>JAVANC010000025.1:1090000-1690000 GCA_033319125.1 Parnassius glacialis | reverse complement strand
ATGGTATAAAATAAAGTCTCTTCCCGCCGTCTGTACGCTTAGGTTTACGTGGTAGAGCCATGCTGCAGCTATATTAGTAAACTGTCGCACGAATGGGTCAGCTCGACCGGGGAAGGACCACGCTCTTACAGAATACCAGCGTAAAATAGCAGCATAATGCTGCTCTGTTTCGTATTGTGAGTGTAGAGAACCGGAGACCCTTTTTACTGAAGGCATTCCATCTTAGTCCTCACGGGTGGCAACGCATCTGCATTTTGATTCATAATCGAGGATAGATGTAGACGTCTATGGGCCACAGCACACCACTTACCATCAGGTAGACTGTGTGCTCGTTTGTCACCCTCATCCTATAAAAAAGGTCTTTTAAACTATGCAACGGATTTCTCTTAAGTTTTAATCAGTAGACAGAATGATTCAATATAAAGATTTATATGTATAACACATACATATTATATGTTGTATATTATATATAATTCTTCTGTCCGTGTGTATGTGACTGAACTCTTTCTAAACGGCTGCACCGATGTTGATGAAATTTTGTGCGTGTGATTAAGTTGATTAGAGAATAGTTTAGATTCATACTTGGACTCGGTAGATGGCGTTGTTGTTGAGATCCAGAAATCTACCGTGCGAAACCGGGGTGGATCGTTAATATTTAATAAAAAACAATCCTTTAAATCTGCCGTTTCCGAATAATCGGTGAATCGTGAAGAACGTGTCGATTATAGAAACTCCTTTGTTGAAGGGGTTACTTCTTACCGACACACGCATTGCTAAAGCGGGATCTTTAGCAATACTCTTACTCCCCGGTCAATACAGAGGTAATAAAACCACATACAATTTGTCAATATTTTTTTCTGGTTGAGTTTTCTGGAGTAAAGTTATTTCTATACGTTTGAATACTGGTTCTGAACACACTTAACGAGAACCACGCGGGATTTTGTTACATATTTTATATACAGCTTTTTATAGTTGAAAGTAAATCTGACTATTTAATTTTTATTATGGGATAATATCTGAAATAGATATTGTTTTTTATTTTTCATTCAAGCGAACATTTTCGCGGGCATAGAGAATTAAATAACAACATCTAAGCATGTTTTTGCTTTTGTTTTGTTTGCTTGTGAAGTAGTAACAGTTAGATTCTGAGAAAATAGTCTTATGAGTTATGACATATCATCAGCTTTACAATGAATTTGGGTTGATCGATTTAATACAGTCTGTTGATCATTATTAAGCGACCAGTTCTAAAGATTTTAATCACCTTATGACATGGCACACACCATTACAGCCTATTAAGGTCCACTGCTGAACGGAGGCCTCTCCTATAGATTGCCTTTAAGTTTTTTTAGCAAATTTTAAAATTTCGTGTTTCAAAAAAACTTTGATTTTCAGCTACGACCCGTGACTGGAGTTTACTCCTGAAAAACGATTATCTTAAAATATATACGATAGGCAAAGGAAGTAAATGAACTTATATATTTATTTACATTGATTTGATATTACATTATTCATTTCGCGCTATGAGATGCGGGAATATGTTGAACATGTTGAGGAAAACCATAACGGCTTCACTTTTTAACACTTGATTTTACTATCCATCTATTTTTCATACCGTGCGCTATATATGAAACAATTCTTAAGGAGTAAAACTCCAATAAACTCCAAAAAAGATATACAATATGTAAAATTAAATATATACGTATGATATTTTGTAGGTACTCGTTATTTCAAACGTCCACTCACAATCATGTAATTCAATGGTATTTTTCCACTGATTTTACTCGATTAATTACTACTCAAAACAATAATTTAATAAGACATTATTTGGTTAATTACATCAATATATTATATTTACTACGCACTAGATTTCGCATTCCGAACATTGACTATATTCAACTGAACTGTACTGCAATCTGTATCTACACTAAAACTAAATATTGCATAAATTGAAGATTTGTGAATTCCATAAGATAATTATTATTCTATTATTCTATTTAGAAATATGTTAGTTTAGATTAAAATAAGAGTATTTTATATTAAATTCTTATATTTATTTTATATTAATATCTTATTTTATATTAAAGTCTTTACGCATGCGCGACTCTACTATCTCCCACACATGCGCAAAGATATAGAGTAGTGCACAATTTTTGTTTGGAATAGCTTCTCTAGTACGTAGTACATAAAACGCAATGGTTAATTAACAGATATTTGCAAGTCTCTTATTAAGTAATAAAATTTGAACATACCCTTCTCAGAACATGCTAGAAATGTGGTAAATGTAAAGCGCTTAATCTCGTTCATAAGAGGAATGCGTGGGCTGACAAGTATGCCTAGCCTGCACTTTAACGCGTGACCCAAGTAAGAAGCAGAAAGCGAATTTTAAATTCAACCATTTTTCTCGAAGCAATATGTGGAACTAAAACATTATGTAGTTTACACTTAATTATATAAAATATTTGTAACAATTAAAAAACTCCAAACTAATAATACAGTCTTAGTCCCGCGGTATAGTGCTAAGAACTCAGGCTACAATTCTTCGCTGAATAAATCTTATTTATATATGTATCTTTTTCAACCACAGTCAAAAATATTCCTAATGGGGTAAAGAACTTACCTATTGTTGTAAAAATTATAAAATTCCTTTATTACAGGCCATGTTCTCTGTAATTTGTAAATACACAAAAGAAAAAGACGTAAAATCTATGTCAGTAAACGTAAGTAACTACTTAAAAACAAAAACATATTAGTGCATTGGCCTGTTTTGCCTATCTGAGACACGGGGTACATGAACATGCACATGCACCCTGTGCCTCAAAAGAGGATTCTCGGCTTTCTCTATAATTACATTAAGAACGATTTTGGTGCTCCCATGAACTCCGTGTGTGCAGTTCTTTTGATTTAATTAATAAAGTAAATGATCTTTGACTATCTTAAACTCAATAACACCACATAATTAGATCCTACCCAGGCGAAACTGGGGTGGGTTGCTAGTTTGTTATAGAAGAAAGGTAATGAAGCTTATTAATTAAAGCCTTTAATTAAAAGGTACTGTAATATAGATTACACAAAAACTATGTGCTTACTGCATTAGATGATGGGTTCATTTGATCATGCCCATGGCTGTATGTTATGTAATTTCTTCTTTTGCCTTTTTTTAAAAACGTAACCTCCACACATGGATTTTCTCCTGTATCGTGGGTACAGTTTACAAACATAAATTGCACAAGGAGAAATATCCAGACCCGAACAATTATTTGTGAGCCACACAAATACTTGTGCCGCGGGGGATTCAAACCTGCGGCCGTTAGCGCTGTAACTTAGTTGCTAAGCCACTGCACCACGGAGTTCTCAATTGGTTGACTTTCGACCATCAATGATACTACTTAAATAATGATCGCAACCTTTATCATTATATTATTAAAATAATGTGTGTTATATGCCACCTGTCAGAAAAATCTCTCGAAACTCTGCAATAGAACAAAGTCGAAGCTTATTACTTGGACCACTCCCGATCAAGATAGTTGTTCTATGTTGATCGCATTGAGCGGTAAGGACGCCGGGTGACAAAGGCTCCGATGAAATTTTAGAAATTCCATCCGGGTTTCGCAACGGTAAATGCCGACTACAATGTCCCCAGTTTGGTAAATAAGATTGGCTCGTTGCCGTCTAGTGGCCGTAAACGTGGTTGCTGACCATGAGGTCTTGGGTTCGAATCTCGGGTCGGGTCAAAATCAGTTATTGGGTTTTCTGTCAAGAAATTCTCAGTAGCAGCCCGGAGTCAGGAAGTTGGCGGTGTTTCATGCACCCACGTGCCTCGGAAAACACGTAAAGCCGTAGGTCCTGCGCGTGATCTCTCTCCGGTCGTGTCGGATTACCGTCCTATTTTATTATGAGAATGAGGGAACATAGAGTGCACCTGTGCTTGCACATGCACTCGGGTACTATAATCCTGTCCAGCACAGATAGCAAGTCTCCGTTGAGACTGACCCCCGTGGCCGAAATTAGATCTAGAGGACCGTACATGTATTCTGTGTAGAGGACATACCGGAACGAAAATAAAATAACAGCAATACGAGTATGTAGGAAATGCTTTTGGCTGGTATACTGTTACTGTTACAACCTATTAAACTCCACTGCTGAGCATAGCCCACCCCATAGATTGCCTTATAGGGATATTTGCCATAGTTGTAATGTTACTGTTAATTTAATAATTTCACATCTCAGTGGGTCATGTGCTCCTGGTAGATTATCTTCTATATATTCATCCATTACAGCTTATTAAACTCCAATGCTGAGCATAGCCTCCCCCATAGATTGCCTTATAGGGATATTTGCCATAGTTGTAATGTTACTGTTAATTTAATAATTTCACATCTCAGTGGGTCATGTGTTCCTGGTAGATTATCTTCTATACATTCATCCATTACAGCTTATTAAACTCCAATGCTGAGCATAGCCTCCCCCATAGATTGCCTTATAGGGATATTTGCCATAGTTGTAATGTTACTGTTAATTTAATAATTTCACATCTCAGTGGGTCATGTGCTCCTGGTCGATTATCTTCTGTACATCCATCCATTACAGCCTCTAAAAGTCCACTGCTGAGCATAGGCCTCCCCCATAGATTGCCTTATAGGGATATTTGCCATAGTTGTAATGTTACTGTTAATTTAATAATTTTACATCTCAGTGGGTCATGTGCTCCTGGTAGATTATTTTCTATACATTCATCCATTACAGCCTATTAAACTCCACTGCTGAGCATAGCCTCCCCCATAGATTGCCTTATAGGGATATTTGCCATAGTTGTAATGTTACTGTTAATTTAATAATTTCACATCTCAGTGGGTCATGTGCTCCTGGTAGATTATCTTCTATACATTCATCCATTACAGCTTATTAAACTCCAATGCTGAGCATAGCCTCCCCCATAGATTGCCTTATAGGGATATTTGCCATAGTTGTAATGTTACTGTTAATTTAATAATTTCACATCTCAGTGGGTCATGTGTTCCTGGTAGATTATCTTCTATACATTCATCCATTACAGCTTATTAAACTCCAATGCTGAGCATAGCCTCCCCCATAGATTGCCTTATAGGGATATTTGCCATAGTTGTAATGTTACTGTTAATTTAATAATTTCACATCTCAGTGGGTCATGTGCTCCTGGTAGATTATCTTCTATAGAATAGAATAGAATAGAATTTTTTATTCAATATTGATTATTACATAATACTTATTGAAAGTCATTTTTTATTTACCACTGGTTCGAAAAATACCTCAGTCCTGGGAAGAACCAGCAAGAAACCCAGCGGGACTTTTTTTTAACATAATTTCACTTAACAATAATTTTGTTTATACAATTTTTAAATGATATTTTCATAGAACCAGCATGGTGGCGATCACCCTATTCCCAGGGGTTATTTTCATTCATGTATTCCTTGATATTATAATAACCCTTCTTGTACAGTTTTTCTTTAATAAAACTTTTAAACTTGTTTATTGACAAACTTTGAATATGTTCTGGGATTTTGTTGTAAAAGCATATACATTGCCCCATAAATGAATACTGATTCTGTGGAGTCTAGTAACTGGCATTACAAGCTTATGTTTGTTCCTAGTATTTAAAGTATGCACATCCTTATTCTTATTAAAGCTATTTATGTTTTTATGCACATACATTACATTCTCATAAATATATTGCGATGCAAAAGTTAATATGTTTATTTCTTTAAATTTTTCTCTGAGGGACTCTTTACAATTTAGGTTATAAATCGCCCGTACGGCTCTCTTTTGCAAAACAAATATAGCTTCAATATCAGTCGCATTACCCCATAGCAAAATTCCATAAGACATTACGCTATGAAAGTAACTAAAATACACTAATCTAGCTGTCTCAACATCTGTGAGACTTCTAATCTTTCTTACAGCATATGCTGCAGAACTAAGTCTGCTTGCTAATTTAGATATATGGGGGCCCCATTGAAGTTTCGCGTCAATAGTAATACCAAGAAAAACAGTAGTATCCACAAGACTCAACTCCTCCCCATTTAACAGCACATTGGTATTCGAATGTTTTACATTAGGTATTGTAAATTTAATACACTTTGTCTTATTGCCGTTTAAGAGCATATTGTTGGCGTTAAACCAATGTACCAAATTCGATAGAGCATTATTTACATCGTCATAACTAGTTAACTGTCGTTTGAGTTTGAAAATCAAAGAGGCATCGTCAGCAAATAATACTATATCGGGATTGTCCCCTACAAGATAAGGTAAGTCATTAATATAGATTAAAAACAGGAATGGGCCAAGAATCGAGCCCTGAGGAACGCCCATTGATACTACCGATCCGGAGGAACCTTTACCATTAATCACTACTTTTTGAATTCTGTTACTTAAATATGAAGTAATAAGTCTAAGCGCTAAATTTTTTACACCGTAATGTTGTAGTTTCCTGATTAATGTCTCACAATGAACACAATCGAAAGCCTTGGAAAGATCACAGAAAATACCTAAGGCATCTTGTGAATTCTCCCAGGCATTAAAAATATATTTCAGAAGCTCAACACCGGCGTCAGACGTCGAGCGACCCCTTGTAAAACCAAATTGGTTTTTATGAAGTAATTTATTTGTATTAAAAAAAGTTAACAATTGATCCAAAATTATTTTTACAAAAATTTTACTGAGAGTTGATGGTACAGAAATAGGTCTAAAATTAGCGGGGTCCAATGTACTACCAGATTTAAATAAAGGTTTACTATACTTCATTAAATCAGGAAACACACCAGAATCGATACAAGTATTAAAAATAATAGCAAGATGAGGTGCAATTAAATCTATTATGGACGCAATAACTGTAACGGAAATCGCCCACAAATCTGCGGTCTTCTTTACATCAATGGTTTTGAAGTATTTTACAACATCTTGCGATAATACTTTTTCAAATCTAAATTCTTTTAAACAGGTGTTAACATTCTGTTTGAGTAATGACTCGGCGACAGTTGGAGAAGTATTCAATGACTCGGTTGTCAAGATAGGAATATCAGTGAAATATTTCTCAATCACCGCTGCGACTTCTTGATTTGATTTAGTCAATTCATTGTTAATTTTTAGTTAATTTTTATTTGATAGTTTGAGTTACGAGGTTTGTCTTTACCGGTTTCATTATTAATTATACTCCACGTCATTTTAATTATATTCTTAGCCGTCTTAATTTTGTTGCTAATATGTAACGATTTGGCTGTGGAGCAAACTCTTTTAAACATTTTAGAATAATTTTTCTGCTTTTATGAATTCTATACATTCATTCATTACAGCCCATAAAATTCCACTGCTAAGCATAGGCCTCCCCATAGATTGCCTTATAGGGATATTTACCATAGTTGTAATATTACTGTTAATTTAATAATTTCACCTCTCAGTGGGTCATGTGCTCCAGGTAGATTATCTTCTGTACATCCATCCATTACAGCCTCTAAAAATCCACTGCTGAGCAAAGGCCTCCCCCATAGATTAACTTATAGGGATATTTACCATAGTTGTAATGTTACTGTTAATTTAATAATTTCACATCTCAGTGGGTCATGTGCTCCTGGTCGATTATCTTCTGTACATCCATTACATCCATTACAGCCTCTAAAAGTCCACTGCTGAGCATAGGCCTCCCCCATAGATTGCCTTATAGGGATATTTGCCATAGTTGTAATGTTACTGTTAATTTAATAATTTCACATCTCAGTGGGTCATGTGCTCCTGGTCGATTATCTTCTGTACATCCATCCATTACAGCCTCTAAAAGTCCACTGCTGAGCAAAGGCCTCCCCCATAGATTAACTTATAGGGATATTTTCCATAGTTGTCACGCTTGGCAAGCGGGTTGGCAACCGTAATTTTTTGTTATATACTACAATTGTTAGTAAAACATTTAGAAAAGGCGTTTTTACGTGGTAGAGCCAAGCTGCACCTATATTTATAATATAGTTGTAACACGAATGGGTCGGCTCGACCAGGGAAGGACCACGCTCTCACAGAATACCAGCGTAAAATAGCAGCTTAATGCTGCTGTGTTTCTTATGGTGAGTGTAGAGAACCGGAGACCCTTTTTACTGGAAAAGAGGCATTCCATCTTAGTCCTCAAGGCTGACAACGCATCTGCATTTTGATTCGCAAACGAGGATAGATGTAGATGTCTATGGGCCACAGCAACCATTTACCATCAGGTGGACTGTGTGCTCGTTTGTCACATTATTTCTATAAAAAAGGCATGGTAGTGATCACTTCATTCCCAGGTGTTATTTTCAATCATGTTTAGTAGTAAAGTAATAATAAGTAAAAAGTAATATACAATAGCCCATATTAAACAATTTTTGCTTTATAAAAAATTTGAACTTTTGATTAGTAGTTAATAGTTAGGTTAGTTTAGGTGTTTACTTTGTTGTAAAAGCATCAATGCAAGGTATTACTGAATCCTTTCAATCGACTTACTGCTATAACTATCTTGCACTTATTTCCTAGAATTTACAGCATTTACATCACTATTTCCAATAAAAAACACGCCAGATGAAATATTTTCTTGAAAATATTTCATCTGGCGTAAAGTAGATAATTATAGCGGAAGCCATGAAATGAATCAGGCATTTTCTACATTCGCCTCTTACCTTACAACTACTCTTAAATCTTATCAAGTTTTAATAAAACGAATAGTGAACCCTCAATGTCGATGTCCCGACAATGTCACAAATGTGATGGTATTATACAGGTTTTTCTATAGCTTTCTTACCCAGCGATAATGTGCGTGCCATTGGAAAAGTTGACAGGATTAACTTACACACAATAAGTTCGACTTAAGCAGCTGACGTGGGAAAGAATGTGGTCTTTTATTGGTAGTGGTATAAGGTCCCACCAAGGATAGAGCGGCCACGGTCTGGCCGGCAAATTTTGGAATAGAAAAGTCAGTGAAATTTTCAAAAAATGTGTAACTTAGTTCTCAATCATTGAAAGTTTTATAATGGATATAATATGCACACATACAATTTACAATTAAAAGTATGTAAATTTAATTAATTTTTTTTATTGTCAACTTTTCTAAAGTTAAGTTATTTCTATTCGTTTGAATATTGATTCTAATAATGCGCTTAACGGGAACTACAGGGTTTTTGTTACATGTTATATATACAATATGTAACAAAAACCCTGTGGTTCCCGTTAAGTACGTTATCAGGATCATTATTGAAACGTATAGAAATAACTCTTTTTAAATACTTACTATATTTTTTTTAAATACTTATTATACTTACAATATTTTTTTTATTTTATTTAAATAAAATAATTGTATGCAAATTGTATGTGGTTTTATTACCTCTGCATTGTCTGGGGAGTAAGAGGATTGTCAAAGACCCCGCTTTACTTAGCTTTAGCATCGGCTAGTGTCAGTAAGAGGTAATAAAACCACATAAAATAAAATAAAAATATTTTTTAATAAAATAAAATAAAAATATTTTTTAATAAAATAAAAAAAAATACGATCGAGTTCTTAAAACAAAAGTTATTTCTGTAGGTTTGAATACTGATCCTGATAACGTACTTAACAGGAACCATAGCGATTTTGTTACTTGTTGCATATGCAGGAGGCATCTTGTAGTGCGCTAAACTGGCGCCAATATTTATCGGATCTTGACGTATTCGTGTGTGTAAAATTGGAGGACCTGCTTCACTGTATTATCATAAACTATAATATATCAGTAAGAAATGTACGCACTAAGCATGCCCCTTTTAATGAATTATTCTGTATAGGTTTAATGAATGATATTTTAATAAATTATATATGTGTATAAAAATTACTATATTACAATATTATATTATGGTTGTAGCACGAATGGGTCGGTTCGACCGTTGAAGTACCACGCTGTCACAGAATACAAGCGTAAAATGGCAGCTTGATGCTGCTGTGTTTCGTATGATGAGTGCAGAGGACTTTAAAGTTGACCACAAATTTAGATTCTTTTTATTATTATTATTTTTTATTATTACAGCCCTTCACAAGTCCACTGCTGAACATAGGCCTCCCCCAAGGAATGCCACAAAGCACGGTCCTGAGCCACCTGCATCCATCGACCTCCTGCATGTCCTACCAGGTCGTCACTCCATCTTGTGGGGGGACGCCCTACACTTCGCCTACCGGTACGAGGCTGCCACTCGAGAACCTTTCTTCCCCATCGGTTGTCGGTTCTTCGAGCTATATGGCCGGCCCACTGCCACTTCAGCTTACTAATCCGTTGGGCCACGTCGGCTACTCTGGTTCTACTGCGGATATCCTTATTCCTAAGTTTATCACGCAGAGAAACTCCGAGCATAGCCCTCTCCATAGCTCGCTGGGCGACCTTGAGCTTCCTCATACGGCCAGCAGTGAAGGACCACTTCTCAGTTCCGTAAGTCATCACTGGCAACACGCACTGGTTGTACAATTTTGTTTTAAGGTTTTGAGGTATTTCTGACGAGAAGATGTGTCGTAGCTTCCCGAACGCTGCCCAGCCGAGTTGAATCCGTCGATTGACCTCTTGGTCGAAGTTGGACTTACCTAGTCGGACTATTTGTCCCAGGTAAACATACTCGTCAACAACTTCGAGCTTAGTGCTCCCAACAACTACCGGCATAGGTGTGACATGGACATTAAACATAATCTTTGTTTTGTCCATGTTCATCTTAAGACCTATCCGTTGGGAGACACTATTGAGGTCATTGAGCATAGTGCTTAGCTCCTCCAGCGATTCTGCCATGAGGACTATATCGTCGGCAGATCGAAGGTGAGTGATGTACTCGCCATTGATGTTAATTCCGTATCCTTTCCAGTCCAGAAGCTTGAAAACGTCTTCCAATGCAGCGGTGAAGAGTTTCGGGGATATAACGTCACCCTGTCTTACACCTCTCTGCAATTGGATAGGTTTCGTACTCTGGTTCTGTACTCGGATAGCCATCGTAGCCCTACTGTACAAGCACTTCAACACTTCGATATACCGACAGTCAACTTGGCACCGCTGAAGGGACTGCAGCACCGCCCAAATTTCGACGGAATCAAAGGCTTTCTCATAGTCCACATACGCCAGACATAGTGGCAAATTGTACTCTTCGGACTTCTGTACAATTTGCCGTAGGGTATGTATGTGGTCTATGGTGCTAAAGCCCTTTCGGAAACCGGCTTGTTCGGGAGGCTGGAAGTCGTCAAGTCTGCGCGCGAGACGATTCGTAATGACTCTCGAAAACAGCACGTAGACGCGGCTCAGAAGGGAAATCGGTCTGTAGTTCTTCAAGAGAGCGTTGTCACCTTTCTTGAAGAACAAGACCACCGCACTTCTGCTCCACGCCTCCGGTGTAATGCCACAATGGAGGACGGAATTAAAGAGCTTCTGAAGGACTTCAAGTACCGGTCTTCCACCCGCTTTCAGAAGCTCCGCTGTAATTCCATCCTCGCCTGGGGCCTTGCCGTTTTTAAGGTGCTGGAGAGCCATTCTAATCTCGCTCAGACTGACGTCCGGGATATCTACGGAATAGTGTCGAATAAGACTCGCTCTTGGATCGTTACTCACACTTGCGTGTGGCTCCAACGACGACGTGTACAGCTGCCCATAGAACCTCTCAATCTCACTCAAAATCTCAGGTGTCCCGGAAACGATGCTGCCACATTCGGTCTTCAGCTTTGACAGTTGGCTCTTTCTGGCAGACAGATCTCTGGCAAAGACTTTGGAGCCTTGGTTCCGCTCGATCGCTTCTTCAATACGAGCTGTATTGAAGTTGCGTAAGTCTCGCCGCATGAATTTGGAGATCTGTCTGTTCAGTTGCCTGTATGCTGTCAAATCTGTTGAAGAATGTAGCCTCATCTCCCGTCTAACAGCCATGAGATTAAGAGTGTGATCGGAGAGTTTTTGTGTTCTTCTGCGGTGGGTCTTGCAGAACTTAGCTCCGACCGCATGGACAGTTTCCACGAGCTTGTCATTCATATCGTCCACTTCATTGCAGTCTTCTAGGCACTGAAAACGGTTTTGTAACTCGAGCTGAAAGGTTTCGGGACTTTGGATTAGAGCACGAGGGGGACGGAGCGTTGACTTCATCAGACGAGACCTCTCCAACTTAACATTTAGGTTCAGTGTGCCTCTAACCATTCGGTGATCGCTGCCGGTTTTCACCCTCGCGATCATTAACCTTTAATTTAGATTCTTAACCGAGGATAAATGTAGATATTTCTGGCCAATGTATCCAGTTACCACGAAGTTAAGTAGTACCTTTATACGAATTCACTGTATGCTATATGCGATAATGTTTCTGTCTTTTTGTGTCTACATAAATAAATTGAGCAAAGTACTGACTCTCACAAACAATTGCTTTTTATCTGTGAAACTTCCTATCCATTCTTTCAGACCTAATGTATTTATGTATTTGTCTGTTTGTTCCCAGAGTTGCAATGGAGAGTCGTGTGGGGTTGGACTACATAGTGGAGCATGCCGAATACGCGGGCAAGCTCGCGGCGGCGCTCTCCTCACCAGCAGCTGCCGTCAAGAAGCAGGTATGTAAATGACCAAGGCAGGCCATGTACAACCATGGTTTTGGGTGGTAGATGCTGCAGTATTATAATAAACATCCTGCAGACTGAATTTGGGTCACGGCGGCAAGTCTCAACGGAGAATAGCCATCTGCGCAGGGCAGGATTACAGTGCCCAAGATTATGCGCAAACTCAACTGCACTCTTTATTCCCTCACTCCCATAGTACGGTGAGACGGTTATCCGACTAAAAATTAAAACACAAATGTTAAATGGTTCCTAAACTATTTTTTGTAGAATAAGGGTGACAAACTAAAATTTGCTAAACCTAGAAAATATTTTCTGAGTCTATCCATACATCCATTACAGCCACTGCTGAACATAGGCCTACCCTATTGGTTGCATTGTAGAGGAAATTTTACAATCGCAGTTTTTATAATGTTAAGTTGTTGAATAAAACTATTTTTTTTACGGATTTTATCGCGTTTAATTAACTTATTTTATATTCCCGACGTTTCGGTTGCTTTCCAGCAACCGTGGTCACGGGGGACTGAGGTGATTGACGTCTTGATGTCAGAGTTAAACCGGAGTACCTTCAGCTTTTTTAATTAATAATTTTGGTCCGATCTACGCAGAATGAACTAACTGTGTCTTGAAGTCTTGCAGTGGTATGCTTGGGTTTAGTTTTAATTTTATGAATTACAGGATCCCAAGCAGGTGGTAGTACCCAGCCTCCCTCTCTATTGAAATTAGGATGTTTTTTAATTTCAATAGCCTCACGTATCATCCTTGGCAGAAATCGATGTTCTTTCGCGAGAATTTGTGGTTTATCAAATCTAATGTAATGGCGGGGGCCGTCTAGGATATGATCACAAACCACAGACTTCCCGGAACGTTGGTGCTTCACGTCAGCTATGTGCTCTTTTACGCGGGTTTTTATAGATCGTTTTGTTTGCCCTATATATGAGAGACCACACTCACAATCAAGCTTGTACACTCCTGCATCTTGTAGGGGAATATTGCACTTGACGGATGGTAAGAACTGACTAATCTTCTTCGGCGGCTTGAAGAATGTTTTAACAGAAGCTCGCTTCAAGATGTAGCCAATCTTGTCTGTGACACCTGTGACATACGGTAGTACAGCATGCACACGCTCGACTGTGGCCGGCTTCACTCGGTCACTGTGACGTAGGCGCGGAACCCGAAGCTTGTTGTTGTGCAGAACCTGCTTGACGTGCTGAAGCTCGGCGTTTAGGTGTTTGCTGTCACAGATCTCTCGTGCTCTCTGTAACAAAATTTGCCCACGGTAGCTAACTGTGAAGGGTGATGGTGGGATTCACCATTTAAATATCGGTTTGTAAGGGTCTTTTTTCTATACACAGTGTGACCTATGGTATTATTAGGATTTCCAATGACTAACACATCTAGGAAAGCTAAAGAATTATTTGCCTCTAACTCCATAGTAAATTGAATTTTAGAGTTTATGGAATTAAGATGTTCTAAAAATGCAGTTACTTTGTCTGATAGTAAAATTGTGAAAGTATCGTCTACGTACCGCTTGTAGAAACTTTAAGTTACTGGTGCAGTAAGCAGGGCTTTCTCCTCAAAGTCCTCCATGAAAATATCGGCGACAATGGGAGATACTGGTGAGCCCATTGCAACATCATCTACTTGCTTGTAAAACTGTTCCTTCCACAATAGATAGCCAGATGTAAGACAATGTCTGAGTAATACTGCATATTCTGCTAGCAAGTTGTTTTCCTCTAGTTTCCTAGTTACAATTGAGATGCAGTAAATAGAGACTTAACATCAAAACTGACCATAGTTTCATTGTCAGTAAGACATAGGTCTTTTTCTCACTGATAAAATGGTATGAATCCTTCGTATGTGCTCTTGTGTGTCCTCTGAGTGGTGATAGTTCTTTTGCTAGGTGTTGAGCCAATTTGTAAGTTGGCGAATCGATCTGACTCACTATTGGACGTAATGGAGCGTTCGGATTGTGTATTTTTAGTAACCCATACAAATTCGGTGGTTTCGTACACGCAGGTATTATCGAATTAACGTCTAGATTCAATTTCTCGGAGTATTTCTTTATTAGATCACTAGTTGTTTTAAGCGTATTAGCGTAGGGTCTGTTTTGACCTTTACGTACGTACTTTCATCCGATAAAAGTTGTTGTATTTTAAAATTGTAATCCGACGTATCCATTATAACCGTAGCCTTACCTTTATCTGCGCGGAGAATCGTAAGATCTGGTCTGTTGCGTAAGTTTTTCAGTGCAATAAATTCATCTTTGGGAAGATTTAATTTCGGCGCTAAGCTTCGACGTAACAAGAACGAAATGTCTTGACGTATGGCCTCTACATCTTCATTATCAATATTATTTTTATACAGACAGTCCTCAACACTACAGATAATGTTTTCATACGGAATTTTTTGCGGTGTTATTACGAAATTCATGCCTTTGGCCAAAACTTTTATTGTCGCGTCGTCCCGAGATTGTTATTAACTAATTTAATTTACGTTTAATTAGATTATTTTATATTTTATATATATATATATATATATATAAAATCCGTGAAAAAATAGTTTTATTCAATGTGTAGTGTTCGCGTAAATATAAAAAATCATTATGTTAAGTTGTTATCAGGAAGATACTAATGGCCATTTTCTTCTTCAGTTTCCTTCTATCGTCTCTTAAGACATCCACAGATGATGTGGCATGGATATTCTCACTATTCTCATTTTTTTGAGTAAATACATAAAATGTTATTATAAAACCTATTAAAATAAAGTGCAACGGTATGACATAAAATGTTAAAAACTTGTTATGGATATTCTGTTAAAAAAGACATATGTAGATACTAATAAGTATTTATGTTGAAGACATTGATGTGTGCAAAACAACTCTTAATTACTCTAAATCTGGCTACTAATTTAAATTAAATTAAATTAAATTAAATTTTAAATTTAATATGTGGATGACTGTAATTGGCATACTTGAAGTGAAATTGAAATTGTATTTAGTGATATACGCTGTTGTTATCCTTATTAAACGAAAAAAAAAATGTAATGTTTAATTGACATTTAAAAAATATAGCGTTGACATTTGTAAACGAAATTTAAACATGGCATTTTAAAAAAAACAAAGACCAGAGTTCCTTGCCGGTTCTTTTTAAGAAGGTCTTGTTTTCTGAACAGGTGTCGATTTTGATTTTGATACGAGTTTTAAACAAGCCTAAATTAAATGATAAGTTTTTAATTTGAATTTGAATCCGTTCATTCTTGTGTATTCCGTCAGTACGTACTGGATGACTGACTGGATGAGGACTTCTTTCTGAGCCGTCACTACTTAATAATTTATTTATTTAAAGTCTTTATTAAATTCGCTTTAGGAAAAAAGGATACAAAGGGCGGATTTAAGGCCTAAAGGCATTGTCTACTCGGCAACCCATGGAGTGGTTAGAATTTGATGTAGGTATAGCAATTAAAAGAAGAGAAAAAAAGAATAGAATCTAAAATAAATACACATTATATGTGACAAAATATTTATGGGGGAATAAAGAAGTCTAAAAGACGAGTCGTATATAGAGTTACCAACTCTCCGAGTATTTCGGGACATTGCCTAAATGGTCATTTAAACAAATAACTGGTATTATTTAAAAAAATCATTGAGAGTGCTTCTTTGAACATAACAAAAACAAAAAATAAAGGAAGATTAATTGTATGGCGATTAAAGCTTATTGCGAAAATTTGTCGCAAATGAAACAAAGTGATAGTCTTGCGTTTGATTTTTTTTTCAAAAATGTATGAACACATTTGCAAAGAAATAAAATAAATCTTATTACACTAGCTCCATTGATCCCTATCGCAAATGCCGCTGCACGTCACCCATTATGAATGAATTTGTTGACGATAATCGTTATCAGCTGAACGCATAATAAAATCAGAAATACAGGTGTGTACACTTTTCAAATATATCTGTAAAGAATTCTTTGACTTTCTCGTTTCCCATCAAAAGGTATTAAAATGTAACTTTAAATTAAGAAAAAATATTTTCATTGATATCTTATTATCTTTGCCGAATTTCTGACTCACAGTGTTGGCAACACTAGGTGTAGTCTAGCATTAACGTATTGGCCTAAAGGTCTAGATACCAGGCCATAAATTCCAAAAAAAATAGCATTAACATATCTTAAAGCTGTTGGCCGATTTCCATGCTCAGATAAAGGTTAATCATAAGATAAAATACAATTTGTACAAATTAAAATTACAATTGCACAAAATTTCATTAAAAAAAATTCAATTGTTTTACTTAAAGTTCAATACCAGTGGGCTATATCATAGTATAAAGAGAGGCCGCTATATGTTGGTTGTTACTTTCATTTTCTGCCGACTTCCAAAAAGGAGACGACTACTACTACTCAATTCGACTGTATGTTTTTTATGTGTGTTATCTCATAACTTTTTACTGGGTGAACCGATTTCGATGATTCTTTTTTATTTGAAAGCTGGTACTTCCCATGTAGTCCCATATAAATTAAGATTAAGGTCAGACCAATAGTTTTTGAGTTATTCCTAATAACTTATATTAAAGTCGGCTGTACAATTTTTTTATTTTAAATTATAAAAACTGAGTTCCTATAAAGAACAAAAAAAATAATTCCCTTAACATTGCAGCCTATAAAAGTCAACTGCTGAACACCATAACACCACCATAATTTGTTTCATTTTTTTTAAGACGTTACCACACTAGGATTTTCCCCTGTGTCGTGGAGGCAGTTTACAAACATAAATTGCACGAGGACAAACATCCAGACCCGGAACAATTATTTGTAGGACATACAAATGCTTGATCCGTGCGGGATTCGAACCCGCAGCCCCCAGCGCAACAGCTCATTGCTAAGCCACTGCACCACGGAGCCGTCAATAGAGAGGATGTTTGACATTGTTGTCGCTAGCAGGCGGGTTGGCAACTGCAGTTTTTTATTATCCATTTGTTATCAGGCCGTTTATATAAGCTATGTATGGTAGATACTCTTATTACAGTGTAAGCATTGTCTTCAGGTGTTCGAGCTGCTGTCCGCGCTATGTGTCTACAATGCTGACGGCTACGCCAGGGCTGTTGACACACTAGATCGATATAAGGTAATTAAAACATTACTTCTCACGGCCCTATTTTTAAGGTTTATTATCGCTTAGTTAACTTAAGGTTTATTTATCTCTATACCTCCATACCAACTTTGAGCAATTCTTAAATTGAAGTTTAATTTTGTGAGTCCCAAAAATACTTAAACAACGATTTCGTTAGCTATCGGTAAGTGAAACTGGCTAATTCTGATGATGAGATGACATGTGAGACACCTTTATAACAAAGTCCCAGAAAATATGCAGGAACTGTCTATCAAAAAGTAAAAAAAATTTATTAAGCGAAAATAAGGTGTATAATACTATTAAAGAGTACATGATTGATAATAACCCCTGGGAATGAGATGTTCGCTACCGTGCTGTTTCTAAATGTTTTCATTTTTAAATATATAACATATCATAATATTGTAAATTAATATTTTTAAAAAGAGCGAAAAATCTCGCTGGTTCTTCCCCAGACAGAGGTTTTTCCGAACCAGTTGGAAAATTAAGCATAATAGTGACTTCCAGTAAGTGTTATTTATAATCTATATTATTGATGTTTCTATTTCTATTACCAAGCCAGCTATCAAAGCAACAGCTTGCTTCAAGCCTTACCGCTAGCTTTTTGTGATTGACATAAATCTGTGTAATCTAAACATAAATACTGATCGTAATAAACATCATCTACGTCATCATTACAACTCCACTTATGATTTTTGCTGGTTCTTGCCAGGACAGAGGTTTTTACCAAAACAGGGGTTAAAAATAAAAATAAAAAATGTTTTTAATAAGTATTATTTATAATATATATTGAGTAAACATTGTTATATTCTAATACACTGTGTTGTACTAAAGAAATATTGGTTCGGGACTATGTCAATGAGGGCTACTAATCTTACGCTCACCAGATGTCGCTAGTTAGGTCTGAGGTGAACTTATTTGTTACTCCGATGGTCACACTGTCATCATTATGGAAAAGTTGCGATTTAATTATAAGTTGTTCACACTCTAGTATATATATATATAATAAGGGTGACAAATGAGCACACAGTTCACCTGATGGTAAGTGGTTGCTGTGGCCCATAGACATCTAAACTTATCCTCGATTATAAGTCAAAATGCAGTTGCGTTGTCACCCGTGAGGACTAAGATCGAATGCCTCGTTTCCAGTAAAAAGGGTCTCCGGTTCTCTACACTCACCATAGGAAACACAGCAGTGTCAAGCTGCAATTTTACTCTGGTATTCTGTGAGAGCGTGGTCCTTCCCCGGTCGAGCCCACCTATTCGTGCTACATCTATACCAGTAACATAGCTGCAGCATGGCTCTTCCACGTATAAAACCAAACTATTGATATTCTTTTCGGAATATCCATAGTTTGGTTTATTCATTCCTAATCTTATTAGTATAAAATATAACAAATATTTAAGAAACAACACATTTAATAACAAATTAACTTTCTCCGCTATGAAATCTGTCAAATGTTACACTTGATTTTAAGTGGCTGCCCTGGTGGCAGAAAAAGTCGTGGATTGACCTGTGACCTGATTAATAAAAAAATTACTCAATTATTTCATCTTTTGATTTCAAGACATTAAAAGGCGACCGGTACCGGCTAAGCGTGGTGGTAGAAGAGCTGAAGAATGCCTCCACGACAGACTACAAGACGGCGCTGGTGGCCTTCATCAACTGCCTCATCATATCTGCACCCAGGCTACCAGACAGGATACGTGTTCGGAATGAGTTTATTGGTGAGTTCGACTACTTCAAGCTAGAATGAAATATAAAATAGTTACATTACAATTTTTCAGAAGAATAAACCTAGCAAGCTAACAGCATAGCAAAGTGGCGAAACAATCAGCTTTTTTTTTGAGCAATCAGTTTCAAAATAGGAGGTTCAGATGCCTGGGTGATCAGTAATCGATTGCTGAAAAGAGAATTTGAAAATTCGAAACCGTTCTCGAGATAATCGTGGGACAGACAGACGGACAGACATCGTGAAATCAATAAGTGTCTTCGCAAGCTTCGCCACTTAATAATGGGGGATAACACAGTACAGCGAGCACACAGTCCATCTGATCATTTTTTATCAGATAGCATCCAGTGGCGCGTTTACACCTACATGTATCAAGGATTAATAACTTAAAATTAAAAATTTTATACAACCAACTTCAATTTAAATAATTAAGAATAACTCAAAAACTATTGGCCAGACCTTGATCAAATTTATATGGAACCACATGTAAAACACCAGCTTTCAAATAAAGAAAGAATCATCGAAATCGGTTCACCCAGTAAAAAGTTAGGAGGTAACACATAAAAAAACATACAGTCGAAATGAGTACCGACTCCTTTTTGAAGTCGGTAGAAAACGAAAATGCATATGAATTATCACCCCTAAGAACTAAGATGGAATGCCATTACCGTTATAAAGAGTATCAAATTTCGAGCACTTTCTGATTAGCTAGAAACTTGAAATTTTGAACATAGCTCAAAAACGTGGTATTACGTTTTTACTACAAAATTAACAAAAATAACTTGGTATTTACTGATAGAACCATAATATTATTTCTCTTTTTTTTCAGGTCTCGGTTTACTACCAACATTAAGCAACTTAAGGTGAGTTACCCTAACGTTACCATAATCATACAATTTGTTTTCCGCGTTACCGTCCACTATTACTTCATATCATTACATTAAATCAATGAGTCATGTAGATAAGTAGGTGGGTAAGTTGGTAAAACGAAATTTCTGCCTTAAAGTCTAGAGTACCAATCTCTTAACTATTTTTGGAGTCTAGCAGTATTGCCGCGTTCCGATCTCAAGTAGTCCAAATCTAGGAGTCCGTCAAAGTAGGTACCATTCTTTTCCTCTGTTTTTACCCGGCTGCCCCAGAAGGAGGGGTTTTTTTTTCGAGAGTATGTATGTATGTCTATTTATTTGGCGCGCTCTGTAGCATAAACAGCTTGACGGATTTTAACATATGATGCGAATTAATGTCGTTACATTCATCTTAATTGCGAGAGTGGCAATAAGTTATTCTCTTTTCAATAAACTTTTACGCGATCGGGTTTTTTTAATTACTGTTTTAATCTTAATAATCTTTTTAAGCTCAGTTCACACATTGTAGTGTTTTGATTTTAAAAGCTACAGTTGCACGCTGCCAACGGATCCGCTATCTTCATAATAATTACGAGTACATAAAAATTCCGACACATTCTGCCTTATCGAGGCGTGCAAATTTTGACTAAATAGTTATAAGTTGTAATACATTTTCTTTACAATAATTATTGATGAATTTTAGTTTACTTATATAAATAAAAATGTCCAATTAATAATAATATAAATGTCAAAAGAATAATTACGAAAAACAATGTCACACAATCGTTTACAAAAATGTCAAACCTTAAACGTTTTTCAAGTGTATGTATGTATGTAGGTGTATTTCTTAGGCACGCTCTGGATTTTGATATTTGGTATATCGTTAGATTCGTCTTAGTGATGAAAGTGACATATTTTAATTTACCTCTTTTCGGTAGACTTTTTATTTTTACACAGTTGGTTTTTTTAATTACCGTTTTAACGTATCATTTAATGTAGATAATAATGTTTCTTAATATACACACAAAGTTTTAAAGTGCAACTTTTATCTGCACTTACACTGAATTATGAATTCATTCTAAGTATCTCTAACTCTTAATGTGGGACACGGGCCTGCATAATGGACCGATAGTGGAGAATCATAAATCCCAAAGCATAAAAAACGACCGTATTATGGTATTAAATTACAAAAGCTGATCAGTGGAATTTGTCACGAGGATAGCATAAAAACTCAATATGACACACAAACTCCTATAATTTTTTTATTTATTATTTTTAATTGCAGAAGTACACTTTTTATACATGTTAGGGTGACAAATGAGCATAGTCCACCTGATCTTAAGTAGATGCTGTGCCTTATAAGCACCTCTATTTATCCTCAAATAAAAGTCAAAATGCAGATGCGTTGTAACCCCTAAAGGCTTAAAATAAATGTCTAATTTTTTTAACAAACTTACGGTTTACCCAATGGTAAGTGGCTACAGGCCAAAGAGTATAGTAACTGTCCTATACAGGAACTACAGGCGTACGGCCAACTTTAAACAAAGATGGCTACAGATGCGTCTTCACCTCTGAGTAACTCATAGTCTGTAATTATACTGGCACTCTATACTTTTCGGAGTTTTTGGCGGGAACTTGAATGGCGGCGATTTGCTGCTCCTGTATTATTGTTAAAATAATGGTTTGAAGTGGATTTTGAATGTAAAAGTGATGGGATTTTGTGTATTAAGTGTCTGCGCATGTGAACTATTAGTGGAAACGATGAAACATGTGCTCTGATGGTGATGTGATTCTCAAGATAAGGTGTCTGTCTGCTTAGGCGCCTTGAGATACCATCGCCAACTGTCAGCTGTCTGCTGGCTCAAGTAGCCGTCAAAATCTTCCAAGGGCTGCACAATGTGACACGTCAACATTATACATAGTAACTTCAGGCTCAGAAGGGCTAGAACCCAGAGCCGTAAAGCCAGTTATAAAAAAAATATCTACCCTTCGAAAAAGAACACAGCAGTGCAAGCATTGATATTTGGCTGCGGAAATAGATAAGACGGTGGTATATAGCTATCTCGTCTACTGGTACAAAAAATCAGAGGCAATCATAAGGACTACTAACTGTTAATACTATATGCATATACATGTGCACAGGCCGCTATACTACGCGTCGCTTGTCTGGCATGTGTCAGGCTAGCTACGCGTAGTAGACCTGCTCGTAACGTAAATCGCTATTAGAAGAATGACGTGCTCGTATTATACGTCAAGAGCACGTCACGAGCACGTCACCAGCACGTCACAAGCACGTCACGAACATGTCACAAGCACGTCACGAACATGTCACGAGCACGTCACGTGCACGTCACGGGCACATCACGAGCACGTCACGAGCATTTCATTCTTCTAATAGCATGTCGAGGTCATCGGTGACGCGAACCAATAATTTTTCCTCTACCGAAAATCATTCAACGAGACTAAAGAACTTTTCACTTCAAAATTCGACGTTTGTAACTCAATCACGCATAAACCACTGTATAGGTATGGAAAAGTTTTAACGCACAAACAAACCATGTTCTGAAATGATACATTGAATACATTTCACCGTTACTGCCTATTAAAGTTCACTGCTGAACTTAAGCCCATCCCACAGATTGCTTTATAAGGGATATAAATAATAATAAATAAATTATTTTTTATTTATATATACTTCTATTCTATATTTATCATAATTGCCACGCTTGGCTAGCGGGTTGCCAACCGCAGCTTCTTTTTTAGTCGTTATTAGCAAAACTCTGCTGCCTATCTCCTGAATTGTGTCCCTCTGTCGCCTCTTACGACACCTACGGCATGATATAGGGTAGTGGATGTTCTTACACCGCCACTACACGTTAAGTGAATACTATTTACCAAGGGAAGATAAGTGAAGACGGGAAAATAAACTTGAAAGCGTTCCTGTGTCCGCGCTGAGGAACCGCGGGCAGAGTTTACTCATAAGTAATTTAATCTACCTGCTTAGAATTGTGCTTTTGTATCTGTGACAACACAGCAAATTGAACCGGACCGCTCTGATTAAATTTATGAGCCGTAGCTTTAACGGATCTTATATTTTATTATGAACCAGTTCTTATTTTCTTGAATACAAAATGGAGGGAGCTGAGTGGTATTTACTCGATCATCTTGCGTTGTGTGTTGTTGTACTTACTTACATATCTACTTCTTTTTTAACAATTTCATGCGCTTTAACAGCAGCTCAACAACTTTTTAAAGGATATGAAGGAAGACCTTATTTATCTACGGTGACAGTGAATTTTAGACTTCTTTACTTGAAGTTAGAAGTAAGTAGCCATGGGCTACAGTAGACACTCATCAATCAGAAAGATCGAAAGAAGAAACATGTTTATTGATTGCTGCAATTTACATTTACAAAACATTACTGTTACAAAAAAAATAATAACAAAATACTTTAAAAAAATGGATTTCTGCAACGAAAAGTCTCAGACTCAGGACGCAACCAGAGTTACCGCGAGTCTTTCCTCCAATCCTTCAATTTAGTAGCTATCCTACAACAATCACTGAGTACTCATGCAAAGTTTACATTAAATGTAATAGTTATAATTATTAGCTGACTCTCTAAATCAAGTGAATCTAATCAAGGAAATAATTCCAAAAATAGCTGAAGGTATCTCTTAGAAAAGACCAATTAAAAAGGCAAAATAATTTAAATCGTTTGACCTATTATTTATTATCATCGTCGTCTTATATACATCGTACGACATGGGTCTCTCCCATAGATTACCACAACACACGGTCCGGCGCTACCTGCATCCATCAGCTCTACAATAGAAAAAAATGAAAAGTACTTTTATTTTTCTCAAAAGCTCCACTTAATTAAATGCTTATGGTTTAAAAGGCTACCCCTAGTTTAATCCCATCTGCAATTTGTATAACACGCATCGTAATCGTTTATATCGATAATGTTCTTTTTTCTTTGGGAATGGACTCGTATGGTTGCACTTTTACCAATGTCAAATATTTAGAAATTGTCCTATAATTTGTTTAAAAACTTCTTCACAATATGATGATATGTCACATTGCGAAGGTTTTGAGAGATTTTGGTGGCGCTTGAGGCAGCAGACAGTTGATGATGACAGTACCTCAAGGCTCCAAAGCAGACTCAGTAACTTGAGGTTCCAATCACCATCA
The DNA here is from genome assembly GCA_033319125.1 of Parnassius glacialis. Classification (NCBI taxonomy): domain Eukaryota; kingdom Metazoa; phylum Arthropoda; class Insecta; order Lepidoptera; family Papilionidae; genus Parnassius; species Parnassius glacialis. Next base: position 1,665,536 of record JAVANC010000025.1, on the reverse strand, counting down.
GACCAATTGTTTCATCATTTCCACTAATAATTGACGGCTCCGTGGCGCAATGGCTTAGCGTTGAGTTCCAGCGCTGGGGGGCTGCGGGTTCGAATCCCGCACGGAACAAGTATTTGTATGGCCTACAAATAATTGTTCCGGGTCTGGCTGTTTGTCCTTGTGCAATTTATGTTTGTAAACTGCCTCCACGATACAGGAGAAAGTCCTAGTGTGGGGGTAGCGTTTTTATAAATAAAAAAAGTTCACTTGCGTAACATTTAATATACAAAATTGCACCACTATAGTATCAAAATCCACTTCAAACTATTATTTAAACAATAATACAGGAGCAGAAGTCTACCGTCAATCAAGTTGCCGCCAAAACTCTATCCCATATTTTATAAATATAATTTTTATTAACTTTCATAAATAACAATTTCTAATGACTTTGAAGCTACAATACAAACATTTTTTGCAAAACGTGCTTTGTTTCGTGTGCAACAAGCGCAGTTATAAAACGACAAATGCGTTGAGAGTGCGTGGGCGCATCCGTGCGCGCCAAATATGGCAACGCATCAGTGACGTCAACGAATAACATCGTACTAAATATTATGTTTTGGTAGACATTTATGCAATATTAATATTTTGAAACTTTTTTTAATATTAGCGTGGGCAATAATAACGATAAGAGAAAGTTAGAGACAAAATTGGTTTAAAATTGTTTTAATTTATATACATTGATTTGCCGTTGATGGCCTGACCATGGGGGTCTTACGTAAACATTCTCGTAGCCCTACCGCAAATAGCGTCGTAGGTTGAACACTCACACACACACACACACACACACACACACACACACACACACACACACACACATAAAATATTATCCAAATTAGAACACAGATAAGAAATAAATTTGTTGTTAGAAGTTAGTACAAGGTCTGTGCTGAGTAAAATAATCCGTCCTCCCATTTCATACCGTGGGTGTCGTAGAAGGACTTATAACTTTGAATAGATGGAAGTATCGGTATACTATCGTTTACGACAGATGTATTTCCCAGACCAGCTATAGGAACTGTGCCACACGGCTGGAAGATACGATACATGATTTTAGTAATATTTCTTTTTACTTAACTTTGAGAACCCTATAGGGAACCCTATCGCCTAGGTCCCCTTAGGATAGATAGGGTTCCCTTAAGACTTATTTATAGAATAAGGGTGACAAACGAGCACTTTCAACCTGATGGTAAGTGTATGCTGTATCCAATTGACATCTCTCATCATCATAATCATCATCATCATACAGCCCTTCAGAAGTCCACTGCTAAACATAGGCCCCCAAGGAATGCCATGAAGCACGGACCTGAGCCACTTGCATCCATTGGCTTCCAGCATGTTTTACCGGGTCGTCACTCCATCTACATTTCGTCCGACGGTACGAACCATCTAACTTTTTCCCCATCAGTTGTCAGTTCTTCGCGCTATATAGCCGGCCCATTGCCACTTCAGCTTACTAATACGTTGGGCTATGTCAGTCATTCTGGTTCTACTGCGGATATCCTCATTTCTAAGTTTATCACGCAGAAAAACCCCAAGCATAGCCCTCTCCATAGCTCGCTGAGTGACCTTGAGCTTCCTTATACGGCCAGCAGTGAAGGACTACGTATCAGTTCCATAGGTCATCACTGGCAACACGCACTGGTTGTACTTTCTCGTTTTCAAGTTTTGAAGTATACCTGACGAGAAGATATGCCGTAATTTCCCGAACGCTGCCCCAGCCGAGTTGAATCCGTCGATTGACCTCTCCGTCGAAGTTGGACACGTAAACATACTCGTCAACAACTTCAAGCTTAGTGCTCCCAACAACTACCGGCATAGGTGTGACATGGACGTTATACACGATCTTTGTTTTTTCCATGTTCATCTTAAGACCTATCCGTTGGGAGGCACTATTGAGGTCATTGAGCATAGTGCTTAGGTCCTCCAGCGATTCTGTCATAAGGACTATATCATTGGCAAATCAAAGGTGCGTGATGTACTTGCCGTTGATGTTAATACCGTATCCTTTCCAGTCCAGAAGCTTGAAAACGTCTTCCAATGCAGCGGTGAAAAGTTTCGGGGGTTATAACATCACCCTATCTTACACCTCTCTGCAGTTGAATAGGATTCGTACTCTGGTTCTGTACTCGGATAGCCATCGCAGCCCTACTGTACAAACACTTCAGCACTTCGATATACCTAAAGTCAACTTGGCACCGCTAAAGGGACTGCAGCACCGCCCAAATTTTGATGGAATCAAAGGCTTTCTCATAGTCCAAATATGCCAGACATGGATATGCTCGGACTTCTGTACAAGTTGCCAAAGGGTATGTATGTGGTCTATAGTGCTAAAGCCTTTTTGGAAATCGGCTTGTTCGGGAGCCTGGAAGTCGTCGAGTCTGCATGCGAGACGATTCGTAATGACTCTCTAAAACAGCACGTAGAAGCGGCTCAGAAGGGAAATCGGTCTGTGTTCTTCAAAAGAGCGTTGTCTCCTTTCTTACAGAACAAGACCACCGCACCTCTGCTCCACACGTCTGGTGAAGTGCCACCATGGAGGACGGAATTAAAGAGCTTCTGAAAGACTTCAAATAACGGTTTTCCATCCGCTTTCAGAAGCTCCACTGTAATTCCATCCTCGCCTGGGGCTTTGCCGTTTTTGAGGTACTGGAGAGCCATTCTAATTTCGCTCAGACTGACGTCATCGGAATAGTGTCGGATTAGACTTGGTCTTGGATCATTACTCACACTTGCGTGTGGCTCCAACGATGATGTGTACAGATGCCCATAGAACCTCTCAATCTCACTCAAACTCAGGTGTCCTGGAAGTGACGCTGCCACACTCGGTCTTCAGCTTCGACAGATCTCTAGCAAAGACTTTGAAGCCCTGGTGCCGCTCGATCGCTTCTTCAATACGAGCTGAATTGAAGTTACCTAAGTCCCGCCGCATGCATTAGGAGATCTGTCTATTCAGTTGCCTGTACGCTGTCAAATCGGCTGAAGATTGTAGATTCATTTCTCATCTAACAGCCATGAGATTAAGAGCGTAATCGAAGAGTTTTCTTATCAGACATCTCTAACTGCTTTTTATTAAGAATTAAAATGCAGATGCTTTGTCAGGAGTAAAAAGGATCTCCGGATTCCCAACTCACAATACAAAACAGAGCAGCATAAAACTTCTATTTTACTTTGGTATTTTGTAAGAGTGTGGTCCTTTCCCGGTAGAGTCTACACATTATGCTACAGCTATAACATAGCTGCAACAGGGTTCTACCACGTAGATCTAAGACGACCCTCGGTGAACTGATGCTTATCTGTAGAAAAGAGATAAATGAAATGGTACCTACAAAGACGGAAAATAAAGCAGAAAATAGCTGCCAACTGGTCTATAATTTTGATTTACAAATAATTTACATCATCGCATAGTGTGTACCCACCCTAAGTGCAGTGGGCGATGCTAAATTACTAAATGACAGCACTGGTTCGGATTACTAAATTGTCTCAGGCAGCCGTTCTTAGCGCACTGAACGCCTAATAAATTTGTCATAAGAATGATAACCCGCTATAATGTTATTGGCTTATATCTCTATTTGCAGACATGAAGCTGCCAGCCATCCAGATCTGGGCGTACAGCTTGACGTGTTTGAAGAGCAGAGGGAAAGCGACGAAGCCCAAGGTCCTGGAGGAATCAATCTCAACTCACATCTCGATGTGTTCTATGCTATTCTTAAACAGGTAAGCATATAAAAGATTTGTTATAGATTTTTTTTATATATGTGAGGGGATAAACGAGCATGCGGCTCACCTGATGCTAAATGACTACCGTCGCTCTTGAACGACTGCAACACTAGGGGAATTGCAGATCCGTCTCCAGCCTTTTAAAAAAAGTGACTAGCGTTCACACAGTCCACACAGCAGCATAAAATAGCAGCACAATTCTACTGTGTTACGTATGGCGAGTGTAGAGAACCCATCATACTGCAAACGAGGCATTCCGTCTTAGTCCTCAGGGGTGGCAACGAATCTGCATTTTGATTCTTAATTGAGGATAAATGTAGATGTCCACATGAACCACAGCATGCACTTATCATCAGGTAGACTGTGTGCTCGTTGGTCACCCTTATTCTATAAAAATAAACTAAGATGGAATGCTTTATATATAAAATTCTTCTGTCCGTGTGTATGTGACTGAACTCCTCCGGAACGGCTGGACCGATTTTGAGGATTTTTTTGTGTGCGATTAAATTGATTTGAGAATGGTTTAGATTTACAATTGGACCCGGTAGGTGGCACTGTTGTCAAGAACCAGAAATCACCCGTGCGAAGTCGGTTTGGACCGTTAGTTACTAGTAAAAAGGGTATCTGGTTCTACACACTCACCATACAAAACATAGAAACATTATGCTGGCTGGCTTTTGGGTTGGTATTCCGTGAGAGCGTGGCCCTACCCCCAGTCGAGACGACCAATTTATGCTGCAGCCATATAAAGATATCACATACCTAAAGTAGCCGGATTTGTTCAAAGATTAAGCACTTGTCATTTTAAAGTACGCGACTAATTCGGGTTCGATCGCCATTGGCAAGGAATTCTTACACTACGAAATTATTACCAGCCTTTTCCGAATATTTCGTGAATATTTTATTAATTGGTTATTGGAAAAATAGGGTTGTTAATTATGGATCTATTGAGTAAATTTCGTGTTGTAGTTTTAATACAAACATATAAATGTATTGAACAGGTTGCAGACACACCTCAAGAAATACCCTTCCTGAGCATCCTTCAGCATTTGCTCAAACTAGACCCCAAAGAACCGGTCAGTGACATAATTTGGGATACAGCCGAGACGCTAGTCCACCGAGCGACGTTACTAGAGAGCAGAGAAGACGCTGCCAAGTTGTTAAGAGCTCCAAGTGTTCAAGTAAGTACTAACACTGTTTTTTTTTAAGAAGTAAGAGTTACAACTGACCGTACAGTCCTTGTGCTGTGTGGCTTGTGCTGTGTGGCTTGTGCTGTGGCCCATAGAAATCTACATCTATCCACGATAAAGAAACAAAACGTAAATGTGTTATCACCCTGCGGACCAAGATGGAAACCCTGGATACCACCATACAAAACACAGCATATTTGTGCTTCTATTTCACGCTGTTATACTCTACCAGCGTGGTCATTCCCGGCCGCGCCGAACCATTCACGCTCCAGCTATAATACGCTGCAGTATAACTTTACCACGTACAAGTTATTTCAAAATACATGTCCATTGTATTTGGGAAGAACTAATCTGAGATAAACGCGAAATATCGAGAATATTTGAAACTTTTAAATAAGGGATGTCGTTTTTAACAGTTTTATCTATTGAGATGTTAAATTTGTAAAACGCGGTGAACTCTTCACCTGTCCAAACAATTTCAGAAGTAAATGGATGCCTTTGTCTACGCTCAGCAATGGGACAAACGTCGTCATCACTTAAAGTCTTCTTTTAGAATGGTTCCTAATGTTAAGCTGTGTACAAACAACAAACCTTTAAATTTGTCAAAACTACAGTACTATCTCAAACATGGATAGATACTACGTTCTTCTACCAATTTTACTGATGTGTAACAGTTTTACGTGGTAGTGCCATGCTGCAGCTATATTAATAGTATAGATGTAGCACGAATGGGTCGGCTCGACCGGGGAAGGACCACGCTCTCACAGAATACCAGCGTAAAATAGCAGCTTAATGCTGCTGTGTTTCGTATGGTGAGTGTTGAGAACCGGAGGCCCTTTTTACTGGAGACGAGGCATTCCATCTTAGTCCTCATGGGTGACAACGCATCTGCATTTTGATTTGTAATCGAGGATAGATGTAGATGTCTATGGGCCACAGCAACTACTTACCATCAGGTGGGCTGTGTGCTTGTTTGTCACCCTAATTCTATAAAAAAAACAGTGGACAGTTTTCCTAGCTACCAAGAGTGATGGGTCATTTAATTCATCATCATCACTATTTTAAATCTACTTCTGCACTCAGCTCAAGGTCGCTCAACGAGCTAAAGATAGGGCTATGCTCGGGATTTCTCTGCAAGATAAACTTAGAGATAGTGGCAAACTCATGCAAGTCTAAGGCAGCCTGCCACTACATGGAGTGACGACCTGGTAAGATATGCAGCAAGTTGATTGATGCAGATGGCTCAGGACCGTGCTTTGTGGCATTCCTTGGGAAAGGCCTGAAGGACTGTAATGATGATGATGATGACTGCACTTGTTCATCTTTTCGGAATTCTGCTTGAGGGTTTCTTGGAAGATTCACCTCCACCATGCTAAACATCTGATCATTGAGCACAGAGACAACATCCTCGCCGTTTTCCATATGCTTTCATCACCAGACTGTAAAATTGTGGTTTAACATTTTAAATGGAATTTTAGGCATCACTCTGTCGCCATGTAAAGCTTTTTATAGCTGTTTAATAGTAATATAAAGTAATCTTTTTTTAGAATAAGGTTGGCAAACGAGCACATAGTTCACCACATGATAAGTGGATGTTGTGGCCTATATATACCAACATTTATCCTCGATTAAATATCAAATAGCCGATGTATTGTTACCCCTAAAGGCTGAGCTTCTGACTCTTTACCAATAAAGACGAAAAAGTCATATTATGTTCCCCCTTATTTCCCGCATGATTGTCGACAGACAATTAACGAACTCTTTATTTGATCCAGGCGAAAGTAGGATGCATGTGCCAGCACAGGGATACGTCGGGAGCGGCCAGGAAACAGAGCTTGCAGAGAGCCCTGTCGCCGCCCCCACCACCGCCGCCGGCTCCAGCACCTCCACCTCCTGCAGGTTCGTTAGAAGTTTTATTCTTTCTTCACCATATAACGGGGCGTCTTACACATGAGGACACTGCTATCACATAACAACAACTCTTTGGTAAAATTAAATATAATGGCGGCGGAGTAAAAGAATTCACGAAGTACCCCCATTTTATCCCGCGGATTTCAAAACAAGCGGCTGTGGGATTTGCCAGAAAAATCCTGTAGCTTCTGTATATCATTGGTATAATTATCTCACTTAATTGCCTTAATAGAAGAGGAACTTTTAAAAGCCCATAAATGTCTCCCCCCCCCCCCCTTCTACAGGTTGTCTCATAGGGATCAGCCATAGTGGCCACGCTTTGCAGTTGGGTTAACAATCGCAGTTTTCATTTTTGTATTGTATTGTATACTGGTTTACCCACACTTCAAATCGAGTTGGTTCACTGTTGCAGTGAATTTGTGATGGACCGTAGTGATAGTAGTTTGCGATGGCTTTTTCTTTCATAGTATAATGGTGACAAACGACCACACAATCCACCTGATGGTAAGTGGATACTGAGGTCCATATACACCTAGATATATCTTCGATTAAATACCAAAATGTTAATGATGCGTTGTCACCCATGAGGACTAAAAAGAGAGTAAATGTAGAGGTCTATGGGGCCGCATTATCTATTTACCATCAGATAACAGATAGACTGTGTGTTCGTTTGTCACACTTATTTTATAAAAAAATAATCTGTTTATAGTACCCGCAGCTCCCCCCGCGCCGCCTGCGCCGCCCCCGCTGGCGCCGCGCGGGCCGCCCCCGCCGCCGCCTCCGACGGGCCCAGCGCCGCCCGCACCGCCCGCCCCCACGCCTGCGCCCGCCCCCCTCGAGCGTCTGCCGCAGCAAGAAATCCCCACACCCAAGACCAAGATGAAAACCATTAACTGGAACAAAATACCCAACAACAAAGTAAATACTTTCAACATATTATTTTATAACAGTCTTACATTGTTATCAAATTCTAACACAACGTTGCATTCGAATACTCGCATTTTTAATAAAACCATCTTAGAAAACATCGCCATCTGTTGGACGTCAAGAAATATCTTTTCTTCCTTTTCTATTGACTCCAACTTTGTATAATGGCCTATGACTCATCAGGTACACTAAACACTAATCTAAATTGTCGTAGTGCTTTTCTATATAAGTATGCAATTATTTGTAGATACAAATACAATTATTATAAAAATGTCTTTACCATAGAGCCAAATGTTACGAGTATATCTAATGTTTTAAGTGTAAGTATATGTGTAGGTATTACTATTTAAAAATATACTTTTTAACATTCATACATCTGTTAGCTAGGTTAGTCTCAGTGTATACGTGTATTATCTATGTACATTAGCACTATTCTCTAACTCGTAGTAACTCTTAATTGAAGGATCACACACGGTCTTCTCAGTGAAGTCACAAAGCTCCAACTAAAACCCAACGCTGCCTTTGCAGTATTATGCTGCGTTGGAAATATCACGTTTTAATTTTTTTCCACTGTATTATTAACTAACTGTTCCCGAGACTTCACCTGCGTGTAATTTATAACGATTGGATTTCAGTGGTTTTGACTTTTATTTTTTTTGCGCGGAACCCTAAACCTTTTTTTAAACTACTCCTTATAATATTATCAGCTATCTGCTAGTGAAAGTCCCGGCAAAATCGGTCCATCCGTTTCGGAGGTTAGCCGGAACAAACAGGCAGAAAAATTTTAAAAAATGTGTTTTTGTTATAAGCACCATATGTACTTTCATACGCGTTTAATAAAAAGCTATTATTTTAACATTACAAGTAGTACTTGTATAGATGTGTAGATTAATGATGTGCATGGTATTGCATCTTAATTATTAATGTGTAAGCAGTCTAAAACTGATGCGTGCCCGTTATTGCCCCTTTGCGTTTGTATATTTCTTTGTTTAAAATGTGTGTATCCAATAAATAGTTCTTTTTGTCTTTCTTTCTTTTTTCAATTGTCAAATATTAATCGCAGGTAATTGGACAAAACAATATTTGGGCAATTGTCGCCTCGAGTCACAAACACTCACCGAAAGCGGAGCTGGATTGGGGCGAAATCGAAGGATTATTTTGCCAACAGGTAATTTTATCTTAAAAAAAGTTATCACCATAAATTTGTTGTTTTTTTTATTATTGTATAAGCAACCTTTATGCGTGATAAAGTCACGCAGCAGCTATATTATGGTTGTAGCACGAATGGGTCGGTTCAACATGGGCACGACTACTCTCTCATAGAAAACCATCGTGAAATAGCCGCTTTATACTGCTGTCTGTCGTGGTGAGCTTTAGACCATGTAGAGAACTGGATACCCTTTTTACTAGAAACAAGGCATTCCATCGTAGTTTTCAGGGGTGACGACGCGTTCTGCAATTTGAGTCTTTATTAAGGATATATATAGATGTCTATAAGTCACAGCATTCACTTACCATCAGGTAGATTGGGTGCTCATTTGTTACCCATGATCTATAAGAAAAATAGACTTATTTCTTTACAATAAATGATAAATGTAGGTATATGATCTTTTTATCAAACTTCAACATCACTTTTAAGCGATCGACCGCAAAGTATAGGTGACCCTAGGATGAGGACTAGCTTCCTTCTCCCTAGGAGTAGAAGTCCGTCTGGGTTGGCACTATCCTCTTATTTGTTTCTGCCACCAAGGATAAGTGTACCCCTTGCTGTGTTCCATTTTGGAAGGTCAAAAAGCAAGAACAACAGACATTCACACAGACTGAGAACAAACAGAGAGTTAATAAAAATATGTCTTCTCTCGGTAAAAGATCAATATGTATAAGTTTTTCTTTGTGTACATGTTTTTCCCAAATAACACCATTGTATACAAGTTTTCCTCGTATAACACCACTAACTTCAGTCAAGAATGATAATCCGAAACTGTTTCCGAGCTTACTTTACTTTAAGTAATAAAAGAGGTCTAATTTTTATCTTTCTCTTATAGGTTCAGCCCACTGGCTCAGCTGGATCATCTCCTAGATTAGGCCGCAGTCCCATTTGCGATAGTTCCGGTGAAAGAAAGCCTAGAAAAGAGGCTTCTGAAATAACACTACTGGATGGCAAAAGGAGTTTGAATGTCAATATATTCTTAAAGCAGTTTCGAAGGTAAATTTTGTGTCAAGTCCAACAACCTCTACAAATAAACATAAAACTAACCATGCCATTATAACACTACTAATATATGGTAGAGGTACAGGTATTATAATATAGTTGTAGCACGAATGGGTCGGCTCGACCAGAATAGGACCACGCACTCACAGAATACCAGCGTGAAATAGCAGCTTGATGCTGCTGTGTTTCGTATGGTGAGTGCAGAGAACCGGAGACTCTTTTAACAACGCATTTGCATTTCGATTCGTAATCGAGGATAGATGTAGATGTCTATGGGCCACAGAATCCACGTACCATCAGTTGCACTGTGTGCTCCTTTGTCAATCTTATACTATAAAAACTCATATTAACCACTCCGAATAAGCTTAAAATGCTTATGTAAAACTGGCTCACAATAGTACTAAAATCGCAGATTCGAACCCCAGTTTCTAGTGTCATTAAAAAATGGGTAATTAAATATATTATAACAAATAAAAAATATGTCGCTTGCAGTTCAAACGAAGATATCATCCAGCTCATTCGAGAGGGTTCGCACGACGACATCGGCACTGAAAAATTGAGGGGCCTACTGAAAATCCTCCCAGAAATTGATGAATGCGAGATGCTCAAAGCATTTACAGGAGATGTTATGAAATTAGGGAACGCTGAGAAATTCCTTCTGCAGTTAATACAGTTACCGAAGTAAGTTGTCTACTTGTTCTTTTCAATTACTTTCCGGTCTATTCAGTAGACCATGATAATGAAGGTTAATAATCTTTCGCTCACCAGAAGTCGCTAGTTTGGACTGGAGGAAAGTCATTTGTCATCCAGGGACAGAACACCTAACTAAAAAGTTGTGTTTCAAATAAAAGTTTTTGGTGTCTTGTGAATATATGTCCACTAAACTATGGCTGTGTATGTTATGTGCTCTTTAATTTAATGCACATTATTACATTTTCTTTTTGTTCTTTTACTTTTAGGAATTTAAATTAATTAATATAAAATAAGTGTATCGGTGATCGCGAGGGTGAAAACCGGCAGCGATCACCGAATGGTTAGAGGCACACTGAACCTAAACGTTAAGTTGGAGAGGTCTCGTCTAATGAAGTCAACGCTCCGTCCCCCTCGTGCTCTAATCCAAAGTCCCGAAACCTTTCAGCTCGAATTACAAAGCCGTTTTCAGTGCCTAGAAGACTGCAATGAAGTGGACGATATGAATGACAAGCTCGTGGAAACTGTCCATGCGGTCGGAGCTAAGTTCTGCAATACCCACCGCAGACGAACACAAAAACTCTCCGATCACACTCTTAATCTCATGGTTGTTAGACGGGAGATGAAGCTACATTCTTAAACAGATTTGACAGCATACAGGCAACTGAACAGACAGATCTCCAAATGCATGCGGCGGGACTTACGCAACTTCAATACAGCTCGTATTGAAGAAGCGATCGAGCGGAACCAAGGCTCCAAAGTCTTTGCCAAAGATCTGTCTGCCAGAAAGAGCCAACTGTCAAAGCTGAAGAAAGAGTGTGGCAGCATCGTTTCCGGGGCACCTGAGATTTTGAGTGAGATTGAGAGGTTCTATGGGCAGCTGTACACGTCATCGTTGGAGCCACACGCAAATTTGAGTAACGATCCAAGAGCGAGTCTTATCCGACATTATTCCGATGATATCCCGGATAATTTCCCTTCTGAGCCGCGTCTACGTGCTGTTTTCGAGAGTCATTACGAATCGTCTCGCGCGCAGACTTGACGACTTCCAACCTCCCGAACAAGCCGGTTTCCGAAAAGGCTTTAGCACCATAGACCACATACATACCCTTCGGCAAATTGTACAGAAGTCCGAGGAGTACAATTTGTCACTATGTCTGGCGTATGTGGACTATGAGAAAGCCTTTGATTCCGTCGAAATTTGGGCGGTGCTGCAGTCCCTTCAGCGGTGCCAAGTTGACTGTCGGTATATCGAAGTGCTGAAGTGCTTATACAGTAGGGCTACGATGGCTATCCGAGTACAAAACCAGAATACGAAACCTATCCAATTGCAGAGAGGCGTAAGACAGGGTGACGTCATATCCCGAAACTCTTCACCGCTGCATTGGAAGACGTTTTCAAGCTTGTGGACTGGAAAGAATCCGGTATCAACATCAATGGCGAGTACATCACTCACCTTCGATTTGCCGACGATATTAGTCCTTATGGCAGAATCGCTGGAGGACCTAAGCACTATGCTCAATGACCTCAATAGTGCTTCCCGACGGATAGGTCTTAAGATGAACATGGACAAAACAAAGATCATGTTTAATGTCCATGTCACACCTATGCCGGAAGTTGTTGGGAGCACTAAGCTCGAAGTTGTTGACGAGTATGTTTACCTGGGACAAATAGTCCGACTAGGTAAGTCCAACTTCGACCGAGAGGTCAATCGATGGATTCAACTCGGCTGGGCAGCGTTCGGGAAATTACGGCACATCTCGTCAGGTATACCTCAAAACTTGAAAACGAAATTGTACAACCAGTGCGTGTTGCCAGTGATGACATACGGAACTGAGACGTGGTCCTTCACTGCTGGCCGGATGAGGAATCTCAAGGTCGCTCAGCGAGCTATGGAGAGGGCTATGCTCGGAGTTTCTCTGCGTGATAAACTCAGAAATGAGGATATCCGCAGTAGAACCAGAGTGACCGACATAGCCCAACGGATTAGTAAGCTGAAGTGGCAATGGGCCGGCCATATAGCTCGAAGAACCGACAACCGATGGGGAAAAAAGGTTCTCGAGTGGCAGCCTCGTACCAGCAGGCGAAGTGTTGGGCGTCCCCCCACTAGATGGAGTGACGACCTGGTGAGATGTGCAAGAAGTCGATGGCTGCAGGTGGTTCAGTACCGTGCTTTGTGGCATTCTTTGGGGGAGGCCTATGTTCAGCAGTGGACTTGTGAAGGGCTGTAATGATGATGATGAATATAAAATAAGTTAGAAAAAACATCGAAGACATGTGAAGTTCGCCAAAACGCATTGGGGTAACGTGGCAAACATTCCTTGCCCTATAACCCTTTCAGAAATGAGGCGAGGCCTGTGCCCAGCAGTGGGACGTATATAGGCTGTAACTTTTGACTTTAACTAATATTTCAGAAACAAACATTATCCTTTACACTTTCTTCTTCTTTCTTTTTTTTTCTTTTTTATGGTGGTTTTGATCATTCGCCAATGTCAGCGTGAAAGCGTTTATTGCGTAGAAGCTCAATTACACTTTTCTAACAATGATACTTCCCCGCCACAAAATCTGTCAAATATTACATCTCTTTCCAAAATGGCGCCGCCATTCATACATATATTTTGTTGTTGTTTCCGAAACATATTGTAATTATTTAAGAAACATTACGTAATATATGTATTTTTACATGATTTCAGTTACAAACTGCGCATAGAGTGCATGCTCTTAAAAGAAGAGTGGCCGTCTACGGCAGGTTATTTGGAGAGTGCCATAAATGCTATTCTAGTCGCTGGAGACGATCTGATGTCTTCAAGAGCTATTCAGGTAAAATTTTTAAATAAATAACATAGTTTTATTGATTAGATATGTATGTATATTGTATAGATATGTTAATAAAGAAAACACACATCACTGAACACGTAGTGCTTATAGAAATCGTTGTTTCTTAAAACGTTACTAACTTTATATTAAATGAAGATATCGCAATATTTTTTTTTGATAAGGCCCAATTGTCTAAGAAATAAAACTTAGAAAACCTAATTGAAATCTAGCCAGCAGTTAATTCCGTGATGCGCGCACAACTGCAAACCTCTATCATTTTATTTATATAATAATAAGTACTAAAATTCGTTTGGAATTCGAAATTTAAGCGACAGCAGCCTAATGATAGAATTCGGCCTGCAAACTCAGAAAGTCGTAGTTTCGAATCCGCCATTCGATTATTGTGGTGAACCACTCTTAACGCAAACATTTCAAATATTATAATAATTTCTTATATTTACGCAAGTACTACACATTAAACTTAATTAAATTAAAAATTTTACGGATTTAACGTACCATAACTCTCGTTAACCTCTCTATGTAAGCGTAAAAATGCTTTGATAGTTTAATTTAAATATTTTAATTACGGACGTTTGGGATTCTTTACAGCACCCATGGTCACGGGGTAAACTGAGGTGTTCGAAGTTTCGACGTTAGATAGCCCGCCTACCTTTAGCTTTTCAATATTAATTTTTGGTTCACCTCCATGACCCATGGTCAAAAGCATCCGAAACGTTGGGATTTAAAAACTTAGAATTAAATCCGTAAAATTGGTTTCTTTTAAAGCATTTTAAAAATTGCTTAGAGAGTTTAACGGAAGTTATGGTAATAATAATATAATAAAGAGAAAAATCGTTGAAGGGACAATAAAAGTTAATATGGAGTGTTGATTGATCCCATGATTGGTTGCAGGAGATCCTGTACCTGGCGCTGATCGCGGGCAACTTCCTGAACGCGGGCGGGTACGCGGGGGGCGCGGCGGGGGTGCGGCTGGGCTCGCTGCAGAAGCTGCCCGACATCCGCGCCAACCGGCCCGGCATGAATCTCATGCACTACCTCGCCATGGTACTCACTCTTATTATATCTCTCTTCCTCTCTCTCTCTGTCTCTCTCGTTCTGTCTCTCTCTCTTCCACCTTTTTTATAAAACTGAAGTGACAAGCGAACTTACCGTCTATCTGACAGTAAGTGACTACTGCAGATTACGGGCACCTATAGCCAAATTTAAATAGAGGACGGATGACTAAATAGAGAACGAATAACTAAATAGAGAACGAATGACTGAATAGAGAACGAATGAATAAATATAGAACGAATGACTAAATAGAGACCGAGTGACTAAAAAGAGAGCGAATGACTATATAGAGAACGAATGGCAGATTGCTGCTCCAGTATTATCGTTAAAATAACAATTTGAAGTAAATTTTGATTTGACAGTGGCGCGTTTTTTGAGTTTTAAATGCGCACGCATGTAAAATGTTAGTAGAAATGATGAAACAAACGCTACTATGGTGATATAAACCTCAATTATTTAAAACGCTCAGGCGTTTTAAGAACCTATTTCGTTTTTTTGAGTGTCATAAGAGGAGACGGTTGAAAATGCTAGAAAATCTAATAGATGGCGATATTACCATCCAGTTTACGTTCGCGTAAAATACCCAGACTGCCAACGATCAGCAGAGTGAAAGGTGAGAGACGTCTAGTAGTGCAATCGTGCCAAGCGTGACCGTTAGGGAAAATCCTGTCTACAATGAAAGCGATCCATTTCCAGTCGAATTTACTGGCTGGTGAAAAAGAAAAAAACTACTTTTAATAAAAAGTAAAAGACAACTTCAAAGATAGAACTAAAAAAAATAATTTCACATTTTAAAATCAGCGCTAAGACATGGTGTCACAGAATAAATAAAAAAACATGTGTGAGTATCGTGAAACACCCGGTTGGAACGAAGTTCCTTTCGTAGTATATTATTATTGATAAACGTATTATATTATCGATTAACAAATACAAATAAATGAATTACTAGCGCCTATTAAAATGAAGCGTCATTTAAAATAAAATAATATTTCTTTCATGGCAAGATAAGAAAAAGTCCGAGGGAGATAGATAATATTCCATCTCGCTTCCTTATAGCCGCCAAGGCCATCTACACTACGTCAGAAGTAGTTGTGACGGAAAAATCTTACACTTTTTGTCGCCTCGTCCCCATCCGATAAAGAACTTCGTTCCAATAATAGTACCTAGAAGAATTATGACCCCGACTTTAGAATGTGAAATTACTTTTAGTTGAAGTGTTTGTGCTTGTGCTTTTAGTGAAGTTGGCTTTTATTTTTTTATAATGAGTTTTATTTTCTACATCTTCAATAGTCCGTAAATTCGAATACTGGATATGAATCTCTGACATTGATAGACGTAAGTGAAATTTAAAAAGAAAGAGTGAAAGTATCCTTTTTAGTAGACTATGTAATATCACAATCTCTCAATGTCGTCTAAATAGTTACATTGAAGACTTCGTCACCTATTTTGTCACCCTTAGGGTGAAATTATTTTATCCCAATTTATATAAGGCAACTCCTGTTGTTACCCATTTAATTAAATACAATTGGTTTACAATTGACGAAGATAAATAACATACAGTCAAATACTCTAAAAAAGTAAACTACAAAAAGAAGGTAACCTCTTCTGAATCGGCTAAAAATTAAGCATTTTTTAATGATAAATATTTATTCACATTCAGCAAGCAGAACGAAAAAACAAGGAGCTAGTCCACTTCGCGGATGACATCCGGGTGTTAGAAGAAGCAGCCAAAGCCAGCGTGGAGCAGCTACACAATGAGATCAAGACTTTGGAATTAAGGATCAATACACTCAAGAGGGATATTCAGCTGCCAACCACGCAACAAGATATAAAGGACCAAATGGGCGATTTCTTACAGGTATAGACTGTTTTTAAACCTTTACCGTGTATTAATAAGTTTGCTTTAACACGTGGTAGAGCCATACTGCGGCTACATTATGGTTGCAGCAAGAATGGGTCGGCTCGGCCGGGGAACGACTTATGATTAAGAATTAAAATGCAACAGCGTTGTCACCTCTGAGGACTGAGATGGAATACCTCGTTTCCAGTAAAAAGGTCTCCGGTTCTCTACACTCACCATACGAAACAAAGCAACATTAAACTGCTATTTTACGCTGGTATTCTGTAATAGAGTGGTCCTTCCCCGGTCGACCCGAACCTTTCGCGCTTCATACATAATATAGCTGCAGAATGGCTGTACCACGTATATTTTACTACTTTTATATATTTTAATACTAAAACCTCATACCAGAGCCTACTCTTTTTTAAAAGGCCGGCAACGCACCTGCAATTCCCCTGGTTTTGCTGTTGTTCATGGGCGGCGGTAGTCACTTACCATGAGGTGAGCTGCATGCTCATATGGCCACTCTTATATAAAAAAACCACACACATTATTTAACGGGTGATATTATTTTTTATTGTTTGACTAATATCGCTGTCCGATATATTATAGAAAGAAAAATTTGTTAGAAGTCAAGTTGTTGATCTCTTACAGGATGCAGAAAGAGAAGTATCTGCATTGAACAAAGACATGGAAGAGGTGGAGAGCATGAGGAA
The DNA here is from genome assembly GCA_033319125.1 of Parnassius glacialis. Lineage (NCBI taxonomy): Eukaryota > Metazoa > Arthropoda > Insecta > Lepidoptera > Papilionidae > Parnassius > Parnassius glacialis. The sequence continues at coordinate 1,648,403 of JAVANC010000025.1, read as the reverse complement.
ACAACTGGCCGAGTTCTTCTGTGAAGATCCAGTTGTATTTAAACTCGAGGATTGCTTCAAAGTAAGTATAAAACCTATTTAGCCTATTTATTTAAACAACCCCCCCCCCCCCCCCCCCCTCCTATGCCTGCGGTGTACATATTAGTTAGGGAGCGAAAGCGAATGTTAAAAAAATAAAGTCGTTATATTGACTAGCCATCTGTCCAGGACAGGGTTATAGTGTTCGAGTGTATGCGCAAGCACAGGTCCTCTCAACACCTCTCTATTCCCCCACCATTCCGATGGGACGATAATCTGAAACAACCGGAGAGCGATCAGATGCAGAACCAACGGCTTTACATGCTTTCCGAGGCATGGTGGTGAAACATCGCCAATTTACTGACTCTGGGCTGCAATTGAGAATTTCTTGACAAAAAACCCAATAAGTGATTTCGGTGGGAGCCGGGATCGAATCCCGACCCGGGATCGGGTCGGGCCAAAAAGCCGGGATCTTATGATCAACAATAGCGTTATAAGATTGTATATGCTATGGCATATACAATCTTGCATATGAGTGCATTCTATTAGATTATTCAAAAAAACTATATTATAATCCAAATTTCTGTCTATCCTACCAAAAATTAGGTAAAAATTTTAGACGTTTTTAGGAGCTTTACCTCTGTTCATTATCTTTACTCATATGACGATAGTCCAAACTAGCAACACCTGGTGGGCGGCAAATTCTTAGTTTTCATTAATATGATATTATTTATAATATATATATAATATATTATTTACGCGTTTGCAGACGTTCGTGTCATTCTGCAGCAAGTTCCGGGCGGCCGTGGCGGACAACGAGCGGCGGCGCGCGCACGACGAGCAGGCGGCGGCGCGCCGGCGAGCGCGCGACGCGGCGCGCGACGCCGCCAGAGCACGCGCAGGTGACGCGACGACACCGTGACGACACCGCTATGTACAACGGAATAGAAACTCTTGAAGTGAAAAGTTCTTTAGGCGTGTTCTTTCTACACACCGCTAACTGCCTGACTCTGAGATGCTAATGAAAATTTCTTAACAGAAAAGCTGAATAAGAGATTTTTGGCCTGACCGAGGATTCAAACCCGGGACCAAATGTTGAGCAGTTGCGTTTACGACCACTACCAACACACCACCAACGAGGCAGTCAAAGCTCTACTGTCGCTATAGTACCGGGCACAGACATATGCAAATTCATTCATCATTTATAACAACCTATAAAAAGTCCACGGCTGAACTTAGGCTTATTCCCATAGATTGCCCCATAGTGGCCATAATATGCCAATGAGCGACGGTTTTACGATTCACATTACAGCGCGCGAACTTTATTGTCTCTCCAATACTTAGCTGTATCTATACTCAGTGGCGTACGCAATAGGGTTACCAGATTGTACCGTTACAGCCTATTTAAGTCCACTACTGAAAAAAGGCCTCTCCCATAGATTGCCTCATAGGGGAGTCATTTGCCATAGTTGCCACGCTTGCTTGCTTAGTAAGCTTGTTGACAACCGCAATTTTTTTTTTAAATTAGAATGCTGCTGTCCATCTCCTGATTTGTTTTTGTTTTGTTGTGGATATTCTTATACCGGCAATAAGCGCCAGATTGTACAATTGAATACAAAATAATACAACTATATTATGTATTCTGTTTATATAGCTGGTTGCCTTGTACAGTTACATAAAAATAATAATTCAAATGTAAAGTAAGCTTTGCGAGAATTTATAGCATTTAGCATACAGAAATTTATACCACTCAAAAAAAATATATTATTATTTACGCTTTTTCCTATTAAAGGTAAATTAGTGACATTAATAATTCTATTGCTTACAATGACTACTTCTCAGCAGTTTTCTTTGTTTTTATACTATGATTTAATTTTGTATATCTTTGGAGACCCATCAGTATAAAATAAGTTAATTCTACTGCCAGCTCTGCACGATATCCAGTGGCATGTGCATATAGGTTTGGTAATAGTTATGAAAATGTCTGTATTTCTTTTTTAATACTAATAATACTATACACATTACTAATAATATTCCCTTTTACTTCTCCTGGTAAGCTTAAAATGCTTATGTTACGAGTAGCTCACGACAGTGGTCGAATGGCGGATTCGATTGCGGCGGTTAAGGCATCTAAATTCCATACACAAAGTTTTCGCTTATGCGTAGGTACAAAAGTGAACTCATATGTGTGTGGCCGGCAAAAGTATCACCCCGGTTAATCGATTAAAGGTCACTCCACTGTTTTCGCACTCTCTTGCACTCTGAGAGTAAAATTAAATACTCGACTTGATTAAGAGGATAATATAACACACTGCAAAACAGCGGCTGTGGTTCACCACGCCAAATGCTGAGTGCGAACCCTTTTCTTCACGTTTGGCAACATCTAGTACTTTATTATTAATAACTTGAGGAACACCAGCTGATCAATGACCGCCAGTACGGTTTCCGTAGGCGTCGCTCAGCTAGTGATATTCTTATATACCTAACACATAGATGGACACAGGCAATCGAGTTCAAGGGGGAGGCATTGGCCGTTAGTTTGGACATAGCGAAGGCCTTCGATCGGGTCTGGCACAAAGCACTTCTTTCGAAACTTCCTTCCTATGGGCTTTTCGAGAAATTGTGCAATTAGATCACCAGTTTTCTGGCTGATCGGAGCATCAAGGTCGTAGTAGACGGTGCATGCTCCGATTACAAGTCTATTAACACTGGTGTTACACAAGGCTGTGTACTATCACCAACGCTGTTTCTTCTGCATATCAATTATATGTTGCAAACCGGTAACATTCATTTCTTGCGAATGACAGCACTGGTGATGCTCTGTACATCGGCCGTGCCAATATTTCTCGGGAAAACGTCGCCAAGTACCGAAACAAACTTGTGTCTGATGTCGAGTCTTTGTTGAACAAAGTCTCGGATTGGGGGCAACTAAATTTAGTCTAGTCTAATCCTCAGAAGATACCAGTTTGTGCGTTTACCGTTAAAAAGAACCCCTTTGTCGTATCTCCTCAGTTTCAAGGCACTCCCCTTGTTGCCTCAGCCAGTATCGAAATCCTCGTCATGGACAAATTGAGTGACGTGGTCATTTGAAAGAGAAGGCCAAATTGGCCTCTAAAGAGCTTGGCGTGCTCAGCAGAGCGGGACAGTATTTCATGCCGGCACACCGTTTGCAACTTTACAAGGCGCAGGTTCGGTCTCACATGAATTACTGTTCGCATCTCTGGGCTAGGGCTCCCCAGTCCCAGCTCCTTCCACTTGACCAGTGCCAGCTCTTTCCAGCGCAGAGCGGCTCGAATCGTCGGCGACCTTGTCCTTTCCGATCGGCTCGATTCACTGGCGCTGCGAAGAGATGCTGCTTCTCTTTGCGTATTTTATCGCATCTATCACGGGGGGTGATCTGAAGAATTGTTCGGATTAAATCCAGCCGCTCAATTTCATCATCGCACATCGCGACAAAACTCGCGATACCACCCATATCATCTGGATAATCGGCGGTCCACCACTGTGCGTTTTAGAAGATGTTTTCTTCCTCACACAACTTCCTTGTGGATTCGATTACCACCAGTGATTTTTCCGGACTGATACGACTTAGGAACCTTCAAGAAAAGAGCTTACACCTTTCTAAAAGGCTGGCAACGTATCTGCAATTCCCCTGGTGTCGCGGTTGTTCATGGGCGGCGGTAGTTACTTACCATCAGGTGAGCCGCATGCTGGTTTGCTCCCTCTTCTATAAAAAAACGCACCTGCAATCCCCCTGGTGTTGAAGTTGTTCATGGGCGGCGGTAGTCACTTCTCATCAGGTGAGCCGCATGCTCGTTTGCCCCCTCTCCTATAAAAAAATACGTTTACAATGACAAAATATTATGTACAATATTCCGTTGTGATTATGTCGCGAAATAACTATTTTCTTTGTTTCTTTCTTTCTTTCTGTATAATGATGAAAATGAATGCCAATATATTGTTTTAAAAATAGATTATTTAATATATTAATTTCCATTTGTTCAACACAGCTGGCAGTATGTGTAGCACGCCAGTGTCGGAATGCGAGTCGCTCATGGAGTCCTTGCTACTAGACATCAGGAACGGGCTTGGTAGACGGTCGCTAAGGAAGCCTACACACGATCCATCGCCGTCTCCTGGTAAGTATACAATGACATTTTACAGACCCACTTTGTGCTATGGGTGTCGTAAAGCCGTAAAAGGCAGCTAAAGGATATAACAGAAAGATCTTATGGCTTCGAATAGACATATATACAACCATTTCGCTTACCGGCGACGGCGGGCAGCAGTGTCAAAGATGCAAAAGGTTTGGTAAGTGACCGTTAATCACGACCGAGAACTGGGGGATGATTTTTGTGATAATGCACATGTAAAGTTTGCTATTTATTTTGTGCTTTGGGCGCGCCAGCTTGTGTATAATTCACGACACGCCGCTTTTATACATTTTATATGAAAAGAAAAAAAATTGGAAAGGCACCATGCCTGCTCCGCGCCTGTGCCGTACCTTCGCCTTATGACGTTTCTGTATAATTGACTTTAAGTCCCTTATCAAAGAAAGAAAAAAATAAGAGTGGGATCGTTTGTTTGCAGACGTGACGCCGACGGGCAGCTTGCGGCGCCGCAGCCGCGCCAGCCCGGACGACGAGGACGGGCTGCTGGAGTTCCTGCGCCACGCCTCGCCCGCCGCCGCCGACCTGCGCGAGCGCAGCGCCTGGGGCAGCCTCGGTAACGTACTCTCTCTACATGCAGCAGCTGCCATGCTTATGCACCCGTGCAAGTACCAGGGCAGCATAAATACATAAACACCAGCCTCGGTACACCACCCCTTCCTTTGTAGTGCTACTTCCATGCGTATGCATGAATAAGCATCGAAGTACTAGTGCAGCATAAACACATAAAGACCAAGTATTGAGAGATGCTGATGCTATATTAAATTGTGTATATGTAGATAGATGTAGATGTAGCGTGAATGGCTCTGCTCGAGCGGGGAAAGATCACGCTCTCACAGAATACACAATTTCTTTATAGAAAATATATTTTGGTGCCCATGGGCCACGGCATTCATTTACTATCAGTTGGACTGTGTGCTGTTCAGTGATGCCTCAGTGATCGCAAGGTTGAAAACCAGCAGCGATCACCGAATGGTGAGAGGCACACTGAACCTAAACGTTAAGTTGGAAAGGTCACGTCTAATGAAGTCAACACTCCGTCCCCCTCGTGCTCTAATCCAAAGTCCCGAAATCTTTCAACTTGAGCTACAAAACGATTTTCAGTGCCTAGAAGATTGCAATTCAGTGGACGATATGAATGACAAGCTCGTGGAAACTGTTCATGCCATAGGAGTTAAGTTTTGCAAGACCCGCTAAAATAGAACACAAACACTCTCCGATCACACTCTTAATCTCATGGCTGTTAGACGGGAAATGAAGCTGCAGTCTTCAGTACTTCAGTAAGTAACGATCCAAGAGCGAGTCTCATCCGACACTATTCCGATGATATCCCGGACGTCAGTCTGAGCGAAATTAGAATGGCTCTCCAGCACCTTAAAAACAGCACGGCCCCAGGCGAGGATGGAATTACAGCGGAGCTTCTGAAACCAGGTGGAAAACCGGTACTTGAAGTCCTTCAGAAGTTATTTAATTCCGTCCTCCTTGGTGGCATTACACCAGAGGCGTAAAGCAGAAGTGCGGTGGTCTTGTTCTTCAAGAAAGGTAACAACGCTCTCTTGAAGAACTACAGATCGATTTCCCTTCTGAGCTGCGTCTACTTGCTGTTTTCGAGAGTCATTACGAATCGTCTCGCGCGCAGATTTAAGGTCTTCCAGTCTCCCAAAAAAGCGGGTTTTCGAAAAGGCTTTAGCACCCTAAACCACATACATACCCTTCAGCAAATTTTACAGAAGTCCGAGGAGTACAATTTGCCGCTATGCCTGTACGTATGTGGACTATGAGAAAGCCTTTGATTCCGTTGAAATTTGGGCGGTGCTGCAGTCCCTTCAGCGGTGCCAAGTTAACTGTTGGTATATCGAAGTGCTGAAGTGCTTGTACATTAGGGCTACGATGGCTATCCGAGTACGAGAACCAGAGTATGAAACCTATCCAATTGCAGAAAGGTGTAAGACAGAGTGACGTTATATCCCCGAAACTCTTCATCGCTGCATTGGAAGACGTTTTCAAGCTTCTGGACTGGAAAGGATACGGTATTAACATCAATGGCGAGTACATCACTCACCTTCGATTTTCCGACGATATAGTCTTTATGGCAGAATCGCTGGAGGACCTAAGCACTATGATCAATAACCTCAATAGTGTTTCCCAACGGATAGGTCTTAAGATGGACATGGACAAAACAAAGATCATGTTTAATGTCCACGTCACACCTATGCCGGAAGTTGTTGGGAGCACTAAGCTCGAAGTTGTTGATTAGTAAGTTTACCTTGGACAAATAGTCCGACTAGGTTAGTCCAACTTCAACCGAGAGGTCAATCGACGGATTCAACTCGGTTGGGCAGCGTTCGGGAAATTACGGCACATCTTCTCGTCAGGTATACCTCAAAACTTGAAAACGAGACTGTACAACCAGTGCGTGTTGCCAGTGATGACCTATGGAACTGAGACGTAATCTTTCACTGCTGGCTGGATGAGGAAGCTCAAGGTCGCTCAGCGAGCTATGGAGAGAGCTATACTCGGAGTTTCTCTGCGTGATAAACTTAGAAATGAGGATATCCGCAGTAGAACCAGAGTGACCGACATAGCCCAACGAATTAGTAAGCTGAAGTGGTAATGGGCCGGCCATATGGCTCGAAGAACCAACAACCGATGGTGAAAAAAGGTTCTCGAGAGGCGGCCTCGTACCGGCGGACGAAGTTTAGGGCGTCCGTCCACTAGATGGAGTGACGACCTGGTAAGACATGCAGGAAGTCGATGAATGCAGGTGGCTCAGGACCGTGTTTTATAGCATTCCTTGGGGGAGGTCTACGTTCAGCAGTGGACTTGTGAAGTGCTGGAATGATGATGATGATGCACTGTATGCTCTCTGTTTGTCACCCTTGTTCCATAAGAAAAACCCTCTGTTTGTACTGGTGCTTCTATGCTTAACAAGTACCTATGACTGCCTCGTTGGTTTACTTCTTGTAAACTCGACTGCTGAATATGAGGTCCTAGGTTCGAACCCCGAGTCTGGACTGAATTAGTTTATAGGGGTTTTTCTGTCAATACATTGTACCTTGTCTTGTTTGTTTAACCTGTGCGATACTAGGATCTATTTAGGCCCCAATTTATTCCTTTTATATAATGTTGTCAATCAAATGTGTTTAAATAAACTGTAACTGTATAAGATATGGAGCCAAACCATTGCACCAACCAACACTTGCTGTAGCAATAGTACCCAGTTGTCACTATTGCTTAAATCAACCAGGGGCATTTTAATATATATAATATCTGAAGGCTCCGTGGAGCTCCAACACTGACCGTCACGGTTTCGAATCTCGCCCGGAATAAATATTTATTTAACCTACAAATAATTGTTCCTGGTCTGAATGTTTCTTTTTTTTTGTAATTTATGTATGTTAATTGCCCCCGCTATATAGGATAAAATCCTAGTGTGGAGTTAAAGTTTAGAAAATACTCTGTGGATCTTAACGCTGCGTCACGGAGCCATCAAATAATATAGGTACCAAAATGCTGGTCGATTTAAGCAAAGGTGACAACTGTACCAAGTTATAGTTGCCCCATGACCTCATTGCTAAGTCACTGCGCCACGTAGCTTTTTTTATAGGATAGGGTGACAAACGAGCACACAGTTCACCTGATGTTAAGTGGTTGCTGCAGCCCATAGACATCTACATCTATCCTCTATTACAAATCCAAATGCAGATGCGTTGTCACCCGTGAGGGCTAAGATGGAATGCCTCATTTCCAGTAAAAAGTGTCTCCGGTTTTCTACACTCACCATACGAAACACAGCAGTGTTAAGCTGCTATTTTACGCTGGTATTCCGTAAGAGCGTGGTCCTTCCCCGGTCGAGCCGACCCCTTCGTGCTACAACTATACTACTAATACAGTTGCAGCATGGCTCTACCACGTTGAAAAAGTTAACTAAAAGTAGCTGTTTGAATGTGGGTGTAACGTGATGGTTTTTTTATATTTATATGTGTTTTCTGTTTGTAGACCGGTCTTGGGCGCGGCGCGGGCCGGTGCGCGCGCGCCTTGACATCCCGGAGGCGGGCCGCGAGCGCGCGCCCTCCCCCGCCGCCCCCGCCTCCCCCGCGCCGCCCGCCTCGCCCGCACCGCCCGACGCACCTCAGACTGCCCCTGTCATTGCAAGCGCTAAACCCAAGTATGTCTTCAGTATCATATTATTTAGATTAGGTGACTCGTCAAAGAAAAAATAAAATACTATACATAGTAATATGCATTTTTTTTTAAATCTTTATTACATTCTTAAAGGCAAAGGAAGTGATGAAAATTCGACGTAGATGTAGCTATTAAAATAAAATACATTGATTTCATTTATTACGACCTTCGTTGTAGCGACCATTTACCTATAGCGACGTTAAATCTAAGTCCCTTGAATTTAAAGCATATTTTAGTACGAAATTCATGTGGCTATAGCGACTTTGGATGTAACGCCGAGTTCGGATGTAGTGACTGTTTTTAATGAATCATTTGTAACAAATTCCTAGAAATCCCATGCAGATATTGCGACCGGAGTCGGCCGCCATAGACTCAATTTGAGAGGCCAAAGTTAATATATTAATTTCCTTAAATTTTGTCGCAACGACTATTTAGGGCTTTAAATCATAAATTGCTCTTATGGCCCTCTTCTGTAAAACAAATATAATTTCAGTGTCAGCTGCGTGTCCCCATAGCAAAATACCATACGACATTATGCTATTGAAATAGCTAAAGTAAACTAGTCTAGCTGTTTCAACACTGCTTAGACTTCTAATCTTTTTAACAGCATATGCTGCAGAACTAAGTCTGCTTGCTAGTTTTGATATATGGGAGCTCCATTGAAGCTTCACGTCTAGTGTGATGCCAAGAAAAATGATGGTATCTACAAGACTCAGTTTCTCCCCATTTAAAATTACATTAGTATTTAATTGTTCGACATTTGGAGTCATGAATTTCATACATTTCGTTTTAGTGCCATTTAAATGCAAATTATTAACATTGAACCAATTTACTAATTTAGATATAGCATTATTTACTTCGTCATATTTTAGTAATTGTCGACTTAATTCCAAAATTAAAGAAGTGTCATCTGCAAATAATACTATATCATGGTTATCTCCTACCATGTAACGTAAGACATTAATGTGTACAAGAAACAGAAAGGGGCCGATAATTGAGCCTTGAGGCACGCCCATTTGTACCATCGACCCGGAAGAGCTCATACTGTTAATGATAACTATCATAGGTATAACAGTGTAAGTGAATACAATGATTTTCTATTTATGTATTTGTGTGTGTGTGTACCGTTTAGTGGCGATGTAAGAATATCCACAAGGTACCCCATATCATCCTGTAGGTGTCGTAAGAGGCGACAAAAAGGAACGGATCGGGAGATAGGCAGCAGCGTCTTCCCATTTTTATGACAACTTGCCAACGCGCTTGCCAAGCGTAGTATCTATGGCAAATATCCCCCATGTGTGGCAATCTGGGGGGAGGCCTATGTTCAGCAGTGGACTTTAATGGACTGTAACGATAACGGTTTGTACACAAATACATAAATACAAAATCGAACCATACATATAAATACGACTATTTAACAATATAGTATCATATTAATAATATAGTATTTCTAATGATTCCTCAATAGATGCTCACGAACCATCTTTTTGACGTATTTGTTAGGCGCTTTTCTAATGTCATAATGTATTTCGTGATTTCAGAGAATGGAGACAGAAAATCGAGTCGTGGCTACGAGCGAACAGTCAGGAAGAAAAGCGAGACGCAGAGCTACGCGAACGCGCGAGGCGGCTACAGGCTAATAGGCGTTCCTTGGAAAACGACTCCGGTTAGATATTTAAATTTCTGACTTTCAATTTATTCCCATTCCTTAAAACAAAAAAAATATGTATCCCAATGTACGGCAGCAACCTACTTGTATGAGGTTGCCGCTAGTTAACCTTTCTTCCCTATCGGTGGTCGGTAATTCGTGCTTCATGATCATGACCTACCCATTGCTTCTACAGATTACTGATCTGCACTTTTAATTCTGGGAGTTTAATTGACCAGATAAAGCCATTTTCCTATTAACACAGTAATTTTTGAACATTTTCAATCCGTATTCGGCCGTATCAAACCAAAATTAAAGCAAAATATTTGCCATTTATAGCAAAATATAGCAAAATACCTGATTTTTTGATTCAACATTGATTCACAAAATAAATAATAATAATTGAAAGTCATGTTTCCTTTTAACACTGGTTCGGGATAAAACAACTGTCTTGAGAAGAATAGGTATAAAACTCAGTGGGACTCTTTTCAAAGTAAGATTTTACAAAAAAATAAATACATAATGCATACAACTAATTACAAAATAATTTAATAAACAACTTGGAAGTTATAAAGGAATCATAACGATCATTGGTATAAGCTAAAATTAAAACAGATCAAGGAATGGGTCCCTGTGGAACACTCATTTTGCAGACTTGATCAAAACATAGTGGGGATATTTATATGAACTTTTTAGTTTAGGACTGGAAAGATAAGATGACATATTTATTGATGTAAAAATTCGTGCGTAGCCACGAATGTGAAAATACTTTATTTAACATGTAGTTTTGTGCTGTATATATTCAAAAGCTTAAAAAGATACGATCGGTGTCTTGTATATTGCGTCTTTTTTTTTGTTAAACTAATGATATGAATGTAAAATTGTCTTTAAATCGACCACATACTGTGTCAGTAAAATTTCACACAGACAGACAGAAACACTATCCTGAAATTGTCTGATATAAAATATTATAGGTTAGCATACAAAAAGAATATATTTATTTTTAAGTGCTCGGTATTGTGACCGCCATACTTGTGTCATGCGATGCATTTCGATTATTATTTATATCATCACCATCGTCATCATTAAAATCAATCAAAAGTCCACTTCTGAACATAGGTCTCCCCAATAGATAGCAGGCGAGTTGGCAACTGACAACTATTACATCAAAAACATAACAAATTTGCTCAACTGAATCCTTTACGGATGTCACGGATGTCTCGATAATCTGGATATAAGAGATTTGCACAGTATCATGTCTAAACAGAACCCAAATATTGAGTGTTGATGATGAACTAAGCGACAAAGCCGAATGTACCTCTGGTATTCCGTAGGGCAGCATGCTTGGACCCACATATTTTCGGCATATAATATAATTGTATTATGTAAATATAATATCTGTAGTGAGGGCTTTTTTATATTTCGGACGATACATGTACGGAACGTACATAATTTTATGTTGCTTTAGCAACCTACTTTCGGCGTGCGACGCCGCCGTACATAGTTTATAACTTAAGTAGTGTGCATTAAAACTTCTTATCAACAACACGCGTGTCTAACTTATTCGTTCGATAACTTCACTACATTCACAAAACATATTTCCTCGCGTTAAGCAACTACACAACTACTTAAATTAATATAAACTTCATGGTGCTGAATGGGACACTGTAGAGTATTTTACATTAATGCATTATGTACCATTACAAAATGGCTGGAAATTAATCTTTCAACAGTCAATTGTTCAAAAACAAAATATATCTGCTTTCACAAAACCGTAGTCTCAAAACCACCACACAGTTTTTTTTATAATCATACTAGCTCGCCAGGCAGACGTTGTTGTGATCTTTCCGACAACCCTTTGTCCTCTTAAAAAATCCTTTAATTCGCAATAAAAAAATATTGAGGTCACTTATCGGGTTAAAAACTATCCTATCTCTCAAGTTGGACCAAACTGCACAGAGTGTGCAAAATTTCATTTAAATCAGTTCAGTAGTTTAGGAGTTCATCTCGGACAAACAATGTGACAGGTAATTTTTATATATAAAGATTTATCCTGCAAACGTATTCGTGTTATGCGTCCGAAGGGAGAGATATGAGGAGGAATGTACACGATTATCTACGATAAAATACTTTAATGTAATCCCCGACGAAAGATTAAATTGGCAATATGGATGAAATTATTGCATCTGCTCATAGGGTGGAGCTCCCAAAACTAGGGATGAGACATAATAAGTCGGGGAAAATATTTCTTCGTATTTTACATACAAATTCAGAACATTTTTTTTTCAAAGTTTAATTTATGTGGGCCATTTTGGTCGGTAACTTGTTACCATCTTGTAGCTAGTGACATAATTCCGTTACTGTAGAAATCTTGCGATTGTTTATTATAAAAAATGCGAAAAGTAGCTTTGACAGTCCTCTCATGATGTTAACCTATCACTACCCAAGGAGTTCTGAAAAGACCGTCACAGGTGAAAATCTGAGGGTGCAAGGTCAGGACTATATGCTGGATGCATTAAGACTTCCCAATCAAGTTCTCTCAATTTTCGCTAAGTGGTCAAAAGTGGTCTGCCGTTATCATAATGAAAGACCACTCCTTTTCTGTTGAACAATTCCGGCTGGTTTTTCTCAGTTTCTTGCTTAATAGACTAGGGGATGGTGACAGAAAATAGTCTCCCATTTTCTCCTGCATGCCTTTTTAAGAATTGATAACTAACCCTAAAATATGAAAGATAGAGTGGTTACGAGCCCTTGCACGCTTGCACGTCATAAAGAAAATGGCTTCTCTTTGTGTAAAGAATTTTAGTATTTTTCCGTGACATTATATTGCATGCCTTTGTAATATAACGTAGTTGGAACAAATTTAAGCTATAATAATTGATGGCATGCAATTCGCAACGGCCAACGGGGCTCAAAGGGTTACGTAAAAAAGAAAAAAAATAGAACATTTCTGTGTTTACATATTGCATGCCGTTGTAAAAAAATTAGTTTTTTTTATCTCAAAAATACTCTACGTAAATTGGCATGCACCCCTCGTATGACTAAGGGTGGAAAATATTAAGAAAATGTTGTGAAAATTCAATACAACTTTTCCGTGATTTCAAACTGCATGCCATTTGAACAATACTTAATTTTTATAATTTATTGACGTTAGCAAATTCGGCATGCACAACAGGAAGTTGTAAAGTAGTGGCATGCATGACGAAAATTGCAAAAAACGCTGTTATAATTTCCGTGACTTTATTTTGCATGCCATTCAATATTTCATTAAAAAACATTATTTTAAGTTGAAAAAATGGCATGCATATTACACAAGCCTGACAAAAAAAACATGTGCAACAATAAAATAAAAAAAAGTTTTTTAACGAAAATAAAAATAAGGAACATTTCCCTGTTTATTTTTTTGCATGCCTTTTTGTACATTGTCTGTAAATATTTTTTTAAACTTCAATAACAAATGGCATGCATGTTTATTTATAAAAAATTACTTAAATAATCAAAAAAACATTACATTACAATTGAGAAATTTTCATTTTCAATTTTTTATAACATTTTTTTCTGTTGAACTATAGATGTAAATACGCATGCTATTTTCGTCATAAACTTAAAATAATATTTTTTTATAAAATACAAAATTGCATGTAAATTAAAAACACGGAAATGTTTCACATATTTTATGAAAGTTTCATTATTATTAAAAATACGATGGTGTTATTTAATACGCATGCCATTTTCGATATATACTTAAAATAATATGTTTTTATGAAATACAAAACGGCATGTAAATAAAACACGCGGAAATGTTTATTAATTTTTTTGGAAATTTTGTTATTATTTATAATATAATGATCATGTGCAACATGCATGCCATTTGTATTTCAGAATTATTTGGACATAAAATTAATATTTATCTTTATTAGAAGTAGTTTGAAATCACGGAAAAGTTGTATTGAATTTTCACAACATTTTCCTAATATTTTCCACCCTTGGTCATATGAGGGATGCATGCCAATTATCGTAGAGTACTTTTGAGATAAAAAAAAATATTTTTTTACAACGGCATGCAATTTGTAAACACGGAAATATTCTATTCTTTTTTTCATTTTTACGTAACCCTTTGAGCCCCGTCGGCCGTTGCGAATTGCATGCCATCAATTATTATAGCTTAAATTTGTTCCAACTACCTTATATTACAAAGGCATGCAATATAATGTCACGGAAAAATACTAAAATCCTTTACACAAAGAGAAGCCATTTTCTTTATGACGTGCAAGCGCGCAACGGCTCGTAACCCCTCTATCTTTCATATTTTAGGGTTAGTTACTAATTCTTCAAAAGGCATGCAGGAGAAAATGGGAGAATATTTTCTGTCACCATCTCCTAATCTATAAATCTCATTAGTTGTTGACAGTAGAGATTCGAATCGATCGTTCGCGATAAAAGCTCATAATAAACGATGCCATTCCAATCCCACCATACACACAGCGTCACTTTATTGCGCATTAATCCGGGTTTCGTTAGTCTGTGAAGCTTGATTACTCTTTGACCATCTTTATCGCACGTTTTTGTCGTGGGTGATCCATTTTTCATCAGCAGTGATTAATCTTTTCAAAAATGGTTCGGTTTCATTACGTTTCAATAGAGAATCGCAAATGAGTATACGATTCATTAGGTTTCTTTCAGTGAGCTCGTGTGATACCCAAATATCGAGCTTTTTTGTATAGCTAGACTTTTTCAAATGGGTGAAAACTGTTTTGTGATCATTTCTCAATTCTTCGGCTATTTCATCACTACTAATATGCCGATTTTGCTCCATATTTACAAACAAACAAACAAAAATGGCAACGACTTTATCCGCATGAGGATAACAAGAGCGAGCTGCGTCTTTGACATCAAAATTCCGTGACTGAAAACGCGGAATATATAGCATCTTCGTTAGATTTACTCATTTTGGCGAACAGAAAAACAATTGAAAAGTGGCGGGAAAGTGTTTTTCTACCGACTTCAAAGAGGAGGAGATACTCAATTCGACTATGTTTTTTTTAGTTTTTTTATGTGTTTTTATGATTTCGATGATTCTTTTTTTATTTGAAAGCTGGCGCTTCACATGTGGTTCCATATAAATTTGATTAAGGTCTGACTAATAGTTTTTGAGTTATTCTTAAAAATTTATATTAAAGTCGGTTGTACTAAATTTTTCATTTTTAATTATTTATATAAATTTAGCGTCTAGTTCTTCTACTTTTAGGAATATGTGTAGTTTAGTTTAACATTTTTTAATCTAATTAATATGAAACAAAATATTTTAGAAATAAACATCAATCTCAAATTTTTTTTAACAAATTAACTTCCCTCGCCATAAAATCTGTTTAATAATACACCATATTGAAAAGTGGCGCCGTCCTGGTAGCAGAAAAAGTCGTGCATGCCATCATTGTCAAATGTTCCAAATCGAATATATACAAATGCTTAGAACAGTATCATAATTGTTCGTTTATACTTTGGTGGGCAGAGAGCGAACGCAGCACGACACTGGAGCCACTGGCGGAGGGCACGGGCGAGGGCGGGGCGGAGGCGCGCGCCGAGTGGCGGCCCGCCGTGCTGCCCGACAGCGACGTCGTGCGCGCGCTCGAGGCCGTCGAGGGTACGCAGGCACACACGCATGCACGCACACTCATGAACACACACATACACGCACCCGCACATGTATATGCACACACATACATACCTTTGGCGCCTTTGGCGCCGCGACTAAAGATTTAGAGATTAAGACTGTAAATCTAGAATTTGCCATATTTAGAAGCATTTAAACACACCTAACACAACCAGTCTTTAAATGTAAATATTTTATTACAATTGATTTATAATACACGAGATTATTTTATATAATTAATATGAGATTGCTCCAAACAAAATTATTCATTATCCTTTTTCACAAAAGTTTCGATAATAAAATTATTTTAAAACTGTTGTTTTACAAAAAAATAATCGTAATACAATACATAGGTGTAATGTAAATAGAATTACAACTATTACTACCATAATCACTGGTGACCTGTCTGTAACTTTACTATTCTATGACAGCAGCGTGTCATTATATGGCAAACGAGTACGTATAGAGTATGTACCTACGCAACGGCAATCTTTTAGTAAGAAAGTGCACGCGATCTTTAAGTGTGGGTGGTGCGAAGAGCGGTAAAGTGTTCTGCCCACACACCCAAGGTCGTTGATGCGGGAACAAGCCTTAAACAATAGCTTAAACTCAAGCATTCCATTCTTCCTTTGTGTCTAAATACTTTCACAGTAAACACCATAAAGTTCACTACAGTAGCCTTGTTCTTTATTTTCTTCATAATATCATTATATTAAATCAACTCACACCTTTTGCTATATATTCAAGCACTGCACTGTGGTGAATCTTACTGACTTAAATCGAAAATTAAACCTAATATTTTTCCTTAGAAAATTTTAATATTATCATGTTTATTTTCAGATGTGCAACCACCGAAAAAAGACAACAGACTGCCGTGGAGGAAAACAGAAGAAAATGAGGAGATGAGACGGCTACGCAGGCAGAGATCTCGGCAGCAAATAGAGGCACCACAACCTCTAGTGCCTATCACCGAAGAAGAACGACGAAGATTACCTGACATCAAAGTTACCAGTGCGAAGGAGACAAGGGTGGAACGGACAGATCGAATTGAAATTGATTCCGACAACATCGAAACTCCACCAGCTCAACGGAAACTATTCAATCCACTTCCAGATAAGGAACAATGTCGAAAGTTCACACCGTCAACACCTACCAAACCAACCCTAAGCGATAAAGCTTCAGCGGAAATGAGAGACCTATGTCAGGAGATTTTGGGTGACGGACAATTCGACAGATTTTCAGCAACAAGAAGAACGAGACGCTACAAGAGAAATACAGAGTCTAGTTCCCAAGAAGAAGAAAAGAAAGTTGAGAGTCCGACGGAATTAGTTGCGGAAACGCAAGTTATTCGGCCGTCAATGTTAGAAGTTCAAGCGTCGTATGTCGATTCTTCAAAGGAGGTAGCGAAACCAATTGAAGAAGTCGTTAAAGTCGAAAAAGAAAACAGACTGAAACGTTGGCAGGACAGATTAAAAAGCCAAAGCACAGACAAAACGCCGACCAAAGAAACAAAGTCCCTGCCATACTCGCGAATGAGGAGACAGACGTCCATCAATCAGGAAGACGTGCAAAAGGCGATAAGGGAGCTTAAATCGCCAACAGAGACACCGACTGGTGTATGGTCAAGAAATGCGTATAGAAAGTCTATGAATGCTAAATTGGAAAAGGTTCCAGTATCAACTCCGACGGAAAGGACCTCCTCACCGCGAATCCCAAAGGTAAAGAGTGAGCACGAACTGAATGATGAAGGTTTCGAAGAAACTCAAAGTCTAAACTCCGAGAGTGCGTCGCAAGGCGCTTCATCAGGCTGTAATATTGACTGTGAATCTCCAATACCGAAAACAGAAAAAGCACTTGAAGCTCCAAAGAAAGTTCCCACCAAAGAGACCAAACCGCCCCCGCGAACGCCACTGGACCCTAAACGGAGCTTTGCGAAAAGGGCTAGCTCGCTAAGGGTAGAAAGATCTACTTCTCGCACTTCACTGCGGAGTTCTAGGAGTTCACTAAACAGTTCAGCGTCAGTTGCAACCGTGAAGAGAGCTCCTCCTGCGCCCGTGAGGGTTGCACCCAAAGCTGTTCCAAAGCCTGCGCCACGCATGCCAGCATCCCGTTCCTCATCCAGCGGGAGTTCTGTCAGCGCGTCGAGGCCTCCAGTAAAAACCGTGCCAAGAACATCGGGCTTCATGAGACCTACTCAGGCCTCGAAAGGGAGAGGCACACCGGGTGTTACACCCCAATCCAGTGTAAGGGCCAGTGCCAAGTGAATTACCAAATGTAATTTTGTACAGGAACAATTTTTGTTGATTTCTACGGTGTTTCTGGCAAATACTCGGCAGCAGTACGTGTAAGGCCGGGAAATCAAGTATTAAAGACAAAAACATCTTAACTTTTAAATTTTATTGAATATTATTGGAATCTTCAGATACTCAAGGTGCTAGAATCTCAAAAACAAAGAGATCTGAAGTTTTCAATGACTGATTTTTTTTAATATTAATAAAATTAAATAGATCTGTTATGGATTTAAATATTTATAAATAAATAAAAAGATGATAATTTATGAACAATTGGACCCGTACGTAATTTATATTTTTTTATAAGACAGATTTCTATAAGAATTGTGAACTCACAATGTGTTATTAAATTATTGTGCCACGAATGAGTACGGGTAATTTCATATTTTTGTTTATTTACTATCGGTTATCTGCCTATATTTGTGCATCCGTTGTAAACGTGCTATTTTTTTATTATATTAAAAACAAAAAATTCTTTAAAAATAGTAAACTTTATTTAATTATTCTTCCAGCATATTAACGATTATAAATAAAAGATCTGATTTACGTAATAGTCATTTTCTTTGTAATTATATTATATGTATAATTCGTGATCAAATAACGTATTGTCACAAAACAAAAGTGAACTTAGATCGCATGATATTATAAAGTCTAAATAAATCTAAGTTTTAACACCAATTCCTTATTGTATATTATGTTTATTTACTAAACTAAATACAATAAAATTTTATCCCACAAAATTATTGTTTCCTTTGAATAAATTGGACCATTTTCTACTGACTTCAGAAAGGAGACGGTACTCAATTCGACTGTATGTTTTTTTATGTGTGTTAGCTTATAACTTTTTACTGGGTGTACCGATTTCGATGATTCTTATTTCATTGGTCACATGTGGTCCCATATAAATTTGATTAAGGTCTGACAAAGAGTTTTGGAGTTATTCTTGATAATTTATATTGAAGTTGGTTGTAGAATCTATCTATCTATGTAACGAAATCTTTTAATGTATTTTTCACCAACTTGTGGACGACCGATTGACTTGAAAATTTGCACTCGTATCAAGGACCGATGACAATTCAAGAATTTGATAACTTTACCCTAGTATCCTGATCAGGATCAGCGGGATAAAGTTAAGTAATCATAACAGCTTATGATCAAAGTTTTTTTTTTAAACTCATATAATTCTTGTGGCGAAAGCCCATTATTAGGCCCTTTTTACTGGAAATAAGGCATTCCATCTTAGTCCTCACGGGTGACAACGCATCTACATTTTGATTTGTAATAGAGGATAGATGTAGATGTCTATGGGCCGCAGCAACCACTTACCATCAGGTGGACTGTGTGCTCGTTTGTCACCCTTATTTTATAAAAAAATGTATATAGAAAATTTATTTGTAGGTTTTTGGGACTACTTGTTATTTTTCAGAAGTCTTTCGTATTTAGAAATAAACTGAAAAAAGCGCTTCTGGATTATTATTTTGGCCAGTTTGGGCGTTGGATCTTTTCAGCACAACACGGTCCAACTGCATCTGGATTGAACTCACTGGATATCAGCACCATCTGTGGATTCTCGCCTCTGCCGTTATTGGGGAAGTTTTGTCTTAATTACCACATTCGACAGACGCATTGGCAATCGGATGATATTGATGAAGGGAAAGAGAGAGTGAGAGGGAGAGAGATTTTACTGTGATTGCCCATAGGCGCCTCTTACGACACCCAGGAATTCCATCAAATCCTGGCATTGGTGACCAAAGTGGTATAGAAAAATATTATTGTTTTAATATACCTTACATTGACGGATTAAATGGAAAAAATTTCATCCATAGATCCATCTGTAGAGAATGATTGTGAATCCGACTTCACTTGATACAACGTGTACAGACTCAGACAGCTGTAAACATAGGCTCGTAAATAAATTATAAATAAACAAATAGATATTTCCGTTTATTTTCTATAGTTATTGATAATTTTTATAATCACAATAAATAAATAAAATAAAATAAATTATTTCGGTTTCATAACATTCCTCCGTCTACCAGTTCTTGAATTAGATCCGTCATTTTCCTTCTGCACGCAGTGTTTGACGTCCACACTGGCTTGATACAGTCATGTGATGGATTTGTCTCAGTATCCTGCAAACAAAATAATAATGTCCTCCAGAACGAAATTCGGTCACGGCGAAAAGTCTAAGCAGAGACTGGGCATGCGCAGGACAGGATTATAGTGCCCAAGTGTATGCCACAGGTGCACTCTCTATTCCCTCGCTCTCATTCTGAGAACGGTATTACGTGCTTTCCGCGGCACGGGGGCGAAACACCACCATCTTCCTGGGTCCGGGCTGCTACCGAGAATTTCTTGACAGAAATACCAAATTATGGCCAAAGCAGAGATTTGAACCCGGAACCTCATGATCAACAACCGCGACTACCACCACCAGACTAACAAGGCAGTCAAACATATTTACATAGTGGCAATACAGGATACATTCGGAAAGTGTTATACGAGGTAGAGCCATGCTGCAGCTATATTAATAGTATAGTTGTAGCACGGCTGGGTTGGCTCGACCGGGAAAGGACCACGCACTCACAGAATACCAGCGTGAAATAGCAGTTTAATGCTGCTGTGTTTCGTATGGTAATTGTTGAGAACCGGATACCCTTTTTACTGGAAACGAATAGTCCTCACGGCTGACAGCGTTGTAATTCGCAAACGAAGATAGTTGTAGATGTCTATAGGCCAGAACACTACTATTTACCATCAGGTGGACTATGTGCTCGTTTGTCACCCTTATTATCTTTATATATAAAAAGTACGTGTCACGTTGTTTGTCCGCGATGGACTCCTATACTACTGAACAGATTTCAATGAAATTTTGCACACTGTGTGCAGTTTGGTCCAACTTAAAAGATAGGATAGCTTACATCTCAATTTATAGTCGCAATACAATATTATTTTATTGAAAATGATTTGCATATTATTTGACAGTCACAATTTTCTGTTAGCTCCAAACGATTCTGTCAGATGACGATATCTGTTGATTGGATTGAGTAAATATTCAATAGATGGCACTATGTTAAAAATACAAACGTTTAATATAAGCTACAATTTAGTAGTATAACCACCACGTGTTGCTGTAAGTATTCAACAGATGGAACCGATTTCAATGAGATTTTGCAGACTGTGTGCAGTTTGGTCCAACTTGAGAGATAGGATAGTTTTTATCCCGATAAGTGACCCTCAATTTTTTTATTGCTAATTTCAGGAGTTTTTTTAGGAAAGCAAATGGTTGTTCGGAAAGGGCAGAACAACGTCTGCCTGGTCAGCTAGTATACATATATATATATATATATATATATATATATATATATATATATATATATATATATATATATGTGTGTGTGTGTGTGTGTGTGTGTGTGTGTGTGTGTGTGTGTGTGTGTGTGTGATATATAAAGTGTGCGCTGGATTTGCATGACTTAATTTCTTCCTCTCCCTTGCACCATCGGACAACCAGACGCTTGGCCAGACTCCTTTATTGTTGTAGTCCCTTTTGTTATCGACATGCCACGCATTTAAACCATTTGGTTTTGTTTATAATTCGTAATGCGTACAACCATTACCGTATAGTGGCGATGTAAGAATATCCACCACGTTATATTATCCCGTGGGTGTCGTAAAAGGGGACAGAGGGAAACAAATCAGGAGATGTGGGCAGCAGCGTGTTCCTAACTAAAAATAAAAACTGCGGTTGGCAACCCGCTTGCTAAACGTTGCAACTATGGCAAATGGCGTATGAGGCAATCAACGGCGAAGGCCTATGTTCAGCTGTGGACTACAATGGCTGTAACGGTAACGGGCTGCGTACAGCAAAGTAGTGAATCAGTTTTTCAGCATCCGTCTTTCCATCCGATTACGATGTGGATGTCTTCAAGGTAAGAGTGAGTAGGCTTTTGTTAGTGTTTGTTAATATTTGTAACATATAGAAAAAAAACCGGCCAAGTGCGAGTCGGACTCGCGCTCCGAGGGTTCCGCACAAATCCGTAGTTTAAAATTATTAAAAATATTTTTATTATATGATGTAACTAAAAATTTATGCTTTTCGCAATTTTTCCTTTATCTGTGCTACAATACGTTGCTTCGTACCAAATTTTAAGATTCTAAGTTCACGGGAAGTACCCTGTAGGTTTTGATTCCCTGATTCCCTTGCGAATTTCGAAAATTTGCGGCATAAACGGCTGTATCTTTTGATTGCGTTGGCTTTGAAGTTTGATTTTTTCACAGCTCCAAGGGACAGTAGACTTAAGTATTTGATATGAATTTCAGCGTGATCCCTCCACGCGTTTCTGAGAAAAAGGGTCTTGACAGACAGACAGACATACAGACAGACAGACGGACAACAAAGTCATCCTATAAGGGTTCCGTTTTTCCTTTTGAGCTACGGAACCCTAAAAACATGTGTGTATAAATGAAACCTTCAGAAAAGGGGCTGAGATAATATGAAATACTGTATAATGTATTCTATCCCATTCTCTCGTAGGCTAAATCCTATAAATGTATATTTTTGTTTCTTTTCTTGTTGTTGCTTTAGCTTTTCATCGACTTTCAAATCACAACAATTCTAAAGAAGTTTTCACATCATAAGTACAAAACATCAGACGCCGCATGTGGTTACCTCCGATTGATAAAGATTGGGAGCCTCATCACTGTCGCAGGTCATTATGGGGTACATGTCCAAAGCAATGCCAAGTCCAAAACGGCTACTGCGTTTGAATTCCTCCATTAGCCTGAAATTAATGCAACAAAGACTTCTATAGAATTAATTATTGAAATGTAAGCATTAAATAAATTATTAAGTATATCAACCTTCTTTCTTTCGTGTACACACTTTTTATCCGTTTTTGACGAAGCTCAAAAAGAGATAATTATTTGGCTGGCATATAATTGCGGCCTAAAAGAATTCACCACCCCAGTGGGTGTCGCATGAGGCGACAAAGAGGAAACTGAGACAGGAGATGGACAGCAGCATCTTACTGATGCCTCAAAATAATAAAAACGGCGGTAGCCAACACGTCGCCTAATTGTGGTGAATCTGGCAAATAACTCCAATGTGATCCCAACAATGAAGTCAATTTCTGGGTGAGACCTATACTTGGTAGTAAATTTTTGATAGTCTGTGCAATGATGATTACTGTACTGTGACTATAAGTATGTGTAAATAACAAGTCTAGATTTAAGACATTATTAATGTTGAATGTCCCTTAAGACGATCTATGTAGTTATTTAAGTTTTAGTCACGTAAGCTTACAATTGTACGTAAGCTTATTAATGTTTTTTGTATGCCTATAAAGAGTTATTGTATATCTTTATAGTGATTGTCACCTATGTATTTGTAGTAGTTATTGCCAAATAAATATCTGTTATATGCCTTTATAGTGTTTGTCAAATACATAATTAATGTTTGTATGCCTATGTAAAGTGTTGTGTGTTTTATAATGTTTGTTACATACTTATAAGTAGTTGTTTATAAAGATTTGCTGTATGTCTTATATTGTGTCACATACTTATTAGTAGCTGTTTATAAAGGTTTGTTATATGTCTTATAGTGTGTTACATACTTATTAATAATTGTTTATAAGATTTGTTGTACGAAAATGTAAAATTGTGAAATAAATCATGAGTCATACTAAACAACACCCCCACACACTTCCCTCCTGTCCGTTCATTGGCCAAATGGAGCATATGCGCCTCACGGGCGCTTGCACGAGTTGTGCAACTGACCGAACGAAATAAAAGGCGTGCTGTGAGTGACCCAGATTATTACCAGCTCATTACTCGTCACGCGCTCATCGTTCGCTCTGCATCCAGCCCAACTGACATCTCTACACTGCCTCAACAAGCTACACTTTTTATAAAAAACATGAGCAGCTTGTGCTGCTCTTGTTTTTTATACAAACAGTAGTTTCATTTAACTTCATCATCCTATGGTCAAGAAGAAGTCTGCGTTTAAACGATACGGAGCCCTGCATTAAGCTCCCACTTCGTTTAATGGTCAAACGAGTAGCGGATCCCATTCCGTTTAGTATGCTTTCCCCTTTTTGATGGCGCTATAACACATCTGTAAACTTACATTTTGTACAAAGTATCCCTATTGAGCTTGCTATGGAACACGGAATCGTCCTCACTCATCTCCACCAGCCTTCTATGCAGTTCATCCGCATAGTACTCAAGCAAGGAAGCTAGGTGGCCAGCTCTCTGCTCTCTGTCTAGACACAGGTACATGAGGTACACGAGGTCAAGTGTGGGTGACGCGTAACGCGCCAACTGGAAGTCTACTATGTACATCTGGAAGGAAAACACTAATTATATCTGATGTTATAAGAGACAATTTTTAAACAAACTCTGAACAAAGAAGTTATCAATTCGACTGTATTTTACGATTATTCTTTTTTAAGATTATTCTTTCGGTGTTTTATATAAATCTTAACCTGATCTGATGATAATTAACTGACTTTGCTTTATATTTAATGAGTTCCAGAGGTCTGGACTCTGGAACTGCAATCGCCAATCCATCCATTTTTAACGGTGGTGGAGCCACGCAGCAGTTTTTTGCTGTTGCACGTATGGGCCGGCTCGAGCTGGGTTGGTACCACGACCTCACAGAATACCGGCGTGAAGTAGAAGCTCTGCTTCTGCGTTTCCTCTGGTGAGAGCAGGAGGCCCAATTCCCCCCCCCCCCCCGTCAACATGGTAGCGGAATTACACGTTAGACTACCCCAGACCCTCCTGGGGTCGTCTAACGTACTCACCAGCACCCCTGGAGAATCCCTCGCTGAGCATCCACGAAAACATAACTGCTCGGTGCAAACTGAGCAACAAGACCAAGGCGACCCCTGCCACGGTATCCGTGAATTTCTGCAACATCAGGGGACTTCACTCGAATCTAAACGCCGTCCACTACCATCTCGAGACGGCGAAGCCGGCCTTGCTCTTTCTGACTGAGACGCAGGTTTCCTCTCCGGTTGATATTTCGTATCTCTCCTACCCGGGGTACAAATTGGAGCATTCCTTTGTGCCTCGGGCTGGAGTTTGCGTGTATGTCAGAGAGGACATCTGTACTCGACACCTCGGCAGTCTTGAAGGTTCGGACCTGTCCATCCTATGGCTACGCGTAAACAGCGACGACCATCCGCACGTCTACGGGTGCCTCTATAGGTCCCATAGCGGTAATGCCGAAACAGACCGACTCATTGACCACGTCCAAATGGCTACAGATTCCTTGCTACAACAGGTCCCATCCGCAGAGATCGTGATCCTTAGCGATTTTAACGCCCACCACGCCGAATGGCTCGGTTCACGTTTAACCGATCATGCGGGGAGATCTGTTTATGACTTTGCTTTGACATATGGTCTGACACAACTGGTTACTTCGCCTACGCGGATTCCAGATGTGGAGGATCATACACCTTCCCTGTTGGACCTTCTGCTGACCTCTCATTCGGACGGATATCAGGTTTCCATCGATGCCCCTCGGCTCGGCTCTTCAGACCATTGTCTGATCCGGAGTATGGTGCCACTCACGCTCCCCTCGCGGTTGCGTTCTGCAGGTTGCCGCCGTGTTTGGCATTACAGGTCGGCGGATTGGGACGGAATGCGGTCTTTCTTTGCATCCTACCCATGGGGGCGGGTTTGCTTCTCGCCGAATGATCCCTGCGCTGTCGCTGACTCTGTCACTGATGTGATGCTACAGGGAATGGAACTATTTATTCCATCATCTGTGGTACCTATCGGAGGCAGATCTCAGCCTTGGTTTGGTCGCTCCTATGCATTACGCAGTAAGCAAGAGTGTTATCAAGCCTGGGCTGCGGCTTCGACGACTCGCGATGTAAACACCAGTACACTTAAAAAGAAGTATAACTTTGCCTACAGGTCCTTCAAAAGAGTTATTGCCAAGGCAAAGTCAGAGCACATAGGCAGAATTGGCGAGAAACTAGTTCGCCTTCCTTCGGGAACCCGTGCATTCTGGTCTCTTGCCAAGGCTGTCCAAGGGAATTTCTGTAAGCCATCACTACCATCTCTGCACAGGGAGGGCGAAGCACTGACCCAAGACGCAAAAAACAAAGCCGACTTTTTAGGCTCCCTTTTTGCGTCCAACTCGACTCTTGATGACGGGGGGGAAACACCGCCGAAGATCCCGCGGTGTGAGTGCTCCATGTCAGATGTTCTGTTCTCACAGCGCTCGGTTCGCAAAGCACTCCTCTCCCTGGACATCCAGAAGTCGAGTGGGCCTGACGGAATCCCCCCAATTGTGCTGAGGACGTGTGCTCCGGATTTGGCACCGGTCCTAACGCATCTTTTCCGGTACTCCTACTCCCATGGCGTAGTCCTGAATTCATGGAAGACAGCTTTGGTCCACCTGATCCCCAAAAAAGGCGACCGCTCAGACCCGTCCAACTATAGGCCTATCGCGATCACCTCCTTGTTCTCCAAAATAATGGAATCAATTATTAACTGCCAGCTCATGCAGTACCTTGAGGATCACCAGCTGATTAGTGACCGCCAATACGGTTTTCGTCGGGGTCGATCAGCTGGTGATCTTCTGGTCTACCTGACCCATAGATGGGCAGAGGCAGTAGAGCCCAAGGGGGAGGCGTTGGCCGTTAGTTTGGACATTGCGAAGGCCTTCAATCGGGTTTGGCACAAAGCGCTTCTTTCGAAGCTCCCTTCCGATGGGCTTGCCGAGAAATTGTGCAATTGTATCACCAGCTTCCTTGCAGATTGGAGCATCAAGGTCGTTGTAGACGGTGCATGCTCCGACTACAAGCCTATTAACGCTGGTGTTCCACAAGGCTGTGTGCTATCACCAACGCTGTTTCTTCTGCATATCAATGATATGTTGCTAACTGGTAACATTCATTGCTATGCGGATGACAGCACTGGTGATGCTCTAAACACCGGCCGTGCCAATATTTCTCGGGAAAACGTCGCCGAGTACCGGAACAAACTTGTGTCTGAAGTCGAGTCTTTGCTGAACAAAGTCTCGGATTGGGGGCGACTAAATGTAGTCCAGTTTAATCCTCAGAAGGCACAAGTTTGCGCGTTTACTGCTCGCTCTCCTATAAAAATATTCTGCCAAACGTGGGAATAGCCTATGTCCAGCCATGGGCTTTTAAGATCCGATAAAGGAAAAGGGAAAAAAGCATAACACAAGAGTACTTTTACTGCCCAAGGAAATTACTACAGCACGACAATTGGGACTTCTCTCGCTCGACAGTAGTCATATTTATGGTTTACACTTTAAAATTTATCATCATTATCATCATTAAAGCCTTTGTCTACTACTCAGAATAGGCCTCCACCAAGTAATGCCACAAAAGATTGACCTGAGTCACCAGCATGCATCACATTCTGCAAGTCCTACCAGGGCATCACTTGATCTAATAGGGGTGCAGCCTACACTTACTTAGCTTCGCCGAATCTTTCTTCCCCATCTTTTGTCGGTTGTTAAAGCTACATTGCCGAACAATTACCACTTCAGCTTACTGATTTTTTGGGTACATCAGTTACTCAGATTCTACTGCGGAATATCTTCATTGCTTCAATTTTAACACGCAGAGAAACTTCGAGTATAGCCCTCTCCGTTTGGAGGACATCAAAGTGAAGCGCCACGTTTCAGATCAGTCTACAATTACGATTCAATATTTATCTTACAGGATTTTTGGAACTTTGAAATGAAATAAAACAACCTGTGTAGCATTGTGTGATAATGGCACAATTTTTATTTTATTTTAAAGGACATTCGATGACATTATGTATGGAATTTTATAATTTCAGGGGCATGGCCGCCGCGACTCCACTGTAAGTGTTGTATCCTGTTGGACCAATTTCGGACGACATCTTTGCATAAATGGGGCTCAATTTCATGAAGAACGCTTGTTGCTGGTGGCCTTTAGGGTGGCAATTGTCTGTGGTTTGTATGTATAGACCAGAGATTTCACGTAGCCCCACTGAAAGTAGTCGGAGCGGTGTTAAGTCACACGATCTCGGTGGGCAGTTTTTGTCGCCACTACGCGAGATGACGAATCCCTCGAATCAAAATATATGTTTGTGATGTTCATGGTATCTATCCTCGACCACAAAAAAAATGTTATCATAGTCCGATATCGGACACCATTGACAGTGAGCGTGGCTCCATGCGGATTAAAGTCCACACCAAACAGCGACTTTTTCGGAGTGTAGAAGCACGTAATGAATCTCCCGTGGATTTTCGTCGCTCCAAGTCCGCCAATTTTGTTTGTCAAGAAAGCTACTCAACCAGAAATAAGCCTATAAATCACTTAAGATGATTTTTTAACGAAAGCAGGGTCAGCCGTCAAATCCTCTAAAGCAATCAGCGAATACACGGTGATGTTTGAGTCTGTGGTCGTTGGGTTTTAGTTTTTGAGTTAATTAAACTTTGTATGGATGAAAACCCAAGTCTTGACGCAAAATCCGCCAAGTTGAAGTCACCGACGCGGAATGGGCTGTCTGGGGTTTTCTCGCACACTGTCCTGACCGGCAACAAAAGAAATACCTACGATCTTGCGTTTCTTTAACGTAAAGGCACTGTTTCGTCGATTATCGACCCCGTTATTTCAAATTTATTCTTTAAACGATGGATTGTGGACTTTGCAGAACGGCCATGAATGCCATAAATTGGACGCAACGCATGAAACTTTAGGCGAACAGAGCACTGTTTTTATTAATAAATTTTAACAATTTCAACGCGTTGTTAAAGCGTGTAGCGTTCTATGGTGAAATGTCAGAACTAAAGAACAAAAAAAAACTATTTTTCAGTATTCTTGTCAAATTTGACAGCTATAGTTTTACCAAGATGGCCGCTATTCGCTGTCAAATTTCAAGCGTCCCTATTGGAAAGCCTTATAGATTATAATAAGAAATATCAATAACATAATTCAATTTTTTTTATATTATAAATGAATTTAAAAATTTATTAATTTTCCATGTCATTACTAAAACTTTTGTTGTTGTTGTTTTTTTTTGTTCATAAAATCCAATCAGGTATTCGCTAGGCATTGATAAAGATAATTTGGAGTTGGTATTATGATTTCTTCGCGGGATATGCGTGAAGATATCTTACTAACGTACAAACACACACACACACACACACCCACACACACACACACACACACACACACACACACACACACACACACACACACACGCTCGCGCGCGCACGCGCTCAGATATCCTATTTAAAATAATAGACCCAACAAATCAATAAGCTGAAGTGGCAATTGTCCGGAGGTCAATAGGGCGAATATGTTTACATAGTAATGGATAAAGTCACCTCTGCTATATCCCCATCAATGTATCGAAAGAGGAAATTATTGGTCCAACAGTCTCCATGGCATATAACCGCAAGAGGCTCCTTCGGTGCCACCTGCTCCACCATGGTCTGGAAAAACGTATCCTCGTTGCAGAATTCTCGGAACTTCTTCAAGTACAGATCTTTCTTTTCCGAGTGCCGAAGTTCTTCCTCGACCATCGCAATGGCGTTTTGTGTCGCCTCAGTATAGTAGCTCTTGAAGTAATCTTCGTTTTCCGGCACAAAAAATACTGGAAAAAGATTATTTTTAAAACTTCTTTAGATAAAAAGACATTAGTAACACTTCTACATGCACACACATACACACATGACACAATAGAATACAATAAAAGAATCATACGTGGTAGAGCCATGCTGCATCTATATTAGTAGTATAGTAAAATAGCAGATTAACGCTACTGTGTTTTGTATGGTGAGTGTAGAGAACCGAAGACCCTTTTTACTGGAAACGAGGCATTCCATCTTAGTCCACACGCCACAGCATCTACTGAGTAGTAAGTAAAGGGTTTTTCAACAAGAACTTTGTTTTTCAATTGGGGCAACACCAAAAACATGACAGTTTTGACATTTAGTTGTTTGACCTATTCGTAGTAGATTTGATTTTAACAGTGGTAGAGCCACGTGGCAGCTTTTGCTGTCGCACGGATGGGCCGGCTCGAACTGGGGTGGTACCACGACCTCACAGAATACCAGCATGAAGTAGAGGTTTACCTCTGCGTTTCGCTTGGTGAGTGCAGGTGGCCGGAGGCCCTTTTCACTGGAAATGAGGCATTCCATCTTAGTCCTCACGGATGACAACGCATCTGCATTTTGATTCGCAAACGAGGATAGATGTAGATGTCTATGGGCTGCAGCAACCACTTACCATCAGGTGAACTGTGTGCTCGTTTGTCACCCTTATCCTATAAAAAAAAAGATGCTTTGGTAATTGCAATGAATTCAATTTCGCTCGAAAATAGCATTAAAATAATTAAAATCCACTATGAAAATGGTGGTTCTGTTAAAGTTACGTTTCGTAAAATTCGTGATATTTTCGGACAACATAATCGTCCTTCTGAGACCGCTTTTAAGAATTTGGTCGCTAAATTTGAATCGACAGGCTCGGTACAAAATGCGCCAACACCAACGCGTGTTCGACCGGGTCGTTCAACCGAAAACATCGCAGCCGTGAGCCACAGTGTTGAAGAAGATCCAAATTTGTCAATTCCTCGACGTTCTCAACAATTGGGGTTATCCAAAACCACCACATGGCGAATTTTGCGTAAGGATTTGGCTTTGAAGCCTTACAAGGTTCAACTGGTGCAGGAATTGAAGCTGACAACAACAACAGCCCGCTGGTTTTTCTGAAAAAATCATTTTTTCAGACGAAGCCCATTTTCACTTGTCAGGGTACGTCAACAAGCAAAATTGCCGCATTTGCGCTTCTGAAAATCCTAAAGCGATTATTGAGAAGCCTTTGCATGCTCAACGTGTCACTGTATGGTGCTATGTGGCGCTATGTGGTCTGGAGGCGTGATTGGGCCGTTGTTTTTTCGATGATGAAGCTGGAAATGCGGTAACGGTCAATGGATCACGCTATCGCGAGATGTTAACATCTCAATTTTGGCCTATTATTGATGACATCGAAATCACAAACATGTGGTTTCAACAGGACGGTGCCACATGTCACACAGCCAACGAAACGATCAATTTATTGCAAACCAAATTTCCCGATCGCATAATTTCACGAAATTCAGCTGTTAAATGGCCAGCCAGATCGTGTGATTTAACACCACAGGGTTATTTTTTGTGGGGCTATGTTAAGGACAGGGTCTATACGGAGCCAATCGAATCGATCGCGGCCTTAAAACTCAAAATCCGTTACGTGATTAACGAAATAGACCCGCCATTTTGCCAAAAAGTAATTAAAAACTTTGATGAAAGAATCGACATCTGTCAGCGTGGTCGTGGTGGACATTTGCCAGATATCATTTTTCATTAATAATTGCCAAACTTTTCTCTTCGTAATACAATAAAATTTGAATCATCTTCATCTAAACTCTTTGTTTTATTTTGTTTAAAAAACAAAGTTCTTGTTGAAAAACCCTTTACTTACTCAGTAGTGAGTAGATGCTGTGACGTATAGACATCTACATCTATACTCGATTAAGAACCAAAATGTAGAAGCGTTGTCACCCCTGAGGACTAAGTGAGAATGCCTCATATCCTGTAAAAAGGGTCTCCGATTCTCTACATTGATCATATGAAACGCAGCAATATTAAGCTGGTATTCTGTGAGCATGCTGTTGAGCCGACCTATTCGTGCTACAAACATAATAAAGTTGCAGCGTGGCTCTACCACGTAAAAACATGCATGCATATGCATGCTACATAAATATCCTTTTTGAAATAAAATCTAAATAAGTTAGTAAGTAAAGTAAGCCTAACAGAAGCCAGTTATTTCAATATTAGAGACAGACACTTCAATTTATATATATATATATATATATATATATATATATATATATATATATATATATATATATACACTAGCTGACCCAGCAAACGTTGTTTTGCCATATACATTATTTCTAGGAAATATTTTTTAGTTTTAAAAATCCCGATTAAAAAATAGGGGTTGATCGTAGAAGGGTTAAAATTTGAAGTTTTATGTATTTTTCAATGCTAAATTATAATAAAATAAAAATAAAAAAAATATTTAGGGGTTACGCTTTTCATTTAGGGGTTTGAAACATAGATGTTGGCCGATTCTCAGACCTACCCGATGTGCACACAAAATCGATTCAGCCGTTTCGGAGGAATTTGGTAACAAACCGCGACACGAGAATTTTATGTATAAGATTTATATAGATGTATATATTATAGCCAGTCTACGAACGTAAAATAGCAGCTTAATGCTGCTGTGTTTCGTATGGTGAGTGCAGAGAACCGGAGACCTTTTTTACTGGAAGCGAGGCATTCCATCTTAGTTCTTAAGGTTGACAACGCATCTGCATTTTGATTCTTAATTGAGGATAAATGTAGATGTGTACGGGCCGCAGAATCCTCTTACCATCAATTGTACTGTATGCTCTTTTGTCACTCTATACTATAAAAAATGCAACTAGATAAATAACCATTTAAAAAAATATCTGTCTGTCTGTCTGTCCGGGCTAATCTTCGGAAAGGCTAAACCGATTGTGATGAAACATTACGAGCAGATAAAGACTATATTTTGACCGAAAAACTTGAACTAATAAAAATAATAAAATAAATGGTAGATTTATTCGTATTTATACCATAGTATCGTGTAAATATAAAATGAAAGAGAAACAGAAACAGAAACATTTTTATTCAATGTTGATTGATTATAAATAATACTTATTGAAAGTTACTCTTTTGTTCAATTTTGTTCGATAAAAAACCTCTTTTCTGTTTCCTGGGAAGAACCAGCAAGAAACCCAGCGGATTGTTTTTTTTTTTCAAAAAAATAACAGCTTACAATCATGTTTGTTACACAATTAACAACACAAAACAAATCATATATGATTTCCACCTACGCCCAAATGAACGGGACAGGATGAAGCGATAAATTCTTTTACACCACCACATTGTCCGTCATACTAGATACTAGGTTCTTTTTATAGTATAGGGTGACAAACGAGCACACAGTCTACCTGATGGTAAGTGGTTGCTGTGGCCCATAGACATCTACATCTATCCGCAATAAAGAATCAAAATGCAGAGGCGTTGTCACCCGTGAGGACTAAGATGGAATGCCTCTTTTCCAGTAAAAAGGGTCAGGGTATCAATTCTTTTACAATTTTAACATAATAAATTGTCTAGTTAACAATTGAAACCCCACCCATAGTCACCATCAGTCAGTGGCAGAGAGATGACTCTTGTTTTCTTTTGAACTTGAATTTTATGCGTCCGAAAAACGATCCCTTGTTAACATACCATAGATTTATTACCACTGACCTTCAGATATACCATCCTGTATATTCAGTAATTCGTAAAACTCCTCCTGATTGTGATATTTCATCGCTAATGACAACGCATGGAAATGTGACAAATGTTTTAAAACGAAATAGCTTTGCTCGATGGTTAACCCTTGTCTTCTGTCTGGCATCACGAAGCCCATTTGCTTTAAATCTTTTAAAATCACCAGATCATTTTGAGCGAGATAACATTTAGGTATACATTTGAAGGGATGCGCAACCTTTTCCCACTGAGACTGGAACTTGATCAAGGTTGGCCAGATCTTAGTGTAGAATGCGACTTCATTGCAAAAAAGTTCGTCACTTTTGAATGCCTCCCTTCGCATAACGCTTTCAGGCAAGCATTTGTATATTATAGAACTCTCCCAAGGCTCTTCAGTGGATTCCTCATCTTTTTTTCTTATTCCTTTTAGCGATATTCTATAAACCATAGAAGTGTAATTATCCCCTCGTTTTGTTCCCGGTGCACCCTAAAAGAAAAAGCAATGTTATTTTTATTTTTTTAAACATCATCCCCCCCACCTCCTCTGCTAGGATTATGACCTGTATCGTGGAGGCAGTTTACAAACATAAATTGCTCAAGGACAAACATCCAGACCCGGATCAATTATTTGTAGGTCAAACAAACACTTGTTCCGTGCGGGATTCGAACCCGCGGTCCTTAGCGCCACGACTCAATGCCAAGCCACTGCGCTATGGCGCAAAAGAAAAAGTAAAAGTAAAGCCGTCAAATTGATAGAACATTGCGATCGCAAAATATCATTTTCATTAAATTCCTTCACAAGTGCACTGCTGAACATAGGTCTCCCTCCCACAAGGAATGCCGCAAAATACGGTCTTGAGCAACATACATTCATCGACTTCCGCCTAGTGAGGGGCCGCCTTATACTTTGTTTACCAGTACGACACTGCCTCGGGAATCAGTTGTCGGTTCCTCAAGCTATAATGCCGGCTTTACTGATCCGAGCCATGTATTTTCGTATTAAGCAGAATTTTTCATCAATGAGGGCTAACAATTAACGGATATAACCAATAAGGTGAATTTATATGTCTATATGATACTGTGTAACCATTTAAAATTATTGAAAGTTGCGGTTTCTAGTGTATGTACCTGTATAAACACTAAACAATGCTTCAGTACAGTGTTTGAAAAAATGTTCACGTGGTAGAACCATGGTGCAGCGACATTATTAGTATAGTTGTAGCACGGATGGATCGGCTCGATTGGGGAAGGACCACGCACTCACAGAATACCAGCGTAAAATAGCAGCTTAACGCTGCTGTTTTCGTATAATGAGTGTAGAGGACCGGAGACCCTTTTTACTGGAAACGAGGAAATCCATCTTAGTCATCACGGGTGTCAACGCATCTGCATTTTAATTTGTAATCGAGGATAAATGTAGAAGTCTATGGGTCGCAGCAACCACTTACCATCAGGTGGACTGTGTGCTCGTTTGTCACCCTTATCCTATAAAAAAAAAGTTAAAAATGTGAATTTTCTTTACAAATTTTTAACTTTTGTTAAATTCTTCTACTCTTATTTCTTCGGATTATCCGTAGTTTAGTTTATCTATTAATGTCTGTATTTTTCTATCAAATTAACTTTCCCTCGCCATGAAATTTGTCAAATATTTCACCTTGTTTCTAAGTGGCACCACCCTGGCCCTTAGTTTCAACGCATTGTAATCCAAGACTACTAAGACGGATGGCCCCGCTAGATTCTCTTAACACACCGTACGAAATATAGCAGCAATAAACTTCTATAAAATCGTTGTTCCTTAAAACTTTAAGTTATATGAAGATATCGCAATATTTTTTTTAGATAATGACCAAGTGTCTAAGAAATGTAACTTAGAAAATCTAATTCAAATCTATCCAGTAGTTTTTCCGTGATGCACGCACAACTGCAAACCTCTATCAAAATTTGGTTCGGAATGAAAAAGAGGACATTATATCGCATTACATAAGGTTGGACCTGTAGGGAATATATCTAAAGCAATAAATAAAACAAGACGTTATAATTTAAAATTTAAAATTTTGTACAGCCGACTTCAATATAAGCGACTTCAATATAGGTTATTTAAGAATAACTCAATAATCATTGGTCTGACCTTGATCAAATTCATATGGGACCACACGAGAACTATCAGCTTTCATATAAAAAAAGAATTATCGAAATCGGTTTGCCCAGTACAAAGTTATGAGGTAACACACATAAAAAAAAACATACACTCGAATTGAGTACCGTCTCCTTTTTGGAAGTCGGCAAAAAATAACACGCTTTTATTAGCTTGCCAATATGTATTTCTAAAGGTAAAACGTTAAAGTTACAGCCTTTATACGTCCCACTGCTGGGCACAGGCCTCATTTCTGAGAGAGTTTTAGGGCAAGGTAATGTCCGTTGTCCGCCACGTGCCCAATGCGTGTTGGCGAACTTCACATGTCTACGAATTTTTTTTCTCTTATTTCTCAGACATGCAGGTTTCCTCGCGATGTTTTCTTCCCCGCCGAGCACGTGGTAAATCAGCACTTAAAATTGCAATTAACAATTTCATTGGTGCCGGCGAATACGAACCCGGGTTCCTCGCGTACTGTGACATTTATAGCGAGCGCTATTCATCTGAGCTACCAGGGCTATGTATTTATGTTTGAATATAATGGAAAGTTTTGACCCACTTTCGGACGTCCGAATAATTTGAAATTTTGCAGACGTATTATGAATCGAGAACAATAGTTTTATGGCTATGACCTAGTATTCTCATTTCTCACTCACTCACCTGTACTAATGGGTGTCCCCCAGGGCTCGATTCTCGGCCCATTTCTGTTTCTGGTGTATATTAATGACTTACCTCACCTTGTAGGGGATATTCACGATATAGTATTATTTGCTAATGATACTCCCTTGATTTTTAAACTTAAACGTCAATCATTTAAATGTGACGAAGTGAATAATGCTATATCAAAATTAGTGCATTGGTTTAACGTTAGTAATCTGTATTTAAACGGAAATAAAACTAATTGTGTTAAATTTACAACAACAAATGTTAAAAATCTGAATACCAATGTGTTTTTAAATGGGGAGGAATAGAGCCCTGTTGAGAATAGAGCACTATTTTTCTTAGCATCACTCTCGACGCAAAGCTTCAGTGGGGCCCCCATATGTCCAAACTAGCAAGCAGACTAAGTTCTCCAGCCTATGCTGTAAAAAAGATTAGAGGTCTTTGTTTTACAGAAGAGGGCCATTAGAGCTATTTACAATCTAAAACCGAGAGAGTCTCTTAGAGATAAATTTAAAGAAATAAATATATTAACTTTGGCCTCTCAATATATTTACGAAAATTTAATGTATGTTCACAAAAACAAAAATAGTTTTAGTAAAAAAGTGATATCCATTCTGTAAACACTAGGAACAAACACAAGCTAGTGATAACAGTTTCTCGACTCCACAGAGTCAGTAATTCATTTTTGGGGCAATGTATACGCTATTTACAACAAGGTCTCGGAAAGTGTACAGGTTCTCTCTATAACCAAGTTTAAATGTTTTATTAAGCTGAAACTGTATTAAAAGGGTTATTATAGTATAAATGAATACATGGTTGATAATAACCCCTGGGAATGAGGTGGTCGCTTCCAAGCAGTTTCTAAAATAAATTTTGTACATAGTTCGTAATCATTTATATTGTAAAATTTATTTTAAAAAAAGTCCCGTAGGGTTTCTTGCTGGTTCTTCCCAGGACAGAGGGTGTTTTTTCGAACCAGTGGTAAAGTAAAAATGATTTTTTTTTTATAGCATAAGGGTGACAAACGAGCACACAGTCCACCTGATGGTAAGTGGTTGCTGCGGCCCATAAACATCTACATCTATCCTCGTTTGCGAATCAAAATGCAGATGCGTTGTCACCCGTGAGGAATAAGATGGAATGCCTCATTTCCAGTAAAAAGGGCCTCCGGCCACCTGCACTCACCGAGCGAAACGCAGAGGTAAACCTCTACTGCACGCTGGTATTCTGTGAGGTCGTGGTACTACCCCGGTTCGAGCCGGCCCATCCGTGCGACAGCAAAAGCTGCCGCATGGCTCTACCACTGTTTAACTTACACTTTACTTGTTTCAATAAGAATTACACATTTAATGTATATTGAATAAAAATTATTCTATTCCCTAGGAGCATATGATCAATGTATTTTATTTTAGAGCATATACCATATTCTCTAAACCGAAAGTGACTTGACTGCTTCGTTGGTCTAGTGACCATAATCTCGACTGCTGATTATGAGGTCTCGGGTTCGATCCCGGGTCGACCCGACAAAAATCAGTTATTGAGGTTGAAGTAAGATAATCTCAGTCGCAGCTCGAAGTCAGGAAGTTCGCAGTATTACGACCCCGTGCTTCGGAAAGCACGTAAAGCCGTTGCCCTCCGGTGTTGTCTCTCTCTGGTCGTATCGATTTGCCGTCCTGAACTATGAGGGTGAGGGAATAGAGAGTGCACCTATGCCTGTGCATACACTCGGGCACCATAATACTGTTTTTTTTTATAAGATAAGGGTGACAAACGAGCACACAGTCCACCTGATGGTAAGTGGTTGCTGCGACCCATAGACCTCTACACCTAACCTCGATTACAAATCAAAGTGCAGATGCGTCGTCACACGTGAGGACTAAGATGGAATGCCTCGTTTCCAGTAAAGAGGGTCTCCGGTTCTCTACACACACCATACGAAACTATTTTACGCTGGTATTCTGTGAGAGCGTGGTCCTTCCCCGGTCGAGCCGACCCATTCGTGCTACAACTATACTACTAATATAGCTACAGCGTGGCTCTACCACGTAAAAACACTGTTCTACACATACAGCTAATCTTCATTGAGACAGGCCGTTGCAACCGAAATTCGGTCTGGAGGACATTATATTATTAAGCCGAAAGTAGACCACGGTACATACGTATACTCTAAAAATAGTAACAAATAACTGATTAAATAAGTAAACGATTTTTATATGTTAAATTCATCGCTTTTCATATAATATTTTATAATGACATGCGAAATAAGGAACCAAAATCATCAATGAAAATTAACAACGGAATCATAGATATTTTATTTTCTCGCTCAAAGACAAAGAACAGTCATTCACCGAGGTAACCCATATTTGTGTAGGAAACACAGCCAGCGTTCTTGGCACTATACGATATTTGAAGTTCTTCAGAAACTCTTTAATTCCGTCCTCCATGGTGCCACTACACCGGAGGCGTGGAGCATAAGTGCGTCTCGTGGTTTTGTTCTTCAAGAAAGGAGACAACGCTCTCTTGAAGAACTACAGACCGATTTCCCTTCTGAGCGGCTTCTAGGTGCCGTTTTCGAGAGTCATTACGAATCGTCTCGCACGCAGGCTCGACGACTTCCAGCCTCCCGAGCAAGCCGGTTTCCGAAAAGGCTTTAGCACCATAGACCACATATATACCCTTCGGCAAATTGTACAGAAGTCCGAGAAGTACAATTTGCCACAATATCTGGCACATGTGGACTATTAGAAAGCCTTTGATCCCGTCGAAATTTGGGCAGTGCTGCAGTCCCTTCAGCGATGCCAAGTTGACAGTCGGTATATCGAAGTGCTAAAGTGTTTGTACACTAGGGCTACGATGGCTATCCGAGTACAAAACCAGAGTACGAAACCTATCCAACTTCATAGAGGTGTAAGACAGGGTGAAGTTATATCCCCAAAACTCTTCACCGCTGCATTTAAAGACGTTTTCAAGTTCTGGACTGGAAAGGATACGGTATTAACATCAATGGCGAGTACATCACTTACCATCGATTTGCCGACGATATAGTCCTTATGGCAGAATTGCTAGAGTAGTAAAGCACTATGCTTGATTACCTCAATAATGTCTCCCAACGGATAGGTCTTAAGATGAACATGGACAAAACAAAGATCATGTATAACGTCCATGTCACACTTATGCCGGTAGTTGTTGAGAGCACTAAGCTCGGAGTTGTTGACGAGTATATTTACCTGAGACAAAAAGTCCGACTTGGTAAGTCCAACTTCGACCGGGAGGTCTATCGATGGATTCAACTCGGCTGGGCAGCGTTCGGGAAATTACGACACATCTCGTCAGTTATACCTCAAAACTTGAAAACGAGACTGTACAACCAGTGCGTGTTACCATAGATGACCTATGGAACTGAGACGTGGTCCTTCACTGCTTGCCGTAGGAGGAAGCTCAAAGTCGCTCAGCCAGCTATGGAGAGGGCTATTCTCGAAGTATCTCTGCGTGATGAACTTAGAAATGAGGATATCCGCAGTAGAACCAGAGTGACCGTCATAGCCCAACTGATTAGTAAGCTGAAATGGCAATGGGCCGACCATGTAGCTCGAAGAACCGACAACCGATGGGGAAAAAAGGTTCTCGAATGGCGGCCTCGTAGCGGCGGGCGAAGTGTACTCCCCCCCCCCCCCCGCTCCCGGGCCCACTAGATGGTATGACATGCAGGAAGTCGATGGATGCAAGTGGCTCAGGTTCGCGCTTTGTGGCATTCCTTGGGGAGGCGTATGTTCAGCAGTGGACTTGTGAAGGAATGTAATGATGAAGATGATAAAATAAAAAATAGTAATAAAAAAACTGTAAATATCAAACCAAGTACCCATTTGATCATACACAAATAGTCAGGAAAATTACGGCCGAAACCTTTCTTCACTTCTTAATTCTTCTAGAATATTCTCCAGTATTACTTACAAGTTCTGATACAGCATCAGGAAATTAATAGAACCTTTAATACGTTTATAATTAAAGAAAAAGCTCAGTTATTTTAGCTACTCCTACTGACTACACCTACCTGAAATTCCTGAATGACGACATCAGGATAATCCTCCTTGAGGAGATCTTGAAGAAATTCGAGCGTGATCGCACTCATGACTGGATAACGACAAATGCAGGGGAGTCGATACCAACTGAAGGACCTGGGAACTTAGCTCACGGTTGAGCTGCTTTGCCAGCTGTCATTATTAGCAATTGATAACCACTGCGACCACAACGCAGTACAACATTTTCAGGATAATAAAATTACAAACCAATAAACATAAATTTAAAATAGCACGAGCAACCCGTGTCGAGCCTCAATGAAATTGTTAGTTGCAGTCTTTAGTGCTGATTTTTCACACATGATAAGAAAACCTACATGTTTAATAAATAACTATTTCGAGTAAATGAAGTCTCCTTTTAGAAATGAGAGGAAGATTGTGCCAGCAGTTGGACGTATATAGGCTGCAACATTAAAAAATTATAACTACAAATGAATAAAAATTATACGTAGTAAAGATATGCGGCAGCTACTCGTGTGTTATGAATGTAGCAAGAATGGGTCCATTAGAACAGGGAAGGGCAACGCTTTAAAAGAATACAAGTGTAAAAATTTAGCTTTATGCTGCTGTGTTTCTTACGGTGAGTGTAGAGAACCGGTGATTTTTTGCAGGAAACGAGGCATCCTATCTTAGTTCTCAGGATACGTTGTAACTATACGTTAATCTGTATCGCAGGGGTGATAACAAATTTGCATTTTGATTTTTAATCTAGGATAAATGTTGATCTCAATTGGCCATCCACTCACCAGCAGGTGGATTGTGTGACTATTTTCACATTTAATCTATTAAAAACAATACAACTACCTACTTTCCGTCATTGATTTGAGCCTAATTAGATATTATAAAACCATTATCATACATAAAAAAGCGGCCAAGTGCGAGTCTGACTCGCCCATGAATGGTTCCGTAGCAGTAAGTAACATAATTTACGAT
This sequence comes from Parnassius glacialis, assembly GCA_033319125.1. Lineage (NCBI taxonomy): Eukaryota > Metazoa > Arthropoda > Insecta > Lepidoptera > Papilionidae > Parnassius > Parnassius glacialis. The sequence continues at coordinate 1,607,284 of JAVANC010000025.1, read as the reverse complement.
TTATGGCGTATTAAAAAAACTACGTACTAGATCTCATTCAAACCAATTTTTGGTGGAAGTTTACATGGTAATGTACATCATATATTTTTTTTACTTTTATCATTCTCTTATTTTAGAAGTTATATGGGGGTATCTCTTGCGCAAACTATTCAGTTTAGAAAAAAATGATATAAGAAACCTCAATATCATTTTTGAATACCTATCCAGAGATACCCCACACGTACGGGTTTGATGAAAAATTTTTTTTTGATTTCAGTTCTAAGTATGAACCCTCAAAATTTATTGTATTTTTTATTCTATTTTGTGCGGAAATCTTAACACGGTTAACAGAATACATGTACTTACCAAGTTTCAACAGCATAATTCTTATAGTTTCAGAGAAAAATGGCTGTGACATACGGACGGACAGACAGACAAACATGATGAATCTATAAGGATTCCGTTTTTTGTCATTTGGCAACGGAACCCTAAAAACTTAAAATATTAGACTTCATTCGACATTTAATTATTTATTACAATTGCTATCTCTATCAGAAATCCACTGCTGAACATAGACCTCTTACATCTATGGGGAATATATTATGCCATAAGCTACGATTATCAACCTCCGTTTTACGCCAATGGCGTAGCATTTGGCTTTCAAAGAGTGCTGTTTAAAAGCTAATTTTGAATAAAATTATTTGAATTTGACTTCTTTATTATTTTTAATTGTCATCAGAAAGATCCGTGTCCATCCTCTGTTTCACTGTTTTTCTGTCGCCTCTTACGAAACCCAACCCGCATTACCTCATAAAATATTGCGGTATTGTGCCGTATTCAATACTTATTTTTACAAAATAATAGAATTGAATAATATGTTAGGACATAAATGCGTGGGTGCATGTAATGAGCCTATCTAACAGGTGTTTATTTCCATCGAACTTCGGTTTCAAGCAATTTGTGAGACAAAGACAATCGACGCAGCGGGGTTGTCCAAGAGACGAACCTTCCCTATTTTACAAAATCAAACGTAACGGTTTGCTGTGTGGTGGCGGTGTAAAAGTGCACCCCATTTCCCATCATTGTGCAACATTTTTAGTAAGAAGTGACTTCGGGAAATTTCAAAAAAATCTTATGAATTCAGTAGATGGCACTATAATCATCTTGTTTACGCCAACTAGAGATGGGCAAGGGAAATATATATCGATATTTTTATCGAATCGATATTTTTAATCAGTATCGATATATATCACGTGATAAATATCGATATATCGTCATCATTTGCATGATGTAAAGAAAAGGTCCAAAATTTATATATTACTGCCGGTTGGACGACGGAAAAAAAACGACAACCAAGCACACGTGACTACTTTTGTACCTCCTTTTGTTGTTACATGTTTTGTCATTAATACAACATTTAAAAATATATCGAAATTGATACGAATTCGATACTCTAAATAAATATCGAAATATCGCGATTTAAAATATCGACGATATATATATCGATATTTTTATTAAAAAATATCTATATATCGATATTTTTGCCCAAGCCTAACGCCAGGCATAAAATACTCAAACCGGCGACGGATAGCTGCGTCAGAGGTGAGACGTCTGATACGGCGACGGTCAAGCCGCCTGCCACGCGTGACGATTAAGGAAAATCCTCCCTACCACGCCGGAGACCCATATGCAGCAGCGGACTTTTACGGGCTTGTACGCCGTGCTCACAGAGGCTGGAGTTTGAAGAAGCACGAGCATACCCCAATGCCTTTTTGAATTTACAGATTAGCATCTCCATATCACAACAGCGACATATGGACGACATCGTAAGTTGAACAAAGAGTGACTTTCAATAAGTATTATTTTTATTGCACGCCTTAAGCGCAAAGCGCGTAGGTATGTTCTAGTAGCACCTAAAAATCAAGATTCCAACGTTTTGTCGCATAAAATCGTATCTAACAATCATATTGAACATATAAATGGTATAAAAAGCACATTCTCAGAAAGATAAATGATTGTTGAACTTATTAACATTTTTTTAATCGATTTAATTTTTTTACATAAGAAAGTGGTTTTAGTGACTTATGGTGTAGATTTATCAAGTTCGCATGGAGTGGTAAACGCGATAACTTTGGAAAATATCAATTGTTTAACTCAATCTATTTTTTAATCTCTTCATCTATCATGTGGGAAGCCATAGAATGTAAATAACAGTTTAATTTTGTTTTGTTTAGTTATAATTTTTTTTTTCGATTGCGTAATGTCAAAATTTTCGGTGTTTTAGCAGACTTGTATTAATTTATTTTACTAAATAGACTGCCTCACTCACTTACTTGATCACTTCGGCGTCAACCGCCGTCGTGAGTGGATACTGTATCTGTTGTTTGCAGCAGCTCAAAAAGATCGACAAATACAAAATATTCTATAAACCAAATTTCATAGATATTTGATTATTATAATAATCAGAGATTTTATTACAATATTTTAAAAGCACAGAATAAATAATAGTAGTACGTACTAAACGTAAGTAGGATGTATATATTTATAGTTAAATACGTCTTGGACTTTATGGAGTGACCTGAAGGATGATATAATTATCATATGAGCATTATGAGTCGTCCAGTTTTGGATTTTTCAAAAAGGAAAATTGGAAGTAGGTATAAGGTTATTAGTGAAAACTTCTTTAAAGAAATTCTGTATAATCATGTTATACGTAATTGTTTTAATGTGCTTAGGGCATGCACAATTGGATTTACCAATACTTTTTATATTTTCTTCTATATTGAATAAAAAGTTTCTATTTCTATTTCGTAACTTTAGTTAAGTAAACCCAAAAATGCGTAAGTTAATTTTTATTATAATCATGTTATTAATAAATATCCGCTTTTATATCACTCGTGTTAAAAACCTAAAAATATCTTCAAAAAATTTAAAGAGACTTGTTTTAAAATAGAATATGTGAAATGTGGTCCGCCCACTAGGGGAAAACATTATTGAATTGCAGCAGCGAGTGGAGTCGCAGTGATTGGATAATGATAGCAGTTGATAACCACGACGACGTCAATGTTGTTGCTCTTCCCACTTGCGTAACACGGTTCCTGCGAATAAAAAAGAAATAAATTGAAATGGTGTAAGATTACACAAAAATTTTCGTTAGCATCAACTATTTCCTCATCAATTATTTCTTTTACTATAATGAATATGTTATTTATGCTAACGACTACGCATTAAAATACATAAATGTCTATCGGAATATATTGGTTACACAAAATAATGTTTTTTTTATTCCCCCCCCCCCCCCCCCCTGTTAGTAGAGTACGTTCGATTCGATAGCAATATTCATAATTCTATCACACTTTTTCTAAATGACAAAATCAGATTTTTCATTATAAATATTCTAAAATTTATTATATCGTATAAATATTATAAAAAGTCATGATATCATCTTATACATTTCACTTTAATTTTAATAAATTCTTAATATTTACTGTTTTATTTATTGTTGTAAAGTTTTATATTTAAAATGTTATCTGTTTTTTGAACGATCAACAACAGGTATACTTTCATATAATTCATATTTCTGTCAAAGATTTGACCGCCACCGAGTTGGTGATCTTGTTCAGATCATAATCATCTAACGATGTGGATTAGAATACGTAACAATGGAGCGATTTTCTATAATAAATATTTGTACATGGGGACTATTAACGGAAACGGTTACAGGTGTTCTGATAGTGGTGTAAATAAATCCCTCGCTGACTTGAAGCTCGTCAAAATCGCACAAGTGATTTGCAATTTGACGTATTAGTTGTTTGTGAAGAATTTTGTGATAATATACGCTGCAGCAATGTACGAAAATAGTAAGAGTATGCTTAAAAACTAAAGTTGTGTTAAAATACAACCCTACTACAAAGAAATTAAACACGCTGTTACGCAGGGTAATGTGCTCGGCCCATTATTATTTTTATTGGACATAAATGTTTGCTGAGGCTCGCATAGACAGTTTCCAAATTATAATGCGCAAACGGGTTGCCTCAGCATGGCGCCGCGTCCAGGACAGCCCGAACAGCCTCCTAGCGGTGATAGGGAGTCGCTACTGCTGTCCTATCTTGAAGCACTGGAACAGCGTCCAAATCGGCTCAAGACCTGCTCTGGGTTAATATAAAGTAGATCGAATAGGTAATATATTTAATTTTATTTATTTACTGACTCTAGCTTATAAGTACTTTTTGTAATTACTAACCCACTCTATGGGAAAAGAAATCTGAAATAAAGAAGATTAATAATAATAATAAATGTAAATAAACTGTCAAATTTCAAACTTTCCATCCAATATACTATTTGCCGATGATAGCACATCAATTAATAAATATTTTGATAAACACATAGTCGTAGAGCGATGCTGCAGCTATATTAGTAGTATAGTTGTCATACTTGCGTCTTCGGCAGCCGAGTTGCAAATGATGATTACATTAATGAACAGGACATTAAAAGAAAAGGGAATGAAAGTGAACGCAAGTAAGACGAAAGTTATGGTTTTTGAAAGAGAAGAAAGTAAAACGATATGTGAAATAAGAATAGAAGGGGAGTTGGTAGAGCAAGTAGATAAGTTTGTGTATTTGGGATGTGTGTTTAGCAGGGATGGTAGATATGATAAGGATATAGAACGACGAGTGAATGCAGGAAATAGAGTGAATGGGGCTTTACACTCTATTGTGAAAAGTCAGAATGTGTCCAAAAAGGCACGTATGGCAATTCAAAATGCTGTGTTAGTGCCTACTTTATTGTATGGTAGTGAAAGTTGGGTGTGGCAGAAGAAGCACGAGAGTAGAATAAATGCTGTAGAAATGCGATCATTAAGGAGTATGTTAGGGATGAATCTGAATGACAGAGTGAGAAATTGTTTAATAAGATAAGAGTGTGGTTTGCAAGATGATGTTGTGACCAGGATTAAGAAAGGAATGCTTCGGTGGTTTGGTCATGTGGAAAGAATGAATGAGGAAAGAGTGACAAAGCAAATTTATGTTGTAGAGGTGAATAGCAGAGTCGGGAAGGGTCGCCATAGGCGAAAGTTTATCGACCAAATTGGCGATATGTTGAAAATGGGCCAAATCAAGAGTACCTTTAACCGACGAGCGTGTATGCGTAGGTATATGGATGTGGAGGAAGCGAGAGAGGTCTGTCAGGATCGTGCCAAATGGAAGTCTATAGTCTCTGCCTACCCCTCTGGGTGACAGGCGTGAGTGTTTATAGATATAGATATAGTTGTAGCACGAACAGGTCGGCTCGATCGGAGAACGACTGCGCTCTTACAGAATACTAACGTAAAATAGCAGCTTAACGCTACTGTGTTTCGTATGGTGAGTGTAGAGACCCGGAGACCCTTTTTACTGAAAATGAGGTATTTCATCTTAGTCCTTACGGGTGACAACGCATCTGCATTTTTATTCGTAATCGAGGATAGATGTAGATGTCTATGGGTCGCAGCAACCACTTACCATCAGGTGGACTGTGTGCTCGTTTGTCACCCTTATCCTGTAAAAAAAAACACTCATATGAAAATGATATGAAAAAAAATACACTTAGAACTCTAATAAACTGAATCTTATCAACTTAACTATACCTAAATATTCAGAAAAATTAAATTATGTATTTTTACCTTAGAGTATTAAACTAACAGGAGACGACATTGGAGAGCGTTCCCCGCTGTCAAAAGTACGAGAGCGCGGATCATTCCCGTTATATAAAAGTAGTTGCGCCACGTACGGCGTCAGTTACCAAGTAGTCGTAAGCGTGAGTTGACCTCCAGAAAAATGCCGAGTTGCAGTGTGTTTTCTTGTAAAAAAAGATCACAGACCTCAAATTTACAAAAAGACGGCGTTACCTTTCATCTTTAAGTATTTATTTTGACTTCAATAATTAATATAAGCATTAAAACACGAAAATTCTGATTAATATAGCTGAGCAGGTAGTGTTGCCAACTTAAAGTATTAATACTATAGTAAGGACTTTTGCACTACTAGGACTAAATTTTACTTAATTTTAGACAAATGTCGTTTTTCTTTGTTCTAATTACATAAGACAAAATCGTGTTATTGAATAGTCTTAAATTCATCAATATTGTTGTGATCTATTTCCAAAACTTTATTATTTCAAACAACATTAATAATCTTTAATTGGTTTAACGAAATGAAAACATCGATTTAAATTGTTTCATTGTATACATTATGCATTTAAAACTGTTCCGTACTGAAACAGATTATTAATATATTGTTTTTGGTTTCTTTTTTTTTCGTATATAATAACAAGTACAAGGCAACACAATTTCGAAGATATTATTTTTTCTATATCTATTAAATTCATTGGGTTAGCGATCAACTGCTTTCATTCTGAATGCATCCATAATCTTGCGGATTATGGATCTCTGTGCGACACAAGCGCCACATCGATTGGCGGTAATTGTGAACAGTCTAATCAAAACCACCGACGCGCGCACATACAAATAATTTCGTGTTACTCAAGCTCGTCTCTCAAGATCTCTTTCACCTGGAAGTGTTGCACGTGCAACCTATGGACTCTTGTGCGATACACTCTGCTGAACTTTTATACTACTATCATTGCAACGACTGTCCCGAGCTCCTTTAGCCAGCCCCTGGATTCGTGGTTGCAGGGAGATTGTAGCGGTAAGTTGCTAAACCCAGTAGAATATCGTACATAATATTTTTGGTCCTTCGAGCCGGATTAAACATTTTTTATCATTCAATCCGCATTAATATCTTCCAGTTTGTGTTGTCTTGTAAACAAATGTATTGCAGTATTACGTATTCATTTCTTTTACGTGTAAAATTTTAATCCACCATTTTGTAACGCAAAATTTCGGACGACGTATCGCCGTGTGAACAAGATATTTTCGAAAGAGATTTAATTCTTGATGATCTTAATCGTATTATTCAGCTCGCAACAACAAATGAACAACATTTTCGTTCCCGAACTATTGATTTAGCGGCTCACCAAAGAAAATTCAATAAAGTTCAAACAAAGATTGAGAAAACGCTCATTAAAATAAAATCATTTAACAAAGAGGAGCAGATTAAAGTTCGCAATGATTTTAACGATTTATATTATACTATTGTTACTCATTTAAACAATTTAAAAAAGGAGGAGCAGCTGCGCCGCACGAGTCGGTCATTTCAAGCATCCGAGGTCATAGTGCAAGCAAACAGAAAAAAACTACCTATATTGCCATTGCCAGAATTTCACGGCGATCCAACCGATTGGCCCTCGTTTTATGACTTATTTCGTTCGCTAGTACATAACAACAGCGCTTACTGTAATGCGGAAAAGTTTAGATATTTGCTACTTGCAGTTTGCAGCAAAACGAGCCACATAATCTTATTAAATCTATTCCTATCACCGACGAAAATTACTTTGTAGCCTTAGATATTTTAGTGTCGCGTTATGATAATAAAAGAATTATTGCATCGAAACACCTTGACAAAATTGTAGATATTGAACCTTGTTCCGATAGGTTAAGTCATAGTGTACGAAATTTACTAAATATATATCACGAGAATAGAAAGGCGCTTGAAGTTATGAATTTTCCAATAACTCAATGGAGTTTTATACTATTAAATATTTTGTTACGTAAAATTCCGCTCACAATTAGAAGAACATTTGAACGTTCATTGAATAAGCCATCCAAAATTCCAGACGTATGCGCGTTAATTTCTTTCCTCGAACGAGAAATTTCCGCTGACGAAATAACTATTTCTACTATTGCAAACGTACATTCCGCTAAGAAACCATCGTTGAATGTGGGTAGTTCAGTAAAATTCTCGGGCCGGAGCAACAACGCAAGCGACGGTACGGTGCCTACGGCGCGACGCTCTTTCATTACTAACCTTAATGTACCCATAGAGCAGTCTCGATCTAAAATAATGGTAATAAGGTTAAAACTTGTTTACAGTGCAACGGTCAACATATATTAACTAAATGTTCACAGTTTCTAAATCTTTCTCCACAAGGTAGATATTCATTCGTGCAAAATAAAAACATCTGTTTTAATTGCTTACATGTTGGACACGACGTTCAGAATTGTAAATCAAATTTCGTTTGCCGTTCGTGTTATAAACGACATCATACATTAATTCATTTTTCAACGCAATCGTTATCGGTCATTAGCGAAACGGCGGCGGCGGATAGTGCTATACAGATCCCGCCTACGAAAGAGCGAATGAGAGTTATCACGGCTGAGTCACAGTAAATATATAGTAGGAACAGTATGGAAACTTCCTACAAACGCTCGAAACGGCACACTCACACAAACATGCGCAACGACGAGACTTCTAAGCGCTCGTCGCGGTGCTCTCAGTAGCGAGTGTCGCCTCAAAACGTATTGCGTAGTATACGGCTGTTTGAACTCTGCTTCATCAAACCCGGAGCTATCTTATTTTAAGCTTCCTGCTGATTTTGAAAGGTAAGAATGATTTTTATTGTCATTATTATAATCGTTATCGAATTATAAGTCCGTGGATTGATCATAATGAATTCGTGAACTTATTTGTACATCCAGAATGCGGCGGTTTTGAGGCTATTTAAAGCTGATAGTGCAACAGTGGTAACAAAAAGTAAATCCAAGATGGCGGCTGCAATAGGTATCATTTTTTTCGTCGTGGGTGCCATTTTCATGGGTTTCGAGGGTGTTGAAGCCGATAGTGCTGTCGAAATATAAAACCAAGATGGCGGCTGCAATAGATATCAATTTTTTCGTTATGGGTGCATCGATCACTAATAAAAAACATGGGCGTCATTTTCGTGGTTTTCGAGGGTGTTGAAACCGATAGTGCTGTCGAAATATAAATCCAAGATGGCGGCTGCAATAGGTATCAATTTTTTCGTCATGGGTGTATCGATCACTAATAAAAAACATGGGTGTCATTTTCGTGGTTTTCGAGGGTGTTGAAGCCGATAGTGCTGTCGAAATATAAATCCAAGATGGCGGCTGCAATAGGTATCAATTTTTTCGTCATGGGTGTCATTTTCATAGTTTTTGAGCATGTTGAAGCCGATAGTGCTGTTGAAATGTAAATCCAAGATGGCGGCTGCAATAGGTATCAATTTTTTCCGGCTAATCTCCGAAAAGGCTGAACCGATTTTGACGGCACTTTCACTGGCAGATAACTGATGCCATAAGGAGTAACTTAGGCTACTTTTATTTTAGAAAAATAATTAGGGTTCCGCACTAAAAAATAAAAACTCTAACACGCGAGCGAAGTCGCAGGGAACAACTAGTGAAGAATAAAGGTACGTTTTCGTCCCGTACGTTCCCGCCGAAACTTTCAAAAGGTTACGCCGTAATGACAAAGTTAAAGATCTATAGTTCTACAAGTTGTTGTGTGTTAATATTAAATTGTTTTCCGTGTTTAAACTATCGTTTTTTGCTGAGATTACCTATTTAAATTGTAAGCTAGTTATTTATATTCGATTGATTGATAAAAAAAAGCAATATCAAAACATTAAAAGTTACAACCCTATTGCTTCAATGGAGCGTAGGTAATTATATCCTCAACTAGGCTTAGTTTCCATACTGTTCATATTTATACTGTGGCTGAGTCACCTTTTACCTTACCTGCCGACAGCAGCGCGGTACATAATAATTGCGCGTCCAATGCACCTTTAGTTCGTACTAATACAGTCCTATTATCTACAGCGCTGGTTGATATTTGCGTAGGTGAATCATAGGTATCAACCGTTCGATGTATTGTAGACACGGGTAGCCAGGCGTCCTTTATCACAGAGTCTTGCGTACAACGTTTAGGTTTAGCGCGTAAACATATAAATATTCCGGTTTTTGGCATAGGCGATAGGCGATCCTGTGCAACCTAAAGGTATAGAAGGGAAAGGTAAAGATATATCATGTGTAATTGTTCCAAAGGGTAAACAGCAGCCCATTGTACCCGTGGATGCATTAATTTTGCCAAAATTAGTTACAAAAATGCCCAGTGTACGTCTGCCCTTTACAAGGTGGTCACATTTAAAAAATTTAAAGTTAGCTGACCCTGACTTTCTTCACACACCCCAACCGGTAGAAATGCTACTAGGAGCGGATATACTATCCCACATTTTATTAGGCAAAATGATTACTGGACCTCCGGAGTCACCAATTGCGATGAATAGCGTGTTAGGTTATTTATTATTAGGTAAAATAACGTTCGATACAATCGTTTCGACTCCACTCCAAGTATGTTTTAGCTCGTTTGACAACGACAATCTTCAAAGGTTTTGGGAGCTGGAATCATTTTCTGAGAAACGTACTTACACTCCAGACGAAGAGCTATGCGAATCCTTTTTCCAAAAGACGCATACACGGGACGAGACAGGACGGTACGTCGTCGCCCTGCCATTCAAGCCCAATGCACCGCGCCTCGGCAAATCACGGCAAATTGCATTGGCTCCTTTTCGAAAATTAGAGTATAGATTGGAACGCAATGTGCAGCTGAAAACTGATTATCACACGTGCCTCCAGGAGTATAAGGACCTGAATCATATGGAGCTCGTTGATAGTGAGCCTTTGCAAGGTGCCAGCTATTATATTCCACACCACTGTGTAGTTAAAGAATCGAGCGAAACAACGCACACGCGTAGTGTTCGATGCGGGTTGTAGAACGACGAGTGCTTTGTCGCTTAATGACGTTCTTCTAACGGGTCCCAAGCTTCACCTTGATATAGTAGACGTACTTTTAAAGTTTCGTGTGCATGCCGTAGAGTTCACTGCGGATATTAAATAAATGTATCGAAATATACTGATTCGTGAAACTGATAGGGATTTCCAGCGCATCTTATGGCGTAAATCGCCAGAAGAACCTATACGGGATTACCGTCTCCGCACGGTCACATTCGGTGTAAATTCCTCACCATATCTCGCTTTGCGTACAATTCAGCAGCTCTCTCACGATGAGGCCGAGCATTTTAGGCTCGCGTCTCCCGTATTATTGAATGACGTATTTGTCGATGATGTTGTTTCTGGTGAGGATACGGAGTCTAAAACTCTAGCTCTGCAGCGAGAGCTTATCGACATTTGTAAAACGGCTGGATTCGAACTACGCAAGTGGCACAGCAACTCGTCAGCGATACTCGCTACAGTACAGCCACCAGCTTGTCATGGTGAGCGGCCCGAATACGTCCCATTTTCTGAAATGGAGAACGACAAAAGAGTTAAGGTCCTCGGACTCCAATGGAATCAGGGATCTGATACATTTAATTTTAAAGTTCAAGTTACCACTCATAAATGCACCAAGAGGTCTATTCTTTCTGAGATCGCAAAAATATATGACCCTCTCGGGTTGCTATCACCGGTAACCTTATATGCCAAGCATTTGATTCAGCTATTGTGGATGGCAAATGTAGATTGGGATGATAATCCGCCCATTGATATCATTAATTCGTGGACACGTTTCATAAACGAGCTGCCGCTGCTATCACAGATATCGTTTCCGCGCTACATTTTCAGTAACAATATCGATTCGATAGAAATTCATGGATTTGCTGACGCGTCCCAGATCGCATATGCCGGCTGTGTTTATATTCAACTTACAGGCAAGGACGGCAATATTTATACTTACCTAATTATAGCGAAGACTAGGGTAGCTCCGCTCCACGTACCCCTTACCATCCCACGTCTCGAGCTGATGGCAGCTCTATTGCTTTCAAAGCTGTTAGATAAGGTAGGAGATCGCATCTGCCGCGAATGGATTTACGCATGGTCCGACGCCTCCATCGTGCTGGCCTGGCTCCGTTCATCACCGCATGAATGGAAGACGTTTGTTTCCAATCGCACTAGCGATATTCTATCCCGCGTTCCCGCCAGCTGCTGGCACCATGTTCCGTCAGCCGATAACCCTGCTGACGCTGCATCACGTGGCTTACTACCTACCGCGATAGTACAACACGACTTGTGGTACCATGGTCCCGCATGGCTCCGACGAAGTCCCGACAACTGGCCGGTTGAGAATCAAACTATGAGCACCTGTGAAGAAAAACGTAACTTAAAGCTATCTTCTACTATGTCTACGGCACTGACGGTACAAAATACCGAAATTATAATGCGATTTTCGTCGCTAGGCAAACTCGTTCGGATTGCCGCGCTAATATTTCGTTTTTATAATACATGCAAAAAGGTTAAAATTCCGTTCCCGGGTTACGTTACAGTACCTGAATATAATTTCTCATTAAATAGACTAATTTACCTTACTCAACAATCGGTCTTTCAAGACGATATTTTAAAGATATCTCAAGGAAAATTACCTTCAATTGCGACGTCTTACGCCCTTTTTGGATAGTGACAAACTGTTACGTGTAGGAGGTCGAATTCATAAATCATTGTTACCATTTGAATCTATACATCAAATAATTTTACCGAAAAAACATGCTTTAACTATCTTAATTATCGACGACGCTCACATAAGCTATCTGCACGCAGGACCTCAGTCCGTGCAATACTTGCTGTTGCAGCGCTATTGGATATTGTCTTGCCGCGACATCGTGCGTCAACGCATACATCGCTGTGTCCGTTGCTTTCGTGCTCGTCCAACACGTGATCAACCGATTATGGGACCACTACCAGCTTCGAGAATACGTCCGGCGCGTCCTTTCCTTAAAACGCCCGTAGATTATGCCGGTCCATTCTTTGTTCGTGCAAATAAAGTACGTAACGCGAAAATAGTGAAGTGTTATGTTTCGGTATTCGTATGTATGAGCGTAAAGGACGTACATATCGAACTCGTTTCGGAGCTTTCGACTGATGCATTTTTAGCAGCTCTGCGACGCTTCACGTCCCGTAGAGGATTATGTACGGATATATATTTAGATTGCGGAAAGAATTTTGTCGGATGTAACAATTATCTTAAAGACATATACGCGTTTTTACGTAGTGGTGTCGTTCAAGGTACAATTAATCAACAAACCCTTCAACAGGGACTTACGTGGCACTTTCAACCTCCGTATGCTAGCCATTTTGGAGGTCTCTTCGAAGCCAGTGTTAAAAGTTTCAAACATCACCTACATCGTGTGGTTGGAACTCGTACTCAAACTTACGACGAGATGCATACTCTTCTCTGTCAAATCTAAGCCGTGTTAAACTCACGTCCCCTTTGCGCCATGAGTTCGGCTTCTACCGATCCCCTCCCTTTAACACCGTCTCATTTTTTAATAGGAGAACCCTTAACGCACATTCGTGAAGGCACTGTTATTGTGGTATGCGACGAGCACCTTCCGCCATTACAATGGAAGATCGCGCGTGTGCATGCTGTTCATCCTGGCTCTGATCAAGTCACTCGTGTAGTGACCTTAAAGGCTGGGAATACTATTTTTAAACGACCTGTAGTAAAGGTTTGCCCACTTTCGTTAGAGTAACGTGTTATGCTTACAATCTTAATCTTAGTACTTAAGTTATTTTGTTTTTCTTTCAATTTATACTATAAGTTAGCGATTTTTAAAAGAAATTACTTCTTTTAAGGTGAGCGGCATGTTTCGTACTGGAACAGATTATTAATATATTGTGTTTTTGGTTTCTTTTTTTTCGTATATAATAACAAGTACAAGGCAACACAATTTCGAAGATATTATTTTTTCTATATTTCTATTAAATTCATTGGGTTAGCGATCAACTGCTTTCATTCTGAATGCATCCATAATCTTGCGGGTTATGGTTCTCTGTGCGACACAAGCGCCACATCGATTGGCGGTAATTGTGAACAGTCTAATCAAAACCACCGACGCGCGCGCATACAAATAATTTCGTGTTACTCAAGCTCGTCTCTCAAGATCTCTTTCACCTGGAAGTGTTGCACGTGCAACCTATGGACTCTTGTGCGATACACTCTGCTGAACTTTTATACTACTATCATTGCAACGACTGCCCCGAGCTCCTTTAGCCAGCCCCTGGATTCGTGGTTGCAGGGAGATTGTAGCGGTAAGTCGCTAAACCCAGTAGAATATCGTACAAAAACATTTTAAATAGATATTTTCATTTCATTACATACGTTATGAAACGAAAAGAAAGGGAATTTCGAGTATATAAAATGGTATCATCAAGACTATAATAGTGATGTTCACTGTAATCTTTAGTGTCGATGTTTTTATTTGACTATAAGTAATACTTTGATATACCAAGGTGTGATTTAAAAATTTTTTTGTACAATGTTTAAAAAAGATCTTTGGTTTTACACTTTTACAGGCGCCAAGTTTGGATAAAAGCATGTGGCAATCATATAACCTGGGTACCTAAACGAACAAGCACTATTTGTTCCGAGCATCTAGACCAATAGGTTTTCGTAATCCAATCAAATAATAAAAGGAAACTAAATGAAACTGCTGTACCGACTTTGAAATTATTGGTAGTACGAGTATGTTTATTATTTTGCTACAGGTTTACTTTACATTATGAAGGATAAAATTCAAAACATGTAACAAATCGAAATGGAAGGTTTAGTGAACGATATTTATTCATTTTAAAATGTTATTTACAAGTTTATCGTCTTAGATGGTGTCAACCAAATTGTTGTTGTCAGATGAGACACGAATTATTAGCGCTTAAATAAATAAATAAGGACAAACAAATAATTTCAGTGTCATATTTATAATCTATTATTATTAAACATATACAGAGTACTACACTTTTGTACTGTAGAACACAAAACATTACCGCTTTTTACGAAGACATTAATTATTTTTCAATCCTAAGTAAAATGACGAAAAAAAGTATGTTTGGTTAAGCGTAAACTTCGACCAAGAGATAGCAAATGTTTAATTTTTTTAATTGCTCCATTCCGTTGCTGCGTAAAGGAAGGACAAAAACAAATAAACAAAAAATCACACTTTCACGTTTATAATATTATATTAGTATGGATTGTCAAGAATGATATATAAACTTTTGAAACCGGTTTACAATCGGCTTTTTGAGGGTAGTACTATACATCCCGCTCTCTTTCTCGCTCTAGTAAATAACGTTTCTGAGTGAAATATCCAAGCACCAGAATTAGCTACCTCGCAAAAAAAGAATGATCCCAAAAAGTGTATTCGTCACATATACACCAAACTTATTCACTTTAAAAACCATTTAAAATATAATATAATACTTTTTCAATTTGTTTTAATTTTGGTAATTCTGTATTATTATATTGTACCTTATGTATTTTTTTTTAATTTACTTTGAATGTAATATTACTCATTAAACATTTGTTCATTTTTATTTTATTTAATTTGCTAATGTAACTTGCATAAAATTTCATCGACATATCCATATCGACAAGGCCCTCGCACTAGTTGTTTATGGCTTATGCACTGTAATCATGAGACATTTATAAGAGATTTTCAAGGTTGTGTGCCTTTTGCTTAATCGTGTGCTCATATTATGCTGTGTGCGTGCGTAACGACGTGGCCCAATGTTTACGATTTGCTTAGTGTGCGTTACCTCGCCTTCCGCTAGAATTGACAGACTTTTTTGTTCGGAACTTTATGCGCATGGCGTCTCCTGTTAGTTGAATACTCTAAGATTTTTACAAACGGATAGCCGTGAAAAACCTAAATTACAATGTAAACGCGTAAACAAACTAAATACCACATAATTTTTAGGAATTTTAATTGTCAGTCAACTAACATGAGAAGCTCGAGCTTTTCTACAAAAGAATAAGTACATCGGTATAATATACATATAAGATACATCTGTCTAACACATTATGTTGCATAACTTATGAAACAAGGTTAATTTGCCAACAATTTTAGTAGCCTACTGTGAGTTAGTCGTTTCTGTTCTAAGATTTTGGTGTTATAATTTGAAGCAACTGTAATAAGAAAGAAAGCGTTTTTAAAGCTGAAAACTAACAAACAAACAGCTCTGTATACAGCTATGTTTAATTTAAAAGTAAAAGACAGCTGACTACCTATATAATAAGCTGTTGACCTTCCCATGACTTTATATTCTGAAATTAGCCATATTTGTGAAAATGAATAAACATTTATTAGTTTGCTACCTTGAATGAAACTAGAATAAGATGCACAAGTATGAGATCACAACATCAGAACTTGTTGTGTTTTTCATTACGCTCAGAAGAACGTAATGAAAACTTCATTGATGAAGAAAAGTTGTATTTTCATGGCACCCGTATTTTTTAATAAATTACAACTTTTCTATAAAAAAAAACCTTTAAGGTTATTAAAAAAAAATTGCCATCTTTATTAGCCATAATGTTTAATTTATTAACAACAAAAAAAATATTAGTTAGTGCAAATGTTCTTAGCCCATAAGTTGTTATAAATAAATAAATAAATTTTACTTTAATTATTGTATAATGTTTTATTTCAAAGTCAATAACAAGGATGCAACACGCAATTTTTTGTGCCTACATTCATTAGTTTGGACATTGCGAAAGTAATCCGACACGACCGGAGAGAGATTAGGCGCAGAACCAACGGTTTTAGGTACTTTCCGAGGCATCACCCAATTGTTGACTCCGGGCCGCTACCGAGAATTTTTTGACAGAAAAATTCAATAACCGATATTTGTTAACCCGACTCTTGATGTACACCCGGGACCTCACGTTCACGACAGCTCTACCAACGACGCAGTCAAAGGCGGTTATTATAATGGAGTGTATGAAAGAATAGAATAGAATAATTTTTTATTCAATATTGATTATTACATAATACTTATTGAATGTATGTATTCCATTATTAACTGCCAGCTCATGCGGTACCTTGAGGATCACCAGCTGATTAGTGACCGCCAAAACGGTTGTTAATGTCGGGGTCGATCAGCTGGTGATCTTCTGGTCTACCTGACCCATAGATGGGCGGAAGCAGTAGAGCCCAAGGAGGAGGCGTTGGCCGTTAGTTTGGACATTGCGAAGGCCTTCGATCGGGTTTGGCACAAAGCGCTTCTTTCGAAGCTCCCTTCCTATGGGCTTGCCGAGAAATTGTGCAGTTGTATCACCAGCTTCCTTGCAGATCGGAGCGTCAAGGTCGTTGTAGACGGTGCATGCTCCGACTACATGCCTATTAACGCTGGTGTTCACACACGCAAGGCTGTGTGCTATCACCAACGCTGTTTCTTCTGCATATCAATGATATGTTGCTAACTGGTAACATTCATTGCTATGCGGACAGCACTGGTGATGCTCTATACACCGGCCGTGCCAATATTTCTCGGGAAAACGTCGCCGAGTACTGGAACAAACTTGAATCTAAAGTCGAGTCTTTGCTGAACAAAGTCTCGGATTGGGGGCGACTAAATCTAGTCCAGTTTAATCCTCAGAAGACACAAGTTTGCGCAATTACCGCTATAAAGAACCCCTTTGTCGTATCTCCTCAGTTTCAAGGCACTCCCCTTCTTGCCTCAGCCAGTATCAGAATCCTCGGAGTCGACATATCGAGTGACGTGCAGTTTCGTGGTCACTTGGAAGAGAAGGCCAAATTGGCCTCTAAAAAGCTTGGCGTGCTCAGCAGAGCGGGATAATATTTCATGCCGGCACACCGCCTGCAACTTTACAAGGCGCAGGTTCGGCCTTACATGGAATACTGTTCCCATCTCTGGGCAGGGGCTCCCCAGTGCCGGCTCCATCTACTTGACCGCATCCAGCGCAGAGCGGCTCGAATCGTCGACGACCGAGTTCTTTCCGATCGGCTCGATTCATTGGCACTGCGAAGAGATTGCGAAGAGCACTGCGCATTTACCACGGGGAGTGCTCTGAAAAATTGTTCGGATGAATCCCAGCCGTCAAATTTCACGAACGCACATCTCGGCAGACCTCCCGATACCATCCACACCATCTGGATGATTGGCGGTCCACCACTGTGCGATTTAGAAGATGTTTTCTTCCTCGCACGACTTCCTTGTGGAATCGATTACCATCAGCTATTTTTCCAGACCGATACGACTTAGGGATCTTCAAGAAAAGAGCGTACTCCTTTTTAAAAGGCCGGCAACGCATCTGCAATTCCCCTGGTTCCCCTGGTGTTGCAGTTGTTCATGGGCGGCGGTAGTCACTTACCATCAGGTGAGCCGCATGCTCGTTTGCCCCCTCTCCTATTAAAAAAAAATCTATTCTATTCAAATTATTAGCAGGTAAAACTATCTATTATATTCTATTCTATTAGGCTGTATGGTTTAATGTATTTACCTGCCTATGACACTATGTCAAAATTGACATTGTCGATTGTCAAATTGACAAAAATCAGCTGAGGCTGTGAGGCTGAGGCAACGGTTTTAGTTGGAGTTCGAAGTGTAAATTTATGAAAATTTATTTTTATTTGAAAATAAATTAGAGACCTTTGAATTTCGTATACTTTTTTTGTAAAGTTTATTGTTTACCTATTCGTTTAAATAATTTTAAAAAAATGCCAGTTGATCAAATACAGTACTCCGAAAGATACAGCGATGACGTCTATGAATATCGGTATGGAACTAAAGATTTTTCAATGCTTCGTCATTTTAATTTTCAGTTTTAAGTTTTCACTGTATCATTTTCCACAAATTAACTTTTTTTTATATTCTACACTATAAAATTTTCATTAATTACTTACCATCCTTAAAATCATAGCATGTATTACGTAGGTATTTTTTAAAATACAATCATAAGTTAGCCAAATTAAAAGAGACAATTCTCTAAATATCGATCGTTTTGTTTCGTATCGATCGGGTGTGGTGAACTCATCCTGTGAAGGCGGGGTGCGGAACCCCATAATTTTAAGGATATAAATGAAAACATCATTGGGATACACATTTCAAAGCTTTTCTCAACATCTTAACTGTGTGAGAGGGATGAGAAAATATCCTGGCATTTCTCAGGCCATTCCTCTGGCAAGCTCGCTTTGCTCATTCAGACACCATTAACCTGATAACTCCTTCTAGCTTCACTTGTTGTCACACCTGTATGTGACACTGCCCTAAACTAGTACCAGATATTGAAAAATAGGTAACTTTGCCCCAGTCATTAAAAATATTTAACATTCCCTAGAATAGTAATTAAAAAATATGTAATTTTGTCTCTGACATTGTTCCCAATCTTTTTGCATTAATATATCATTTACGGACTTGTCTTTTCTAAATCTCTATAAGTCTATTTAGGAAGTCAGTGATTCCGTATTTACACATATGATCTTTAAAGTAGATCATTTCTAATTATGTTTATAAAAATTAGGATACTTAAAATTGGCTAGCATCATCATCATCACAGCCATCACAAGCCATTGCTGAACATAGGCCTCTTCCAAGGAATGCCACAAAGCACAGTCTTGATGATGCTACCTGCATCTCTTACAAGGTTGGCACTCTGTCTAGTAGGGGCCACCCTAAACTCTGCTTAATGGTATGAGGCTGCCATTGGAGGATGTTTTTTCCCCATCAGTTGTCAGTTCTTCAAGCTAAATGCCCAGCACATTGCCACTTCATATTATGTGGTAGCCATACTGCACTGTCTTCTTTATGTGGTTAAGGCATTGTGCAGCATATTCTTTATGTGGTAGAGCCATACTGCTGTGTTTTGTATAGTGAGTGTAAAGAACTGGAGGCCGTATTACTGGATACAATGCCCTGTCCGTTCCTATTCCATCCTAGTCCTCAGGAGTAACAATGCATCAGCATATTAGTTCGTAATTGAGGATAAATGTAGATGTCTATGGGTCACTGTATCCATTTACCACCATTTGACTGTGTGCTCGTTTGTTACCCTTATTCTATAAAAAAAAGAAATCACTGGCAATATGCATAATTTAATGAGAAAAAAGGGACTAATCAGGATCAAATATCATTTAAATAATTTTGCTTTTCATTTCAGACATGTAATCCTGCCACCAGATATTGCTAGGCTGGTTCCAAAGTCCCATCTCATGACTGAGACTGAATGGCGCAATTTAGGAGTGCAACAGAGTCCAGGCTGGCTTCATTTCATGGTTCACAATCCTGAGCCCCATGTGCTTCTATTCCGAAGGCCCAGAACTGATATACCAGCGCCTGTCAACGGTTTAGATAGTAACACTGTTTCAACTGTCCGAGTTTAATATTTAGGTGACATGACAGTAGGCCGTTGTTACTGATAACTTTATGGATTAGATAAAAAAGATTATAAATTACTATAAGGATTAATTTTTATAGCTATGTTTTATTTTACGTAAGAAAGTAGCTTAAAAACTTAATACATAAATGCATTTAATTGGTAAAATAAAATTTATAGGAAAAATATAATATTAAGTGGCCTCAACTACTTACGACTTAGCAATAATGTAAATGTCATGACTATTTTGAAATATTATCAGTAATTTTGGCCTTTAATACTTTATACAGTAATCCCATAATTCATGCAGTTTTGTGTTAGATTTTTATATCTCCTATTTATTCATCAGCCCATAATAGTCTAATGTTGGACATGGATCGTTCTCTTTGTATTATCGGAATGGTTTGACTGTCTCATTAGTCTAGTGGTCATATACGCGGTTGCTGATCATGAGGTTTGAATCCCGGGCCGAGCTAATATCAGTTAATTCTCATTAGCAGCCTGAATTCAGGAAGTTGGTGGTGTTTCAGGCCCGTGCCTCGGAAAACTCCAAAAGCCGTTGGTCCCGCGCCTGATCTTCTTCGGTCGTGTCGGATTACCTTCCCATATGACTGAGTGAAGAAACAGAGAGTGTAATTGTGCTTGCACAACTTGGGCACTATAATCCTGTTCTGTGCAGATGGCTAGTTTGCGTTGAGACTGACCACTGTGAATAAAATTCAGTTTAGAGGACATTATTGTCGGAATCGCCAGGTGGAATGGTGGACACAGACAACGCATCTGCATTTTGATTCTTAATTGAGGATAGATGTAGATGTTTATGTGTCACAACAACCACTTACCATCAGGTGGATTGTGTGCTCGTTTATCACCCTTATTGTATAAAAAAATATGTCATACCTATTCGCCTTTATAGTTTTCTATAATCTTTAACAACTGTAGAACGTTAACTTGGTCTTACTTGTCTAGTATATTATAAGCTGGTTATATTGCCATACTATAGTGTAAAAGAGGTGAAACTTCTGGTCCTAATATCCACCTGACGGCTCCGTGGCGCAGTGGCTTAACCAATGAGTTGGAGAGCTAGAGGCCTTGGGTTCAAATTCCACACAGAACAACTATTTGTATGGACAAATTTGGAGTTCCAGATTTTAATGGTTGTCAGAGAAAAATCCTAGTGTGGAGGTAACGGCTTTAAAAAAGTAATGAATAAAATAAATAAACTAAACCTGTTGAGCTTTTTCATTATGGCAAATTCTCATTACTTTTGAAGATTCTCCCTTACTGTGTACTGTTATGGGCTCCTAAAATAATATGTTAATTTGTACCTAATGGACTTGTTCCTCCAAATATTATATTGTAATGCTATACTATGCTAGACTAATATTGTGATATTCCATATAAGTAAAACTACACGCGTGGACACCTACCACTCAAACCACACCAAAGGCTCCTACATAATTCTGCAGTGTGATTAGTAACTTGGGTTAGAATAGTTTGCCAGTAAACACCACTCCCCAATTTCATTATATTTTTTTCAGTATGGTACCACTTTGCAATATAAAATAACAATAATATTAAAAAGGCTTATAACCATAACTGATTTCATAATCTCCTTCAGTGACCAATACTTTTTCCATCCATCCATTTGCTATTCTGATGAAATCTACAGATTTTAGCAAAAAAATTAAAAGCAGGGTCTTTAACACCTGTATTCTCCAATGCCTTACTTATGGCTGTGAAACTTGGGCACTTTGTAAGCAGCACAGAGATATGCTCGAACATTGTCAAAAAGCCATGGAAAGGAGCATGCTAAGAATCAGAAAAATAGATAAGCAAAGAAACACATACATAAGAGCAAGAACAGGTGTGACTGATATTCTCACCAAGATAGACCAAATGAAGTGGAGATGGACAGGTCATATGTTACGGAGCCCTCAAGATAAATGGAGCAAAATAGTGACCAAATGGTACCCCAGAAACGGGAAACGAAATAGAGGTCGACAACGCAAAAGATGGGAGGACAAATTAAAATTAACAGTGGGTTATAACTGGAGAAGAGTTGCAAAAGATAGGCAACAATGGAAATCGTTCGAGGAGGCCTTTGCCAAGAGGCACACCGAACTCGGAGACATATTATAATAAAACTGAATAAGATAGGATTATTTGTTTCGGGATATAAAGGCTATATTATTATTATTATAACCATAACTGATACATTTTTTTACTGCTTGCTGCTTAAACCATTGCTTGATTAATGATCCCACCTGAGGGTCAGTGTTGCAGCTAAGGTAAGGCACACCAATTTAGCTTAACAAAAGCCTATTCACTTTTGCCTTGAAGACGCCTACATTGTAGTTGGATGCTTTCCATCCAACATAGACGCTGGCAAATTATTCCACACCTTTATATGTACAAAAATAAGTTTATTAAATTCACAAAAAACAGCGAAATATAATGTTAAATAATGACTACTACTGACAAACTAAATCAGAATTCCTAATAGAGTAACAATTACACTGCTGTTTTTGGATACATTACAAGAATTAACATACTCACATTGCTTAGACTAAAGCAAAAGGATAGATAATTGGATAGTTTAATTATTGTTAAATATTAAGATATAGTTGTTTGTTGTTTTTTTTTTCAAAAAATAAGCATTTTAAATACTCTTGCTACTCATTCTAAGTAGAATTTACACTGCATATTTTATTTTTAAATTGCATGTTCAAACTCATATTCTGTTGCAAATGAGCTCAAAGTACTAATGGATTATAATCCGAAGTCTATGTAGTTATAAAAGTGCCTTTATCAAAGATGAAATTGTAGTATTATATAAAATTAATTAATTGGTTGCTGGTATAATTATAGCGATTATGATATTTGATGGAATTTCATCGAGTGACATCAGTGAATATGAATAATTTGTTTATTATGAAAATAAAATTTCGCTTGTGAATGTGAATGAAAAAAATTTAGGATTCTTGTATATCCCAGAACTCTAGCATCCAAGTTATTTTTAATGTTATCTGTGAGCTATTGCTAATTTAACACTACGAGCTTTAGTGGTTTTTAAATTGTGTTGTGTAGTGATGGTGTAAGTGTAAGAGAATCTATCACCTTACATTCTATGGGTGTTTTATGGGGATTCTATAGGAAATGTCAGAAAGAACTATGCAATCTTGTATATCTGTATATCACCTTGTCTGGGTTTACTGTCTCGTTGGTCTAGTAGTCGTATTCCTCCTCGGGACCTGGTGATTTCGATTGCTGAATCACAAGGTCCCAGGTTTTGATTCCCAGGTCAGACCAAAATCAGTGATTGGGTTTTTCTGTAAGAAATTCTCAATAGCAACACAAGCACAGGTACATTCTCTATTTATATGCATCTATATGCATTCTTTATTCCCTCACTCTCAGTGAGGGAATAAAGAATGCACACAGGTGCGTGAGCACTAGTGCAGGCTTGTGCTCATGCACTATAATTGACCAAAATCGATCAGGAGGACATTATTTATTACCTTGTACATTATACCAGATGTATTGAACCCATACTGGTGAAGCAGCGTAAAATGTATGAGACATCTGCAGTTTAGCCAAGATAACTTTTCTATCATGACTTATGATTGTTAATGCTATAAAAAACTTTAAAAACGAAATGAACAGTAAGACCTGAGACTATCACATGCTTTAACCATTCAGATGGCATATCTATGCCATTCTCATTCATTTTTTACGTGGTAGAGCCATGCTGCAGCTATATTATGATTGTAGCATGAATGGGACGGCTCAAACGGATTAGGATCATGCTCTCACAGAATACCGGTGTAAAATAGCAGCTTAATACTGCTGTGTTTCCTATGGTGAATGTAGAGAACCGGAGACACATTTTATTACATTACATCTCAGTTCTCAAGGGTGACAACGTATCCACATTTTGATTTTTAATTGAGAATAAATAGGTAGATGTCTATGGGCCACAGCATCCATTTCACATCAGGTGGACTGTGTGCTCGTTTGTCACCCTTTTTCTATAAAAAATCTAGGATAAACCTACTGCACTGAGTCGCTAACCTGTGATTATGGAAATTACATAAAATAGATTGCCTAATAAGGGGGAAATTTATCATAGTAGCATGGCACTGGCGCAAGTAGACAACTGCAAACTTTAATTTTCTAGTTTTTATTATGAAGATGTATTGTCTATCTCATGGTTTGTTCTATTGTTTGTAATGACACCTATGTGGTGATATGAAATGGATATTCTTACACCGTTAGTACACGGTCACAGCAAAGTTGTAAATGTGCAAAATAATTGTTTTAATGTTAATATAATATTAATTAAAAACTATTTAAAAACTTACATGTTAAGTTTTCAATGTATTAAATATGGTTAACCAAATAAAATTCATTTTATATGATGCTAAACTGCTTTTTATTGTTCTCTTTTCCTGCTTAGTATTTAATGGTGAATTTGCAATATGTTTGAGAAATAATGTGTGAGTCGTTTATATACCTTTTATATTCAAGTGGATGTTTTCTATTTCGTTAGTTCTTTTATTAAAGAATTCTATCTCTGCTAGTTGTTGTCATAAAAATTGTTATAAAAAATATAAGTACTTAAGTAGGTACATACAAGACATTATATTTATTACATTTTTAGTGTACAAGATTGTTATTTACAGAAGTGTACAGAACATTACAAAAATCTATTTTTCAACATTGCTA
Source organism: Parnassius glacialis (assembly GCA_033319125.1). Taxonomy (NCBI): domain Eukaryota; kingdom Metazoa; phylum Arthropoda; class Insecta; order Lepidoptera; family Papilionidae; genus Parnassius; species Parnassius glacialis. Next base: position 1,582,532 of record JAVANC010000025.1, on the reverse strand, counting down.
GTAAATTATTTAACAAAAATACGAAAAAATAAACCTAGGAAGCAACAAAACACAGTGGTGAATTTACTCTGTGGTCTGTGGGTATTTCTATCTACGGTAAAATCCTAAAATCAAAAGTGTGAATAAATAATATAATTCCCTGATGTTAGAAACATCAATGTTTTTTCAAAGTTGAGTACTTTTTCTGACTTACTATTTATCTAGGATTGCAAAATACCTACCTAAAATATACAAGGAATCTATGTAACAAATAAAAAAACCTTTGCTGATTACACAATTGTAGTTTGCACAAATTCTTTAACTTTTGCCACAGACGAAGAACAAGCAAGTGGATCCGTAAAATGCATTTTCTTGAACCTCGGATCCAAAAGCGAGGGAATGCACTCTCTCTATAACACTCATTCTCTTGATGATCTCTTTAAGGACCAGCAATTCCAATTTTTTGGCAAGGGGATCTTCCAGTTTAAGAGGTTTGACTTTCAAAAGAAGACAGTAGTATTATATTGCTGATATATATATTATAGTGCATTACTTATCACCTGACACTTGGTTCCAGCTTCAGTCGGTCGCAGAACTTGTAAATCTGAAGATAAGAGTTGATAGCTCTAATGTAGTAAACATCGGCCATCGGTAGTGCATTTGCATTTTATAACGAATGATTATGTTATTAACGATAGTGCGACGTTCCAAGTCTCTCGATCATGTACTATTCCATCTGGTCGGGACCTCTTGTATCAATGAGGGCTAATAATCTTCCACTCACCAGATGTCGCTACTAGCGACTGAGGTAAAGTTTTTTGTTACACAGTGTCATTTAATTGAGAAATTAGTTTTAAATAATAGTTTATCATTGTCTAGAGTATTATATTAATATATAACACAATGCGTCAGTGGTTTGATTTTTAATTTTTTGCACATTATAACTCTTTTTTTTTTAAAGTCGTCTTTTAGTTATATTTATAGTTTGGTTTATTCATTTCTAATGTAATTAATATAAAATATAACTAATAACACAGAAAGAAACCTTAAAGATTACATTTTCCTAAGAAATTATCGTCCCCGCTATGAAATCTGTCAAATATTTTACCTCACTCGAAAGTGGCGCCGCCCTGGTGGCAGAAAAAGTCGTGGATGCCCTCATTTAGTTTCTTTCTGGGTTGCTTTACATCACAGAATACATGTACCCGTGCGCTTTACATTCCCCTATATATAATGCACAGAGTACATTATATATAGGAGAATATAATGTACTCTGTGCTTTACATAATCCGTTGGTATGATTTTTTTTCGTGTTTTTTTATGGAGTGTAGAGTACAAGGAGAACCATCTTATAAGGGGCGAAAGTTGAAAAAGTGTCCTACTATTTACTGAAAATAGAGGTTCCAAAACTTACCACAATAGCGCTGGCATCCCAAAAACTACGATATGAAGATAACTGACTCCATAGTTTTTTTCTTCCAAAAGCTATTTTTTTGGCGTTTATGGCCTGGTATCTAGACCTTTAGGCCAAGTCTTGAGTATTTTTATTCGGTTTATTATAATTTCCCCACTGTATTTTTGAATGAATTTATATAGAGGCACGTAATAGGATCTATTTTTTAATGCCCCATCCACACACTTGGCAAACAACGGCGAACAGCATACACCAAACAGCAATCACGAACGTGTGGATGGCTGTTCGCCTGTTTGTTTGTTTGTTTATTTGTATGTGAATGCCAGTGATCGGCGTTGGTGTCGGTTTTTGTGCACCGATCGAAGGGTGTTCGACAAACGTGTTTGCTATGTATCCACACGTTTGGCAATCAGTCAGTAGTACGCGCGAGCTTGCGGCTTGCGGGCGGCGGAAAGAGTTACTAGTGGCTATTATTATTATACTCTACGCCAATGTTACCAATCCGAAATTTGTTTCGGAGGTAAATATGATTTCAGAAGTTGAGTTTACTACCAATTCTACTTCGAAAAGTTAGTAGATCTACCACCTATATTTTTTTTAAGTTATAGACTCCTAATAAATGTTTCTATTGGCTAACAAATATTTCACCTCTTTTTATAAGGAGCCCCGTGTGAAAGCAGGATCATTGATCATCAATTCCCAAAATAAAATCTGAAAAAATTATATAAGATTAGTATATCCTATATATCGATAAGTTTAGTATATCCTGATTTAATAGTTTTTAGACTTTCGTAGTTACACAACAAGGAACCCTTATAGTTTCGCCAGTCCGTCCGTCCGTCCGTCCGTCCGCGGTTTTCCTCAGACCCTAAGTGTTACAAATCTGTAATTTGGCACAGTTATAAATATTAATCTCGCCTAGAAAACTGAAATAAAATCTTAAAAAACATTTTTATTTTGGGTACTTCACATATAAGTAAATGAAGTTTGTTTTTTCTATGTGTCTATTCTATTATGTGGAGTATCGTTGGATAGGTCTTTGTGAAAAGTATACCTCATCATCATCATCATTACATCCCTACACAAGTCCACTGCTGAACATAGGCCTCCCCCAAAGAATGCCACAAAGCACGGTCCTGAGCCACCTGCATCCATCAACTTCCTGCATATCTTACCAGGTCGTCACTCCATCTAGTGGGGAAAGTATACCTAATATGAGTTTATATAATGCAGTTAAAAGGAAAACTATCACAGCTAAGTAGAATCAAGAAGTTAACGAGTTATAGTTGACCAACTTATAAAATACACTTGGATTAGTAAAAATTTCGTTACATTTTCATAGAAAAGACCTAAAACTAGCTACATTAATAACTTTCAAATGTTATTGTAAGCTGTTAAAACTAAACATTTTATAAATAAAACGGCACATATGCATTACTACTATTAGTTTCGGCGAAGCGCTTAAAAAATCAGTATATCATTTTCCTTCCATAAAAAATAAACAATTGTGCGTTTTGAAAATATTGCTATTAGATTGTGTAAAGCGCTTCGAATAAAAAGATAATATTATATGTTAAAAGTAAATAGATTCAATATAATGTCCAACGAAAGTTCAGGGTTCGATTCCCCGGTCAAGCATTAATTTCATAAAAGTTTGTATTTAGATTAATTTAGAGGTATCTGGGGGCACGGCAGTGCCCCCGCCAAGTCGAGCAAACTTAGCGGCACGGCCGTACCATCCTTTTCTCGAAGCAATTCAGGCCATTTCCGAAACCCTATAACTTCGTTATGGATAAAACTAGAAACCTTAATTTTTACTAAGTAGGCATTGTATAGACTCGGTATATTTCAAATTTCATTGAATTTAAACCAGTAGTTTAAGAATTATAACTAGTCAAAGTATCTTAATTTTGTCACTCGCTGACTGACCGATCATCAAAACTCTAAGGCACTTCTAGCAGACAAAGAAACTTCTAATTTGGAATACAATTATTGTTTAATATACATATAAATCAAGGAAAAATTAAAATATTTTACAATTTCGGTCCAGTTTTCGAGATACACCAACTGCATAAATAACTTTGTAATTCCATATAAATATATAGTATTACAAAGTTACATTTGCAATGAATGAATCAGTGTACCTATATATGTATAATGGAATAATAGGTGTAAATAGCTACCTAGATATAACTATCTACAAAAAGAAATGAGATGCCATCAAAAACATAACTTGTAAAAAAAGCCAAGTCTCACAACTCAGTTCTTCTACCGTAAAAAGTTGTGAGATTCATGTAATACCAAGTCGGTTAATTTATTCAGTCCATATATTGATACATAGATTGACTTGGCAATCGCACTAAACAATCTAATTTAATATAATATTTATTACTTGTGAGATATATTGTATTTTCATGCGATTGCCAAGTCAATCTATGTATCAATATATGGACTGAATAAATTAACCGACTTGGTACTTCGTAATTATTCTTTTGACATTTATTTTATTATTAATTGGACATTTTTTATTAGTACTATTAGGACATAATTATATTAGATTAAAATTCATCAATAATTATTGTAAAGAAAACGTATTGCAACTTATAAGTATTCAGTTAAAATTTGCACGCCTTGATAAGGCAGAATGTATCGGAACTTTATGCTTTAATAATACTTTTGTAACATCTACCTACATTCTAAGCAAATAAATAATTATGAATTATGTATGAATTATGAATTATGAATAAATTAACCGACTTGGTATTACATGGATCTCACAACTTTTTACGGTAGAAGAACTGAGTTGCGAGACTTGGCTTTTTTTACAAGTTATGTTTTTGATGGCATTACATAATAATCAGCAATGAATACGAATAAAAGCGTACAAACCAAACTTATTTGAACCTGAAGACAATTTATAGCAGAGATAATTGAGAATTCATTTGAGATTCTATGGTGTGTAAAATCTTCAATACAATAACCTTGAGCGCAATTCATATTGCCTTATTTTTATATAAAAATAGGTCAACCCGAAAGTAATCGCTGCCACAAGCTCGTCGTCCGTCATGTTTGCCTATCCACACCAGGCAAACACCAAGCGTGTGGATGGGGCATAACATATCACTCAGGCGGCGGGAGGGATCTTGCACTGTCACTTGATTTTGCACTATGTCACTAATTTCACTGACAAGAATCAATCTGTCGAATGAAAAGCACTCACATGTAAATATGAAATGTTCGATATCACCAACAGAATTATTGCAAAAGGTGCAGTAGCTGCTCTCCACTATGCCCAACCGAGCCAAGTGGGCCGGGACGGTGGAGTGACCAAAACGTAATCTGTTTATAGTCATAATAAAGTCCCGACAGACCATTTTCAGTTTGTTATACCATGGTGCTACAGGTAGTTTTTCTTGAACAGTTCCATACCATTTACCCTTCTGTTCTTGATCTTGTTTCCAAAATTCGACCCATAAACTATTGACCTGGTTGTCAATAGATTGGTAACAGTCGGTCAAAGGTACTTTTACTATGGAGCTAACATCCAACATGTTGGTTCCATCACGTGCAATTTTATCTACTATCACATTTCCTGTTATGCCCCTATGTGATGGAATCCACATGAAAGAGACCTGTATACCCTTTTGTGCATAACTATATAATTTTTTTTTAATATTATACAAAATATAGTTTTTTTTTTAATCAAATCGTAGTAAATCGCATTTAGGGTCCAGAAGAAAACTTTGACCAAGCTTGGATTGGGGATCATAAACAGCACTGCGCACAAAGAGCTCACTTTTGCTACCATCTGTATACAAAGTATAGTAGTTATTGTCTGAAAGAAAACTTAATAATTCACAATTATTAAAAAAAAATTTGGTAACAATATTGGTCTCAAATATAATACAGGAATATGGATATGTGTAGCATGTCCACTTTGATTGTTTAATTACATTTTTAAAACCTTCATTCATTTGCTGTACAATGAGAGGCAAAACTGGGAAATAACCTCGTAAAAGCTCACCTCCCGAAGTCTGCTGGGCCGAGCATTGTACAGGAAAAGAACATTTTTGAGAACATTATCATTACCAGATAACAGCTTTAGTAAATATCTCTCTATTAGCAGAAGTCTTCTAAGACACAGTGGCATTATTTTGGTTTCAACTTCCATAGCTCGTATGGGAGTTGAACACATAGCCCCAGAAATAATTCACAGAGCTTTGTTTTGAATTATGTCTAGTTTTTTTACACAACTACTATTTGAGTAGGCTAAACAACTGTAGTCGAAATGGCTTCTGACTATAGATTTATATAGCATACTTAAAACTTTGGAGTCTGCACCCCAAGTCACACCAGCCAAACATCTTATAATATTTAAGCGGTAATATTTGAGCGGTCGCTCGCTCCTTGGGTAGAGAGCTGTTGCGTCATCGGTCTGTATAAAAGGCACTTGTTTTAGCTCGCCGCTCACTAGCAGTTAGCCACCGTAGAGTCTATATCACCTGAGGATGCCTCGTGTAGAGGCAAAACACGTATCGTATTATCGTCAGTGGTGTGTCTTGCCTAGTGTAATGGTGTTGGGAGTAGCGGTGCTGGGATTAGTGGTGACGGGGATAGTGAACACAAAAGAGGGAGGGCGGGAGGTTTTTTTTTATAGGTTAAGGGTGACAAACGAGCACACAGTCCACCTGATGGTAAGTGGTTGCTGCGGCCCATAGACATCTACATCTATCCTCTTTACAAATCAAAATGTAGATGCGTTTTCACCCGTGAGGACTAAGATGGAATGCCTCATTTCCAGTAAAAAGGGCCTCCGGCCACCTGCACTCACCAAGCGAAACGCAGAGGGAAACCTCTACTTCACGCTGGTTTTCTGTGAGGTCGTGGTACCACCCCGGTTCGAGCCGGCCCAACCGTGCGACAGCAAAAGTTGCCGCGTGGCTCTACCACTGTAAAAAAGGAGCTGCTCTTCATACTAGGTAAGACACATCATTTTATTTTATAACGCGGATATTTGCGAAGTAAATTTTTCTAAAAGCTTTTATATAATGGATATCCGCAAAGTAACGTCTGATTCTATTAATTGGATGATTATTGTAGAGTATGCCGTTAGAGGGAAAATCTTTACTAAAAATCATGGCCTTGTTTTGTTGGGGTTAATCTGTAGAGCCAACTTGTCATTATAATATATGTACAATTGATCTAAAGCATTATTTATACTATTTACAGCTTTATCTACATTATGGTCTGTATAATATATTACAAGATCATCTGCAAATTGTAAAATATTTACACCTTCTATATTTACACAATTAAGAATTTGACTAGTATATATATTGTACAACAATGGAGATAATGTAGCCCCCTTTTTTTTTCTTTTTTTTTACATGGGGAAATGCCTACGCATACCCGCCTCGCGGGGGCAAGGACGGGTTATGTCGGACTCGCACCGACTAAAACCCCATGGTGTTCCACCCTAGTCGCATATTGGCAGGGCCACGGGAACGCTTTCGCACACTTCCGCGGCCCCACCTGTGCTGGCCGCCCCATGGCGGCCCCTCCTCGGGAGAGGAACACTCCTCCCCCATCTCCTTCTCCGGTAAGGCGCACCAGAACACATGGCGCGCCCCCCTCCTCGGCCTCCAATTTCACATGCGCAACGGACGCACCCGTGTCCGATGCGCGAAGGCCATGGGGCCAGGTAAAACTAGCACTCAGGATCACCAGCCTTCCTGACCCCAGCGGCGGATCTGGTCTATGGCTCCGCCGCCAACCAAAATTCGGCTGCGGAGGGTAGGGAGAGCGGCGCCTCGCAATACCGGCACTCCTCTCCCCCCGCAGCCCCACCACCACCGCATCAACGGTGCGGCCCCGTTTGAGTCGCGGAGGATAGGGCGAGTGGCGCATCGCCATACCAACACTCCTCTTCCTCCGCGACTCCACCCCGGCTGCAGAGGTAGGGGTGGGGAGGACACCCCTCTAACCGCAGCCCACCAACACACATCCGTAGTGGGCTCGTCAAGCCCACTCGGAGTGGCCACCTCGGGCCGGCCCTACACCTCTGGCCAGCCAAGGGGTTCCTCTTTGTTCACCGCGGTTGACCAAGCCACGGCTACTAAGCCCCCCCGCCACGACAAGGCGGGAACCCGTTCGGGGGGGATAATGTAGCCCCCTGTATTGTACCTTTGGAGAACCCTTCTGGGACCATGGAGAATATTATTATGCCTTATATACAAAGTTCTATCTGTTATAAAATTAAATAACCAATGACAAAGTATGCCTGGTATACCAGTGTCAGAAAGAACTTGAACCAAAATGCCAGGATCTACATTATCAAACGCACCTTCAACATCCAGAAAAACACAAACACTGGACTTATTATTATTATTGGCATATTTCAGATCTGACAAGAGAGAGATGAAGCTGTCAGCACAACTTCTGCCTCTCCGGAAGCCATATTGAAAATGTGGAATGATGTTGTTCGCCTCTACATAACACTCAAGACGCATCTTTATTTTGTTTTCATTAAGCTTTCCAACACAAGATGACAAAGATATGGGACGATATGAATTAGTATCTTCAGGTGGCTTGTCGAGCTTAAGTAGAGGGATTACACACTGTGTTTTCCAAGATTCAGGAATTTTTTTAAGTGCCAAAGAGCATTAAGATTAGCTAATAGTTTCTTTTGAACGGAATGATTTAGGTTTTTGATCAAAATATATGGACAATCATCTAAACCAGGGGTTGTGTTTCGTCTGGATTGTAAACTTGTACAAAACTCACTCCATGTAAAGAGTTCTATGAGGAAACTGGACTTCTGAAGACTATTATTAATTTGAAAATAACTTTCTAGATCATCAATAATCCTACATCCATTTTGAGATAATTTGTCTAAAAGAGGGACAACAAATTCGTCTTTATATGTTCTATTATTGCATTTTATTCGTTTAAATAACTTGATGTATTTCCAATGAATACTAACAGGTGTAGTTCTGTTAAAAGTATTACAGATGTTCGCCCAATCATTGTGTTTATGTTCTGAAATAGTTTTTTTCTTAACAGCATTAAGTCTTTTGTAATTAATGTAATTATCATATTATATATCATATTAACATAATAATTAAGTATGGTTGGATCTCTTCTGTACAGTTTTAAAGCTTCATAAGTTTTAATAACACTTTGTTCACATGTGTCACTCCACCAAGGTGCTGGAGGTTTGCAACGATAGTTATTTGGTTTAACAAATTTTGGCACAGTATCCCTCCTAAGTGTATCAAGCCTTTCAATAAATTCGTCATATGACTGTAATGGATTCTCATTATTAACTTCAAAATTAGAAAAAGCAGTTATAGACAGGTCATTGTACTTCGTCCAGTCTGTCTTGTTGTATAAGATTTTTTTAATGGGAGGATTAATTTGGTATCTATCAACTGACAATAAAACACGAGTAAGCGTAGGAAAATGATAGCTTCCCATACAATCATCATGCACCCACCATTCGCACAGTGGAGTGATTGAAGCATTACAAAAGCTGACATCAGTAGCCGATGGATTTCGGTTAGGATAATTAATAGTAGTGAAGCTACCATTGTTGAGGACAAATTCATCAATTAAATCGTATAACTGATGACCCTGACTTTTCGTGGTCATACACCCAGATGCCACATGGTGAGCGTTGAAATCTCCAGCCACATATATTGGCTTAGGCAAATCTCTAATTATATCACGCAGTTTACTTATTCTGAAGTTACCATTCGAGGGAGGGCAGTATACACATAAAATCGTTAATTGTTTACCACTTACATATAACGATAATGCCACAGTCTGAATGTCTTGGTAAAATCTGGTTTGAATATATTTAAAATACAGTTTGATCGAAATTGCTACTCCACCGTGCTCATTTTGGGCGTTATTATAGTGGAAATTATATCCCGAAATTTTAAAATGCTGAGTATCTTTCAGCCAAGTTTCATTGAGTAGACAGATATCAACATTTTGCTTATCTAAAAATTTAGACAATAAGGGTTTTTTCCTATGTATACTTTGAATCACAGCTTTGAATATTGTACTGAGCTATACATAACCGCTATATGTTCTGTACTGTATTGTCCATTATTGTGACAGATTTTTTAAAAGTACCTAAGTCTTTAAAGAACAGTGTAGTTCACAGGTTCATTATCTGTTTTATTACCCAATTCGATTAAAGTTTGGACCATTGCCATCAGAATATTCTTATTGTTTGCAATTTGAGCCTTAAGTTGAGTTTGGTTCAAATTGGGTTCAGGCACTGTTTTATTTACATTATTCACAATTTTTATATTTTTATTTAATTTATGTACATTTTGGCTTATTGATGGTACGGTCTTAACAAGCTGCTCGACTGTGCAGGTAAAGATGGAAAATCAGATGACTTATAGTTCGGCCGTTCAGAGAATGCGTTCCTGACACGTCGCGATTGAAATGACGACGTAACTTTGTAATGGCGTCGCAGTTACGATAAAAATATTTTTGCTGGTTGTTTACCGTTTTAACAATTGAAGCGATTTTTACAAAAACAACATAACTGTCATTTTTCGTATATTTTTGTTACTGGCAACTTTTTGTTCGTTATCAAATAGGCTTTTCAACGCATTAATCCATTTTTAACAAAAACTACTCAACTACGAGAAATCCCTTGTTAAAAATTTGGTGATTTTACAAAAACTACATATGTGCAATAATATTTGGCAAAAACAACATAACTGTTACAGTTGTGTAGTTTTTGTAAAAAAAAAAGGTCAGTCACAATGTTGGAACAAATCAAGTGGTTTTGAATAGCTACTTAGAGACAGAGGGTAAAAAAGGCCAGAATGATGTCACAAAACTTTTATTAAGATATTTAGTACCCACGGAATTCCTTCTGATAAATTCGTGCTGATAAGTGATGGATGCTCTGGTCAGAACAAGAATTATGTAATGGTGTACTTTCTCTACTGCTTAGTTCATGGGCTGATGTTGTTTAAATGTATTAAATATATATTTCCTATCAGAGGAGATACTTATCTCTCAAATGACCAGGATGTTAGCTTCATTAGGAATAAAAAGAAAAAAATGACAATAGAAGTACCAGATGACTGGACTTAATGGAAAATGTAAAAAAAACCATCGCCTTCTATTGTAGATAAAATAAACCATACTGATTTTATGAATATAAAAGCAGCTGTTAGTCCTTTTTTTTACGTCAATCAAAACCTGCAATGAAGCTGAATGAAGTTAGGATGCTTAAAATAAATAAAGATGTCCCTTATGCTCAAGTCAGGTATAACATCACTGGTCCATGGCACAGGATACAAATTCGCAATAAAAGAAAACTGCTTAAAGAACTTCAACTTCAACCTACTTATGAATTTAGATTGCCGTTAAATCCTCATAAATGTAATCATATACCTAAACTAACCAATTATTTATTAAGCCTTGTAAGTCATACATTTTATGCAGATCTATTGGGTTCAGTTACTACATCTGGAGCTACCATCTCATTAGCAAATGAAGTAGATAATAAAGACAATAGTAGTGGCACAGAAGATAATTAGCATTTTTTATGATACTATACCAAAGACATTTAAGTAGTAGTAGTAGTACTAATATATATATATATATATATATATATATATATATATATATACAGGGTATTTTTGGAACGCTCCCGAAAACTAAGACAGGCGACAGCACCAAGTATACCTTTGATCATGGGTCACAAATAAATTTGATCCTGATGAAAAAAAAATCATATTTTTACAACGTTTTATTAGATTTATTCACGCGCCATCATGTTAGTACAGCTAAATGAAACGATAATTTCATAAAAAAAATCATGAAAATACTGAAACCTAAAACCAGCAGTGGAATAACTGAATTCATATCAGCTGATTAAAGGTCAATGTACGCGCGAACGCAAATTCGCGCGGTCCGCAACTAGCGGGCTATACCACAATACCTAATGATTTACAACACTTGTCTAAATACCTAACTTATCTACTTAACATACTATTTTGCCACTGTACTTGTCTCCACGTAGCCATTTGAATCCGAATTTACAGGTTAAATAACCCAAATAACTGGTTCGATTTCCCGCTAATAACAAAATACATAAATGAAACGTAACCAAGGTTAAATTCATGCGTTTTTATTCATCGTGTAGGTATGTTTATTATTCTCATGTATTCAGTTATGTATGTATTCAGATTAGTTCAGTACTAAGTTATTTAAAAGAATAAGTTATGAAACAGCTTACCGCTCTAAATCCTCCGTGGTCTTATGAGATGCGGCTCAAATTGTGCTCCATTCATTTCAAGGCAGATTTGGGCTCGGTGTTGCGTCTCCTCATGGAGGCGGGGCATCATCGTGTGATCTTCGACACAGTCCGTACGTAGTTTGTCGAAAACATCCACGATCCTTTTGTAGTTTCGTCAGCACTATCACACTCACGATTAAAAACCCTTTCTTTCACATACCCCACAGAAAGAAGTCTAACGGGGTCAGATCTCGTGCGCGAGGTGGCCAAGCGTGTGGTCCTAGTCCGCCAAATCCAGCGATCATCAAATAGCTCATTGAGGCGCTCACCATTATACTGGAACCATGTGCGGCGATATTCAGCCAACGATAGGTCGTCTAAAATGTCTGTATATATATTATATAACTAATTCTTTTAAATAACTTAGTACTGAACTAATCTGAATACATACATAACTGAATACATGAGAATAATAAACATACCTACACGATGAATAAAAACGCATGACTTTAACCTTGGTTACGTTTCATTTATGTATTTTGTTATTAGCGGGAAATCGAACCAGTTATTTGGGTTATTTAACCTGTAAATTCGGATTCAAATGGCTACGTGGAGACAAGTACAGTGGCAAAATAGTATGTTAAGTAGATAAGTTAGGTATTTAGACAAGTGTTGTAAATCATTAGGTATTGTGGTATAGCCCGCTAGTTGCGGACCGCGCGAATTTGCGTTCGCGCGTACATTGACCTTTGATCAGCTGATATGAATTCAGTTATTCCACTGCTGGTTTTAGGTTTCAGTATTTTCCTGATTTTTTTTATGAAATTATCGTTTCATTTAGCTGTACTAACATGATGGCGCGTGAATAAATCTAATAAAACGTTGTAAAAATATGACTTTTTTTTCATCAGGATCAAATTTATTTGTGACCCATGATCAAAGATATACTTGGTGCTGTCGCCTGTCTTAGTTTTCGGGAGCGTTCCAAAAATACCCTGTATATATATATATATAAATACATATATACCCTGTATATATATATATATATATATATATATTAAATCTCTTTGTACTATACCTAAAAGTACTAACTTTTTAATTAATACCTGGTTGCTGATTTTAAAATGAGTTTTATTATGAAATTTATTGACCATCTGTTCTTTTTGTTACAAAAACAACTTAACTTCAGGAAAATCTAGAAATTTAATTACAAAAACCGCATAACTAACAATATTTGGCAAAAATACATAAATACAAAGCCTATTTTTTTATTTTATTTGACTTGTACGAAATGTAACGATAAAACATTAGTTTATTATGAATAAATAACCAGAAATACATAATTGAATAAAATATTTAATGACTCTTAATTTAGTATTTAAAAAGATATTAAGTTTTTTTTCAATACTGAATAAGTATGTGTAACACAGTTATGTTGTTTTTGTAAACATTGCTTCAATTGATGAGCATTAAAACAACATTATTATATCAATAATCAATGAATGTTATAATTTTGTGCCAAACTGAGTGTCAAATAACTTGGTAAACAATATTTTTCTAAATCTATACTGCGCTATTACAAGGTTATGTCAGCGCTTTATATTTGTAGTGCTGTGCTAACAATAACAGGCAATAACAGTATCGTAATCAGTTCTTTTACAGTTATACTTTATAAAATACATAAAATACATTTTGTAAATAAATAATGGAAAAGTAAATAATGGACTATAAGATAACTTTTATTAAATATAAAAATAAAACTACGACCAAACCGAACGCGCGAAAGAAAGTAGCATTTTAATATTTAGGTTGAAAATGGTAACCCCAAATGGCGTTATGGGCCGCCATTATGTGACGCTAAAACAGTCGTCTGTTGTCGTTTCGTGCGCATAGACCACGTTCTTCAAGTGTTTTCGATCTGTTTTTATTTGATTACCCGGCTTTCGTTTAATGGACTGTTTGTGCTTTTCAAACTGACATCGGCGCTAAATCAGACTTCGATTGTGTTTTGTATTGCGTTCTTTTTACTTTTGGTGCATAATAATGCCTAAACGTGGACAAACATTGAAAGTGGAGCCCGTGAGTTAATCATCAAGCTGCAAGATTACCTTGAGCGGGAGCAGCAAAATGGCGGGCCCCTGTTACCTGTCGAACAAGTACAAGAACGCGTTTCTCAGGCGCTTGGAGTTAGCAAACGAACGATAACAAATATTAATAAAGAAAAGTTCGGCTGTACTGGCACGGAAGATAATATTTTACGTACTCCGAAGAAAAAACGTAGAACTAAACCCGTGACAGATATTGACACCCTTGACGCCGATGCAATCAGATATCATATATATGGTTACTATTCCAGAAATTAATATCTCAACAGGAAGAAGCTTTTGGCATCGTTAAGAGAAGCTGGACTGTTTAGCGGGGGTAAAACTGCTTTAACCAGAATCTTAAAATATATTGGTTTTTCGTATAAAAAAAACAGAGAAAAAAAAAATTAGAACGATACGACATAATTTTAAAACGGATAAGTTTTTTGAGAGAAGCAAAAAATATTGATAACTGGGATAATGTCATGTTCATTGACGAGACACGCCAATCACATGGTTTCCCGTTCTTGGACGGATGATACACAAGCGTCGACGTCGAAAGTACCAATGGGTAAGGGGGCCCGTCTGATAATATGCCACGTAGGTTCTGCAAAATACGGATTTGTGGAGAACGCGTTACTGGCATTTCAATCAAAAACCACAAATGACTACCACGAGGAAATGAATGCCACTACATTTAAAGAGTGGTTCCAGAACGTGCTTTTGCCCAGCCTACCAGAGCCTTCTGTAATATTCATGAATAATGCCTCCTATCACTCGGTTCAAATACAGAAACCACCTACCCAAGCTAATAAAAAAGAAGAAATGGTGGCTTGGTTACAAGCAAAAGGCATTGACGCAAATATGCAGATGCTAAAACCAGAGCTAATTAAATTAGTTAAAGAAAATAAAGCGGCAAATGTGCGATACGAAATCAATGAACTGGCTCTGTAGTTCGGTCATCGCGTTCTAAGAATTCCACCGTATCATTGCCAATATAACGTGATTGAGCTTATCTGGGCTCAAATAAAAGGTTACGCCGCCCGCCACAATACTTCCTCGGCATTCAGCACGAAAAAGATGATGACCCTATTAAAAGAAGCCTGCGGCGAAGTCACAAGAGATGACTGGGCAAAGGTTGTTGAGAAGACTAAAAACCTAATTGTGGAACATTTTGACCGAGATATCAGGATTGATTTTCTGTTATTGATTATAATATAATTATGAAGACACCACCTCCTCAAGCGAATCGGAGTCTAATTAATATTCTGTACGCACATTCATTTCAATGTACTTTATTGCATAGAAATACAGATTGTAACTTTGTAACAAAGAATAAATAAAACAATTTTATTATATTAATATTACCTTTTTTTGGTTTCCACTTAAATTACTAAAATATAAATTTTAAACGATTCCGCCAATTTAAAACGAAAATAATCTTTAAAATAACGCGGCGGTTCATTTTGGAGGAACGATAACGAACTCAATGTTATGTTGTGCCCATCACTAGTCGTGACTAACTGATAGGTGTCAGGAACGTATTCTCTGAATGGCCGAACTATAATTGTATTAGCCACAGAGGCATAAGTAATTTTAGCCTTTTTTTCAAGTATTTTTTTCATTTTTATTGGACAAGATTTGAAAATGGCCAGGTGAGGGCCACTGCAATTGACACAACACAGGTTTTCTTTTTTATCGCAGTCTCTGAAATTATGATCCCCAGCACATATCGAGCAACGATGTTTACCATTACAAATTTTCGCAGGGTGGTTGAACTTGAAGCACCGGTAGCATTGCTGCAATGGCGGGACATATTCAAACACCCTGAACGAAAATAGATCATATTGGATGTTGTCGGGCAGAACATTTGATAAGAACGTTATACTGACAGTCTCGAGACCTACAGTACCTTGACCGACTTTTTTCACTGAAATAATTTCATAGATCGAAGACAGTTTTGTATATAAATCCTTATTCGAAATGTTGGTAGGCACATATCGGATGATTTCAGTTTTCTCTATCTGCGCAGCAGGAATATGCGCCTTCAAGTTGTGCTTTGTTAAAAAGTCTGTATTTGTGATGAAATTATTTGCAGTGTTGTATTGTTTAAAAACAACCGCAATTTTGTTGGCATTGATTCTATGTAAAGCTACCACACCTTTCACCTCCGAAGTAAAAATATGATTTAAGTAAACTGGGCTTTTATTTCCAAGTTTAACCTGTTGGTCCTGGCTTTCAACAAAAACTTTGAAATCTGTATTTGTACAATGTTCAGTATAAAGTCCCAGATAACCTGGCTTAAAAAATGGAATAAAGTCATCCTCACCACCACCTACTTCAAGTCCACATTCCTTCGTACCTCTTTTACGAACAATTTTGGATCGCTTCGGGGTTCCACCTGGGTCCTCCAGTTCATTCATTTTAATAATTAACAAAATGTACAATTATTTACACTGACTAAAATAAGTTTTGGTAATATTTACACAGGATATTTTAACGAAAAACAGTAAAAATAAATAAATCGACTGCCACGTTTGGAGTTCCCGCCAAAAGTCCTCCAAAAGCTATAATATAGACGGCCTTACATTGCCACAAGACTGCGCATAAAAAACCACAAGACTAAAGCTCTTTGACATAGTCTGCATCAAAGAGTATAGTAACTGTCATGAAGCAAATACAAAGAGGAGACGTTGTAATTAAATTTCACTATATAACAACGCGTGACAATTTGCGGGGTGAGAGGATGCAAAGCCCCGCCCACTTTACACTATCTACATCTACGGATAAATAGTAAAACTACTCGAATCTTTCCATATCGATGTTGCAATGTAGCTTAGCTACCTTGACGGTAGATGACGGCATGTCCACAAAATGTTATAAACTAAAAAATAATATTTTGGCGACTAAAATTTCTTTATGTCTGAATGCAAAACAAATTTCAGCACCTTCGTATGATTATTTTATCATTATTGAGCTCTACGTACCTTTATATTTTTAGTTCACAGGACACAAAGTGTCGCCATCTAGTGTGGAATATATTTATTTATATTTGAAAGCCGACGCAGAGATTTTTCTAGAACATTTTTAATGAATTTGGTGTAAAATTACTTACAAATGAAATGTGATGCCATTCATAGCATCGGAGCGTCTATCTCATGAAGCAAATACATTCAGACAAAGAAATTTAAATCGCCAAAATAATATTTTTATAGTTTTCATAATAATTTTGGGAACAGGCCGCCATCTATCGTCAAGTAAACCTCATAAAAAATAACAAAAAGACAGGGCCGCAATTAGAATTCAATTATTTTACCCAGTAACCCAACATTCAATATTAAAATGAAGGAAATTGTACTTGGCTGATTTTTACGAAATGTTTAAGTTATATTTAAGTGACATTCTATATGCAAAGAATCACTCAAATACAATTTAAATATGTTTATCATTTCGTGAAAGTCAACCTTCAAAAAATATTTATTTTATCCAGAAAATAAAGTCTCTTTGAAACTAAATATTCTATATTCAATATTAAGTAGGATATTTAATTTGGAACTAAATATCCTACTTATCTCACTAATATTATATAGGCGAAATTTTGTGTGTTCTTTCTGTCTCCATGAGCTTATTTCACACTAAGTATGTACTGTGTATGTGTAATTTTTTCACGCAGAAACGGCTGGACTATTGTTTATGTTTGGGTTATACTACTTAATATCTCTGAGGTAGAACAAATAATAGACAAATTATTATAATTAATATAATTTTATTTACAAATCAATTAAAATATAAATATTTTATTCCAAATTAGGCATGCCAATCTAAGAACATTAAATTGTATTTAAGTGATTCTTTGCATATAGAATGTCACTTAAATATAATTTAAACATTTCGTAAAAATCAGCCTAGTACAATTTCCTTCATTTTAATATTGAAAGTTGGTTTACTGAATAAAATAATTGAATTCTAATTACGGCACTGCCTTTTTTATCTTTATGAGGTTCACTTGACGATAGAATAAGGCTTGTTCACATTATGATTATAAACTATAAAAACAATATTTTGCGATTAAAATTTCTTTGTCTGAATGCAAAACAAATTTCAGCATCTTTGTATGATTATTTTACCAATACTGAGCTCTACAGACCTTTATATTTTTAGTTCACATGACACAAAGTGTCGCTATCTAGTGTCGAATATATTTAATTATATTTGAAAGCCGAAGCAAAGAGATTTTTCTAGAACTATTTAATAAATTAGGTGTAAAATAATTTACAAATGAAATGTGATGCCATCCATAACATCAGAGCGTCTATCTGAGTAGTTTTTACACAATAAAACACAACACTTCATCCTTTTCTTCTTAATACTACGAAAATACACCGATTTGCGATTTTTTCAACACATAAGCGCACAGAACGAATGCTGACAGTATACTAACTAAAGCCACGCCCACTATGATGACGTCAGGACCTACTTAGAATCACAGTGCACAGTTGCTTATGCCGTCTCCCCTTTGTATTAGTTTCATGGTAACTGTCCTATTCAGGACTGCATTTTGCAGAGTTACTGTCTGCATAAACTTTATCATAAAACTTTTATAGTCATAGGCAAATAGGTGCCATTGCATAGTGTAATAATGTAATCAATCTGAAAAAAAACGTTAATTCATTAACACTGAAATCGATAAATTTATCTATCGATAATGTTACAACACTAATGATTCCTATCTGCAATTAATGAGTGAGTGTTAACCAATGACCTAAAAAAATAGAGGACATGAACTAAATGATCCTAACCTTACAGTAATTACATAAATACGTATGCATAGAGAGAACCTACAATCTATATAAATAAAATGATATATTTAAATAAAATGATAGAAGTTTGAGTTTTATAAGAAAATGATTTAGTTATGCGCGCATCTCGAAAAAACTACTTAATAGATTAAAATTCAGTTTTCTAAGTTTTATTTCTTAGGCACTTGGCCCTTATCTTAAATAAAATTATTGCAATATCTTCATTTAATATAAATTTATTAAAGAAACAACTATTTTTATACGGGGTTTTTACACGGTCGCTTGCTCTCGCATTACTAACCCAAATAATTTATATATTTTAGCTACAAACGGAGCAACGACTAGCATTGTTTACAAAGAAATTTTTCTTTTTGATGTTTTTTCCTTCGCACGTACGAAAACTTTGTTAATATATTAAGCAACGCGTACGAAGTCATGGGTATCTGCTAGTTCTACCTAAATTAAGTCAATATTATACTTGTTTCGCTTTATCTAATTTAATTTTCAAATAAGGCAAAAAGAGACAACTACACGTTTAAATAAAACTAATTTTAGGGATTTTATCGCCTAGGTATATTACCTTATTTTATATTCCCGACGTTTCGATCACTTTCCAGCACCCATGGTCACGGGGGGGGGGGGGGGGTGGGGGTGGTGGTACTGAGGTGTATTCTTTACACGAAGATTCCGACGCCCCGAGAAGTCTGCACTCTGTGAACACCTACAGGATCGCCGCCGTCAATACATTAGATTTGATAGACCACAAATCCTCGCTAAAGAACACCTATTCCTTCCAAGGCTGATTCGCGAGGCTATTGAAATCAAAAAACATCCTTTTTCAATAGAAAAGATGGCTGGGTGCTACCATCTGCTTGGGATCCCATAATTAATAAAATTAAATCCCAACCCAAGCATACAACTGCAATACTTCAAGATACTGTAAGTTCATACTGCGTAAATCGGAAAAAAAATTAATAATTTTAATCTGGACGTAGCCGCGGTTAACTATGACATTGGGACGTCATACACCTCAGTCCCCCCCCCCCCCCCGTGACCATGGGTGCTGTAAAGTGCTCGAAACGTCGGGAATAAAAAATAAGATAATAGACGCGATAAAATCCGTAAAAATAGTTTTATTTAAAAAAAAAAAGACAAATCTATTGAAAGCTGTTGCATGTAATTCATGCATGAAAATAGAAATGTCAAGTGGTCATTTTTGGTCCTTTATACTATGCCAAATATGAGTGAATTAAACACTGTTATCTTTTGATTTATTAGAAAAATGACATCTTGTTGTAGTAGTAGGTATTATGTACGTTACATAATATTGTAGACATGACGTCTTTAATATATAGTTATTTCGTTCGCTATGTTAGCAACAATCGACATCGATATACTCGTTTTTCTTTAAATATTTATTTTTATTACTTTATTATATTATATCAAAACTATAAAGAAAATAGAACTAGACATTATTCGAATGATCAAGTAAATTATTTTCTAAATCAAGTGATGATGATTATTATATTATATTGCATATATTCGTTCGGAAAGTTTAAAAACGAATAGTTAATGAGGTATGAATAAGACTAAAACTAAAACTAAGTCTTGACGTAATCCCAGTATTATATGCTGAAAACCCCGGCTTCACACGACTGTTACACACTTACCGGGTCTAATTGTGGGTGTGTTCATTAAAATCGGTCCAGCCATTCTCAAGTGATAATCTTTGATACAAGCGGCAGTTAATTTTTATTTATACAGATATACCACTTGCTTAGCGGAAAATAAAATCATCGACTATAATCAACAAAGCTTTATCTGCTTGGATCAAAATATTTCGAATTCATGAAGCAGGATCTTGATAATACCGTATAGCAGCTGCGTAAAAGAATCTATTACCTCCTACCAAATAATACATATTATTACTTATTTAAGACCCCATACCATCCCGTGAGTATCGTACAAGACGACAGAAGGAAAAGAAATATCGACAACATTATCTCTCTGTTAATAACTAAAAAAATGAGGTTTCCAACTCACTTGCTAAGGGAACTATGGCAAATATTCCCCATACGTTCTGCAGTGTACTTTTGATAAGCTATATTTAATGAATGAATGATGGATAATATCTTGAGGGGGCAGAGAGGAAAACGGATATAATATGTTCGTAATCGATTTATTCAAAGTTGTGATCTAGCGATAAAAGAGTAGGCAGACCGCGATTGTGCCGTTGTTATTGTACTTTCTTAGCAATACCCTCCGTGTACGTTCCGTAAAGCAAACCCAATGTCGATTAAACAAACAGTTATTCTTGTCTGTGAAACCCTAAGGATAATTTGGCGGAAATATACCGGCTGACTTTAAGTACATTTCATAGTGACCTTTACACGACATATTTTAAATTATACAACGATAGTACGAGATCCCACATTATTTGTCTACTTATTTGTTGTAAGATGTTAGTTGAAACTTCCATAAACTTTTTTTGATAATAATTTAAAATAAAAAAATTTGTACAACCGACTTCAATTTACATTATTAATAATAACTCAGAAACTATTGGTCAGACCTTGATCAAATTTTCACACCACATGAGAAGCACCAGCTTTCAAATAAAACAAGAATCATCGAAATCGGTTCACTCAGAAAAGAGTTATGAGGTAACACACATAAACATAACTTCAAAAAACATACGTCGAACTTCCTTTTTAAAGTCGGTAGAAAATAAGTATTACGAACCTTAAATTTACCATAGGAGTATATTCTATATATAAATCGTCTATGAAATTTACTAAGTCATATACTAAATGAATTTATCAACAACGCTTTTGTTTCGTTAATGGCCTTCTTAATTTATGATATATGGTATGAAAAAACGGTAACAACCATAGATAAATAAATATGTAGCAAGGTTGACCTTGGAAACCTTGTAAAAGAAAGAAGGTGAGATCATAGATAGATCTCGAAGGTAATAATATCATAAAAAGTATTATTCTCTAATAGAATTATAATATCTTATTATGTTAAATGTCATATGTTCAGCTATAAGAATTTTGTTCTTATTTTAGGATTTTCTCTATGCTAGTAATTACTCTGAGATCCTAACGCGTGCCAAAACAAAACGTAGTTTTGGCGGGAACTTAACCGGTGGCGTTTTGCTGCTCCTGTATTATTGTTTAAATAATAGTTTGAAGTGGACTTTGATATGTAACAGTGGTGCGATTTTGTGTATTAAGTATCTACGCATGTGAAATATTAGTGGAAATGGTGAAACAAGTGCTCTAATGGTGATGTGATTCTTAAGATAAGGTGTCTGTCTGCTCAAGTTGCCGTCGAAATCTCCCAAGGGCTGCACAATGTGACGCATCAACATATTGTGAAGCAGTGTACTATGACTGATAATTATACATTGTAACTTTAGGATCAGAAAGGCTAGAACCCAGAGTCGTAAAGCTAGTTAAAAAAAAACAAAAAAAAACAGTAACTATAATTATTTATTATAAAATATCCTTTCAACTGCGGAGACTCTAACACCTCATTTACACTCTCGCGCGAGCAACGAGGCGAGTCGCGAGGCGAGCTACGAGGCGCGAGTGTAAACGCTAGCTCGCCTCGCCACTCGCGGCGCTCGCGTCGGAGGCGGTTTTTTGGACACGAGGCAAAGGGCCTCGCGAGCGACGCGCGCGTGGTGTTTACACTCGCGCTCTCGTTTCAGTTTGTTTACGGCGGCCTTCCGTGCAGGTTGTGTTGTTTGGTTGGGTTTACACGTTCGACTTCAATTTAGAGATGAGACATACTTGCAAAATTTAATACCAGGGCTTCTAAGTACGAGTATGGGAAAATACCAGGGTCGAAAACCAGGTTTTAAAAATACTTGAAAGTATTTGTTAGTGTCAATATATATATGAATGCCTAATTTGATTCGGGCAAAAATGTATACTGAACGTTTGTAATTTTTTTGTTAACGAAATGAAATCTTTCCTTCCTACTGTTTGGCTTAGGACTCTTAATTAATAAAAGTTTTAAAAATTTTAAAACTTTTATTAATTAATATAATTGAGATATGGATCATTTTCCTATGCACGTATTTTCATACTTGCAAGTAATTTTTGGTCTTAAAAGGATGGAAGGAAGGGAAGTGGTGTCAAAATTTGAAAATTTCGTTGCATAGGAATTTCACCCGTATTCCATGTTATCCTATTATGAAAAAAGAGCAAAGTCGTATAAATAAAAAAATACTTTGAAGTTCAAAGTATTTTTCGTTCACAAATACGATTGAGTTTCTTATTACTATTGAGATATGGATAATTTTCCTATGCAGTATTTTTTGCTCGTACCAGAGCACCGTACTTTGAAGTGAATACCTGGTTTTAAAACCTAGTAGCGTAAATACGTCTCATCTTTACTTCAATTAAAAATGGACTGGTCGCAAGAAGAAACGCTGCAGTTCTTGGAACTCTATCAGGCTGAGCGAATAATTTGGGATCCAAAACATATTATGCATATAAATACCCAAAAAGTAAATGATGCGTGGAATATAATTTCCGAGGTTATGTGCAGACCGCTAGCAGAGCTCAAAGTAAAAACGAATGCGCTTATGGCTACCTTTCGTCAACACCTACGAAGAAAAAAGCAATCTATGAAATCTTTGAAAAAATCTATGAAATTTTTTAATTTCCTTCTTTTTAAAATGGTCAAGCATCGATAAATATTTATTAAGGCAAGAGTTGATGCCGCTATTATTTCGACGTCTTCCATCGTTGCTGGTTCAACGCAAACTGAACGCATCGCGAGAGTGTAAACAGGCACTCGTTACATCGCAACAACACGCGAACTGCGAGGCGAGGTACGAGGCGAGTCGCGAGGCGAGAGTCTAAATGGGGTATAACAGCCCTACTCCGTTGACTGCGGAGCTGTTTAATAAAATGGACGGCTGATTGGGCGCAGTCCATCTTAAGGCAAATTTCTCGATTCTGGTATATCAAATACTATAACATGTATACATTTCTGAATTCTATATGAAATTTCCTACAAATATGTATGTAAATTTAATAAAGTCCCAGAATAATGTTAATTCTAAGATAGCGGTTTGCTTCATACAAATTAAAAAAACATTTCACACTTACAAAATGAGATGAAACACAAAAATAGGGTACAAATAGGAAGGTTAGTTACCCAGGCGTTGTTTTAACATAATTAACCACACAATCAATCAAGATATGTACACAATAATTGCAAACAACTCCGATGTTAGCGCGCGTCAATTACATTGATGGCTGATTCAAGGGACAGACGAAATCACATAGATATAAGACTTTTCTTATATCAATGCGAAATCAACACATGATATAGATATAAAATCCTACTAAAGTGTGTAAGCTGTGGGGTATTTATGCTATCCTTTTTTATCCTGTATACATCGAAATATGGAAGAATGAGTTAGAAACAGTGCTTAATGCTTTGTTTCGTCATTAAAAAAGCGAGTAAAAAATGTCTAACACTTGGACACCCGCAGTCAACGGAGATATTTTCGTGTCCAAGTGTTAGACATCCGCAGTTGAGAGGTTAAATAATCTTAGATAAAAAATATAATTAAAATGTCGTAGGCTTCGTCCATTACATAGTGCTGGCCATGACTGTTTATTCCTTGCAATACTATTGTTAATTGTATCGATTACAAAATCGATTAATCGTAATCACATACAATTTTTTTCGATTTTAAAACAAGATTAAAAGTATGGCTCATTTTGCAATATAAGCCACCACCACGTTCGTTTCTCTTTCTAAAAGTCACAGTAGGAATTAAGTATGCCCAAAGACTGAACATCACAGGAAAAGTTTATAATAGGTTATGTGCATTGTTGTTATAGTTGACTGATGGTAATCAGCACGTAATAAGCTTCTGCAGTTATAGTAAGTTCGATCAGAGATCAGAGAGGCAGCTGAATTGGCTTTTGCATTAATCCTTTATACATTTGTCGCTGCTCCTCGTCACCGGTTTGGGTATTACATCTGTTCTATCAAAGAAAAGATAAGTTTCCATTTATTGAAGGTCTTTCCAGCCGTTATAATAGTTGCCTAGGGCGACATTTTCTCGAAACGAAATAAATAAATAAATAAAATAATAAATAAGGAAATTAATTATCTTAAAATATCACCTCAGGCCTAAATACTAATCAAAATATGTAGTAATAAAACTTTTATTTATTAAATAAGTTATTTACATCTTTTTCCAAGTCTTGTTAAATGTAAAATTTCTAAAATCAGTAATTTTCCTTGCTCGTCTTCTGCATTAAAGCATTTGATATTTCACATTTAATATTTAAAGTCTGTAGCACTTTAAAACTTGCTTTAGAAAAAAAAGGTATTAGATAATATGATTGGCATGTTGTTTCATTGGCTCAAATATTGATTTTTTTTTATTTGATCTTAATTTTCCATAATACTAAGTGTGTATAATTCAATATCGAACAAAATGTCGCTTACTCATTAAATAATGACAACTAAGATTAAAATTTAGAATCATTTGACAGGGGATATAAATAGGGGAGGAGGAAGAGAGGAGTTTCCCCTAACCTCTTATATTAATCCCATCAAAAGGTAATACATCGTTCTTGACAAAAATCAAAAAGAAAATCCCATAGACCTAACCACAAAATGATAACATTTATTTACTCTGGCAGGAGATTGGAGGGGGAAGTGGGAACGGGGTTGTCTCCTATCACAACTGTAAGGATTTCTACTGCTCAAGTATTTCTGGGCGGAAAAGAAATACCAGGAATGTTGTGACGTATTTATGGGCGCTGAAGTATTTCTGGGTGGTAAAAAAATAACAACGAAAGCTGTGAATATACCATAGAATTATAATGATGTGAAACTAGTCTTTGTCATGGTTTTACGTCCTTGTCGCAGTTACACAAAATCTTGTTAGCTATCGAGCTTTCACAGTAATATTGCATACTTTTTTCTATGTTTTACAAATTTTACGTTATAATAGGTCTTGTTCTCTCAAAAACGGTGTTACCATTTAATGCGAATGATATTGTTATAATCGGGAACCAAACCTATATTACTTCCCCAAATTCCTGCCAAACGATTCTAAATCCAACCCCATAAATGTGTATGATGCTTACTGTCGTCGCAATAAGTCGATATAATCGATGCAAAATCGATTCCTTGTGCAAATCGCAACACTAAATTTAGCATATATGGATGGCTTAGTTCTAAAAGTCACTAAATCCATTTTCCTTGTTTCGAGATATGGTCATTTGAAGTGCATAAAATGATTTTTAAAAGGCATGGCTGAATAAAAAAAATTAGAAATATATGACAGTCGTTTATTTGGTAACCTTTAATGCGATGTTTTAAAAAAATATTTATCTTAATTATTAAGCCTAGTAAGAGCATTTAAAATTTAGGACTTACCGCAAAAACGGTGGAGTTAGGGATTTTTTAACATAATTCTTTGGAGTCAGGGACATAATATTATCATAACTATATAATCACTTACACAATATAAATAAAAAAATAATAAAACTTCATTCTTACCTAACACAAAACTAAATTTTACATATATTTAGTTTAGAATCGTAAATACTATAACTATTTATTCGAAAATTTCTTCCTGTGTGTTGTTATTTCCATTGTCCTGCTCTCTTCCTGAAGAGATTTTGCTAACAGTATCTCATCATAAAATAGACGTTTTTTGAACAGGCACGTATTCAAGAAGTTTCTTAATATTCTGAATTTTTTCTAGTTTTAATGGTACATCCCTTGATAACAGTTGCTGGGATCTGCCGTCATCTTACCACCCATACCAACACGATATAATGTAATCTTTTTAAACTTTTGACCTGCCATGGATGTACTAAATTCAGGGAGTCGAAAGTTTTGAAATCGTACTTTCCGGCATATTGATATTCCGCTGATTGATGGTTTAACATGAGTTTCATACAGGCTTTTGTAATTCTTAGTTTTTAATACTCGATCTCCAGCATTTTCTTCATCTCTAAGGTTCTTTTCAAAAAAGACAACTTTGAATTTGCGTGTATTGCGTGAATTTTTTATCATATCTATGTAATAGCCAGGTGTATACCTTTTCCGTTTTAATGCGCTTTCTCTCTATGAGCTCAAAATCTCGATCTATTGGCATCATGCTATGTCCAGGATTAGGGTAAGAAACTGTTACTTTTTGAAAGATATTATTGGCACATAATTGATCCAGGAAAGTGAACAGATAACGATTCTTATTTCGGCTAAAACAGTTATCGCAAAACAGCTCCAAGTGAGTATGCTCTGAAAGTTTGTTGTGCTCGATGTAGTCTGCCAAAGCTGTTATGACTTCATTTGGCCCTTTTTGTCCGTAGTTTTCAGTATATAAATACACTGAAGCCGTGTTGTTAAAAAGATCGTGAATACCTACCCGAATTGTGTAACCACAGTTGACGTGAATAATATTTTAGAGACATTAGTAACAGGTAGTGGCAAATTCTTCTAATAATCAAAACAAAGCGATAGTTTATGATTTTGCTTATCAGTTTCAGTTTTTGTGCTGCTTTCAAAAAACTTCAGCCTTTCGCAGATGAATTTATTTTTCTATTTTTAAAGAATTTTCTGTTTGGATGTCTTACTTACTTGCCCTATTATTAAATGAACGGGTTTAATTACATACTATGTTTTGTTTTAATGCTTTTCGAAAGTAAATTAAAACAAAACAAAGTAATTAAACCCGTTTATAACTTAAATAATAGTGTAAAAAGTAATGATTTCTTATATTTACGCGAACACTACACATTGAATAAAACTGTTTTTTACGGATTTTATCGCGTTTATTTTATTATTTTTATTCCCGACGTTTCGAGTGCTTTTCAGCAACCCATGGTCACGGGGGGGACTGAGATGTTTGACGTCCCAATGTCACAGTTAGCCCGGCTACCTTCAGTTTTTTAATATTAATTTTTGGTTCGATTTACGCAGAATGAACTTACAGTATCCGGAAGTCTTACAGTGTTATGCTTGGGTTTGGATTTAATTTTGTTAATTATAGGATCCCAAGCAGATGGCAGCATCCATCCATCTTCTCTATTGAAATTAGGATGTTTTTTAATTTCAATAGCCTCGCGTATCATCCTTGGTAGGAATCGGTGTTCTTTTGCAAGGATTTGTGGTCTATCAAATCTGATGTAATGGCGGGGACGATCTTGAACATGTTCACAGACTGCAGACTTCCCAGAGCGTCGGTGCTTCACGTCAGCTATATGTTCTTTCACGCGGGTTTTAATGGATCTTTTTGTTTGTCCTATGTAAGAGAGACCACATTCGCAATCAAGCTTGTACACTCCTGCATCTTGTAGAGGGATATTACACTTGACGGATGGTAAAAATTGACTAATCTTCTTCGGCGGCTTGAAGTATGTTTTAATAGAAGCTCGCTTCAAGATGTAGCCAACCTTGTCTGTGACTCCTCTGACATAGGGTAGTACAGCAGGCACACGCTCGACTGTGGTCGGCTTCACTCGGTCACTGTGACGTAGGCGCGGGACCCGAAGCTTGTTGTCTTGCAATACTTGCTCGACGTACTGAAGCTCGGCGGCCAGATGTTTTCTGTCACAGATCCCTCGTGCTCTCTGAAACAAAGATTTTCCCACGGTAGCTAACTGTGATGGATGATGGTGCGATTCACCATTGAATGAAAAATGAAAAGCACTCGAAACGTCGGGAATAAAAATAATAAAATAAACGCGATAAAATCCGTAAAAAACAGTTTTATTCAAAGTGTAAAAAGTGTTTAAAATCATAGCTTACTTACCTTTTTAATTTATCCTTTAACATTTTGTAATCAATTATAGCCCTTTTTTACAGGATTCCGTTTGTGTGACCAGAATAGATAGATTAAAAATAAATAGACTAGAGATTAAAAGTCAATGGATTTAGATATTTGTTGTCTAAATTTGGATTTAGTGACATACTGAATTAAATTGACAGGATTTAGTGATTTTTGGAAATGGTAAAAACCTACTTAGCGTCATTTTATTGAAATAAGAATTAGGCCAATCCATAGAGAAATTAACAGAGAATTTTTTGAGCTGATAATCTTAATAATATAAAAATGGACTTAGTGACTTTTAGAACTAAGCCATCCATATATATTATACAAAACGTAGTAAACAAAACCAAACTAAAGAAATAAATCATTCGAAAGATTATGAATCTATTGGAATCTATGACCGAACAGTAATAAACATGAATTGAAACTGGAAATTTGCAATTGGCATAAATATGTAAAGGAAACTGGAATAAATAATAAATATATCTTTCCGAGGCACTGTGAATAGCCCGGCACGTTTAAAAATGTTTTTAATGGTTTGCTGGCACGTTTAAAATTTTTTATGGTTTGTCACTTACCGTTAGTGAGCTCGTCAAATATTTGATAACAAATAGTAAGTTTGATAATTTACGTATAAATAAATAAAAAGTTTATTAACAGTATAAAGTAAAAGTTTATTAGTGTTTTATACAAGTGCGTCACAATTTTAATAACTCATTAAATTTCACGTAAGTATTGTATAAAAATTAACACAAAAGTGTGTGCTCTATCTACTAAACGCACCAACATATCTCCTAATGATCTTTTGGTTTACTCAATAATGGCAAGTGTTTCAACGGCTCTACTTACCAAACGCACCAACGTCTTGTAGACGGCTCCATCCCATTCACAATTATTAGTGATCTTCATGTTAATCAGCCGACCTAATAACAGTTTAGTCAATCCATTGTCGCCTCAGAATATGATATAATTACAATCTCAGGGTTAATATAATATGAAGATTTTTCTGTACTAGGTGCGAGGAAAACATTGAGCACAAAATCAACCACTTTTTCTAAATGAGGTTGATGTGACGGGAGAATAAACGGGGAAAGAAACTTTGTGAATATCTTTTTGTAATATTTTTCAACCGACTTCAAAAAAAGGAGAAGCTTCTCAATTCGATGGAATCTTTTTTATGTATGTTCACATATTACTCGAAGATGCCTGAACTGATTTGAAAATTCTTCTTTTTTTGCTGCAAAGGGTATGCTTCTCAGGTGGTCCCATTTAAATTTTATCAAAATCGGTTGAATGGTTTTTAAAAAATCTATAATAATATATTTATATTGAAGTCAGTTGTACAAATTTTTTAATTTTATCACTTGTAGAGTTAATATTACATAGCGATAGCATACTGTATTATACAGTTAGTTGAGAAACAATAACAGACCTATTGGTAACTGAAGTATGTTCTATGATGTACTCAAAAAGGGATGATTATATATCAGTGTGTAGTAGCACACAGCCTGAGCAGACCAGCCTCCACAAGCTGCACCAGTTTACAAGCATGATGCAGTGACTTCCATCACCCTCCTTAAACACACTGAGATATATCTCCAAAAAATAAGACTGAAAACAGTTTATTGATCATACTTGTAATTTCCCGAAGGACCACTTACAATTCTCTCTTAAAAAACCAACTTTGTATTACACATGTGTAGAGAGTGCTACACATTATGTATTCACACTACCAATAGTTAGTCACAAATTTACATAGCTTGGTGTTGAACTTGAATAACACCATTCACACTCCTTTGTTATCAAAATATTCATTTAAAAGCTTTGATTTTTTAATTTTCTTTTGGAAAGGCTTAAAACATGAAATTTTATTATATATTTGTGTGCATTATCCTATCAATGACTTATCTTTTTAGTTAATAAATATTTTTTGACTTAGGTATTCATGTTTACATAAAATTTTCAGGTTTTTGTGAGCAGTTGAGTTGCACATTGCAGCATTTGCATGTTCTTAAAACTTCTTGTATTACACAAATTTAGAAGTTTTCTGAAAGTTAGGTGAACAAAATCATGGATGGGTAAATAACAAACAGTTTTTTAATTTATAAATTGTAGAATTATTAAATCTTTATTATACAAAATAAAAGTAACTTTATAATTATTGGTAATTAAATTCTTAAATTCTGGATATGATAAGCCAGCGATTGAGAATTCTACTTCTTCCCTTCCAAGTGGGTGTGCTTTACTAGGGAATGACATTTCTAATAATGATAACTTTTGTGAACTTATGATATCAATGTTAAATAACATGATATCCCGTTTTAGTGATGTAGAACTTCCCCTCAGTTTACATCAAAAACTTACTCAACTTACTTCAATAACTAACAACATTCACAATTCTACAATGGAATTGTCGTAGTATCAAACATAAAAAAAAATGAATGTATCTTTCTTATTAAACGTTTATACAAGATACGGTATAAATGTCTCTGCATTATAATTGGTGTAATGAAATCTTCCCTGATTAATGTCCTTCAGGTAGAGTGTGTTGATCCTCCTCTCAACATGAGAAAACAATGTCTTTCAGACAGATTCTTCTTTAAGATCTGTCAACTTCTCATCCCCTAATTTTTGAAAGATTGGATGACCATGTATACAGATGCATCCAAAAATACGGATGATGGCTGTACTGATGCAGCTGTCTGGATCCCCAGGTTTAAAATAATCCTTAGCCTTAAGTGCCCTTCATTATGTTCCATTTTACTGCTGAGGCAATTGCAACCCATGGAGCTCTGCTATATGTTGAATCACATAGCCTAGACAAGACAGTGATTTTTAGTGATTCTAAGAGCTGTTTACTGCTATTTTGGCTAATCAATTTCAAAGTAAATATAAGTTTCGCCTAATTCTCGATATAAAAAGCATTCTGTATAAGTGTCATCTTAAAGGGATTTCTGTCTGTTTAGCCGGGATACCTAGTATAGTGGTATCTGTGAAAATAAAAAAGCAGATTTCTGTGCCAAAGAGGCTACTAGAAAAGGCACCCCACTAAATTTTACCTATTCCCATGACTTGATTTCACTTGGTAGGAAAAAGCTGGTTAACATATGGAATGAGCTATAGAAAGCATCATGCTGCTATACAAGATAATATTCGATCAAGACATTGATTAGTCATATTTAATAAAGCAAACAAACATGCTACGTTTATTGTCTGCCGGTTGAGAATTGGACGTGCCTGTACCTATGTTCACCTAGCTAAACTCAGGATTAGCGATAGTTCTCTGTGTGAATGTGGTTTAGATGAGGGAAACACTAACTATATTTTTTTAACTGCGCCAATTTGTCATCATCTCTACGATTATCTGCCCCCTGACATCCCTCTTCCCATAGACTTTAACTCCCTTCTAATCTCTTTTGTATATATTTTATGTGATTTTATTCATTCAAACAATCATCATCATCATCATTACAGCCCTTCACAAGTCCACTGCTGAACATAGGCCTCCCCCAAAGGATGCCACAAAGCACGGTCCTGAGCCACCTGCATCCATCGACTTCCTGCATATCTTACCAGGTCGTCACTCCATCTAGTGGGGGGACGCCCTACACTTCGCCTGCCGGTACGAGGCTGCCACTCGAGAACCTTTCTTCCCCATCGGTTGTTGGTTCTTCGAGCTATATGGCCGGCCCACTGCCACTTCAGCTTACTAATCCATTGGGCTATGTCGGTCACTCTGGTTCTACTGCGGATATCCTCATTTCTGAGTTTATTACGCAGAGAACTCCGAACATAGCCCTCTCCATAGCTCGCTGAGCGACCTTGAGCTTCCTCATCCGGCCAGCAGTGAAGGACCACGTCTCAGTTCCGTATGTCATCACTGGCAACACGCACTGGGTGTACAGTCTCGTTTTCAAGTTTTGAGGTATACCTGACGAGAAGATGTGCCGTAATTTCCCGAACGCTGCCCAACCGAGTTGAATCCGTCGATTGACTTCTCGGTCGAAGTTGGACTTACCTAATCGGACTATTTGTCTCAGGTAAACATACTCGTCAACAACTTCGAGCTTAGTGTTCCCAACAACTACCGGCATAGGTGTGACATGGACATTAAACATGATCTTTGTTTTGTCCATGTTCATCTTAAGACCTATCCGTTGGGAAACACTATTGAGGTCATTGAGCATAGTGCTTAGGTCCTCCAGCGATTCTGCCATAAGGACTATATCGTCGGCAAATCCAAGGTGAGTGATGTACGCGCCATTGATGTTGATACCGTATCCTTTCCAGTCCAGAAGCTTGAAAACGTCTTCCAATGCAGCGGTGAAGAGTTTCCGGTATATGACGTCACCCTGTCTTACACCTCTCTGCAGTTGGATAGGTTTCGTACTCTGGTTCTGTACTCGGATAGCCATCGTAGCTCTACTGTACAAACACTTCAGCACTTCGATATACCGACAGTCAACTTGGCACCGCTGAAGGGACTGCAGCACCGCCCAAATTTCGACGGAATCAAAGGCTTTCTCATAGTCCACATACGCCAGACATAGTGGCAAATTGTACTCTTCGGACTTCTGTACAATTTGCCGAAGGGTATGTATGTGGTCTATGGTGCTAAAGCCCTTTCGGAAACTGGCTTGTTCGGGAGGCTGGAAGTCGTCAAGTCTGCGCGCGAGACGATTCGTAATGACTCTCGAAAACAGCACGTAGACGCGGCTCAGAAGGGAAATCGGTCTGTAGTTCTTCAAGAGAGCGTTGTCACCTTTCTTGAAGAACAAGACCACCGCACTTCTGCTCCACGCCTCCGGTGTAATGCCACCATGGAGGACGAAATTAAAGAGCTTCTGAAGGACTTCAAGTACCGGTCTTCCACCCGCTTTCAGAAGCTCCGATGTAATTCCATCCTCGCCTGGGGCCTTACCGTTTTTAAGGTGCTGGAGAGCCATTCTAATCTCGCTCGGACTGACGTCCGGGATATCTACGGAATAGTGTCGGATGAGACTCGCTCTTGGATCGTTACTCACACTTGCGTGTGGCTCCAACGATGACGTGTACAGCTGCCCATAGAACCTCTCAATCTCACTCAAAATCTCAGGTGTCCCGGAAACGATGCTGCCACACTCTGTCTTCAGCTTTAACAGTTGGCTCTGTCTGGCAGACAGATCTCTGGCAAAGACTTTGGAGCCTTGGTTCCGCTCGATCGCTTCTTCAATACGAGCTGTATTGAAGTTGCGTAAGTCCCTCCGCATGCATTTGGAGATCTGTCTGTTCAGTTGCCTGTATGCTGTCAAGTCTGTTGAAGAATGTAGCTTCATCTCCCGTCTAACAGCCATGAGATTAAGAGTGTGATCGGAGAGTTTTTGTGTTCTTCTGCGGCGGGTCTTGCAGAACTTAGCTCCGACCGCATGGACAGTTTCCACGAGCTTGTCATTCATATCGTCCACTTCATTGCAGTCTTCTAGGCACTGAAAACGGTTTTGTAACTCGAGCTGAAAGGTTTTGGGACTTTGGAACAGAGCACGAGGGGGACGGAGCGTTGACTTCATTAGACGAGATCTCTCCAACTTTACGTTTAGGTTCAGTGTGCCTAACCATTCGGTGATCGCTACCAGTTTTCACCCTCGCGATCACGGAGACATCACTGAACAGTTGTCGTCTGGTCGTCATAATGAAGTCAATCTCATTTTTTGTCGAACCGTCGGGGCTCGACCAGGTCCACTTCCTGTGGGGCCGCTTCTGGAAGAAAGAATTCATCATAAAGAGTCCCTCTTTCTCCATGAAGTCGGCCAGCTGCTGGACCCTCGGGTTCCGTTGCCCTATTCCAAATTTCCCTACTTTCAGCTCACCGTTCTCTCTTGTGCCTAGTTTATCATTGAAGTCTCCCATTAACACCGTATATTGGGTTTTGGAGGAATGCATGGCTTTAGAGATATCCTCATACATTTCCTCCACCTCCTCATCGGGGTGTGCCGAGGTTGGTGCGTAAACCTGTATGACCTTCAGCGAATACCGTTTGGTGATTCTGACTATAAGGTACGCAACCCTCGTCGACACACTCCCGATCTTTACAACGTTGTTAACGAGAGACTTGTGGACGATAAATCCGACACCTCCTTGGGACAGATGGTCGCCCTCCCGGTGATAGAGCAAGTTGCCGGATTCGAGGATTACCGTGTCCTCCCCCTCTCTTCGGACTTCGGAAAACCCTATAATATGCCAGCGCAACTTGTCTATCTCTTCTTCCAGTTCCACGATCTTCTCGTCAGTCCTCAGGGTGCGTGCGTTGTACGTTGCCAGGTCGAGTCGTCTAAGGTGGCAACCGAACCTCCACCGGAGATTCTTAGCACCCCCTGCCCCGCCGTTACCATGGCCGCCACCGTAGCCAGGAATAGCGGGGCCGCCAGGGACTGGGGGCCGTTTCTTTGTTACTCTCATCATAGGGGGGTATTTGCCATAGTTGCCACGCTTGGCGAGCGGGTTGGCAACCGCAGTTTTTTTTTATTGAAATTTTGGATATTGTCAGGAAGATGCTGCTGCCCATCTCCTGCCTGTTTCCCTTTGTCGCCTTTTACGACACCCACGGGAGGATATGGGGTAGTGGATATTCTTGACCGCCACTACACGGCTCAATTCAAACAATATTAAACTGTAATTTGTTTGTCATATAATAACACATTCGTATTGTTCTAACAACATTGTCTGTTTGTCTGTCTTTTGTTTTAGGTAATTCAACAGATAAGTTGACCAAAATCATTCACATAATATTTGTTGTTACCATTTCTTATCTCTTTCTATTCTTTCTTCTATTATCAATTTACCTTTTTACAAGCTTTTATTTAACTTGCAATGTAACTGTTTGTTCGGGTGGATTCTTGCAACTCAATTTTGAAGCAGATATCTTCAATTGATTGAGCTGAAATTTTGTATATACGTTAAGTTTGGATGACAATGCATGGTTAGCTGTGTGACGTCATTCTAAATCCAACATGGCGGAACACCCAAGATGGCAGACTAGTTATTTTTAATGTACTCCTACAATATGGGTATCAAATGAAAGGGCTTGCTTAGTATAACTCGAAAAATAAAGTGACGTCACTCTAAATCCAATACGGCGGACTTCTAAAGATGGCGGACTAAGTTTTTTTATACTTTCCTACAAATGGGTCTCAAATGAAAGGGCTTGCGTAGTATAACTCGAAAAATAAAGTGACGTTACTCTAAATCCAATATGGCGAACTTCTAAAGATGGCGGACTAAGTTTTTTATGCTTTCTTACCATATGGGTATCAAACGAAAGGACTTGCCGAGAATACGAATGCGAGTTAACCAAAAATAAGATGGTGATCATAAATTCGGTTGCTCCAATCAGTCTGAAATTTTGTTGTACTGGAGTTTTTGGAGTCCTCGATTATGATATTGAGGTCGAATTGTTCAAGTCTGTAGCATCGGTGGTTAACTTTGACTTGTGTAATTTGGCGAGATAGGCGTCAAAAGCATTGGTTTACAACCTGTCTAGGAGAAGGGTAACTCCAAAATCAAACTTGGAACTGTGTTTCGTAAGCCACAAGTAAGCTTCAAGCTGCAATAAGTAGTGCGTTTCTCCAAACACCCGAGTCAAGCTCAGGGCGTCCCGAGGACTGAGTGGCATCAGGATGTAGCATGATGTCAATCCGTCTGAAATGTTGGTGTACTGGGGTTTTTGGAGTCCTCGAATATGATATTGAGGTCGAATTGCTCGAGTCTGTAGCATTGCATGGTAAACTTTGACTGTCCAAAGGTCTGGTGAATGGTGCCATTGGACATATTACAGAAATCATATGGCCCTGCTTCCAGAGAGCACAAATGTAAAATACTGACATACCATCCGTCCATATAGACTATGGTAGGGATCGTGTTCAACTCTTTTAACAGTGGTAGAGCCACGCGGCAACTTTTGCTGTCGCACGGATGGGCCGGCTCGAACCGGGGTGGTACCACGACCTCACAGAATACCAGCGTGAAGTAGAGGTTTACCTCTGCGTTTCGCTTGGTGAGTGCAGGTGGCCGGAGGTCCTTTTTACTGGAAATGAGGCATTCCATCTTAGTCCTCACGGGTGACAACCCATCTACATTTTGATTTATAATAGAGGATAGATGTAGATGTCTATGGGCCGCAGCAACCACAAACCATCAGGTGGACTGTGTGCTCGTTTGTCACCCTTATCCTATAAAAAAAAAAACTCATTAAACCCAAAACTACAATTTCCAGCAGAATATAGTCACGGCACTGCAGAACGAAGAATGCTGCCAATTATAATATGTTGGGCTTGCACAGTACACAAAATGCAGGGTAGTACTGTCAACCATGCTGTTGTATACTTAGGTTCGAACCTCTTCGCTGCTGGTCAAGTATACGAGGCCTTAAGTAGGGTAAAATCATTAGAAGGTCTCCTTATGGAAGAGCTAGACTGTTCGAAATTAACCGACAAACGACCTTGCAACAATGATGCGTTGAATGAAATGATCAGACTGAGAAACTTATCCAGCGGTAACTAAAGAGTGAAAAATAAATTAAAAGTAAAAAAAAATCTTTTTTTAAAACAAGCCTTTATTTAAATGCGCTAAAAAGAATAAAATAAACTTTTCCTTTAAAACTTTTACTATCAACTTATAACGTCATTACACAATTTATATGATATAAAAGCTTGTCGCGAGATTTACCTGTGTAGATAAACAGGATCTGATTGATTTTAATTTTTAAAATTTTCAAACTAAGTCAATACGAGTAAGCAGAAATGAGTAGAAACTTAAATAAACTTAATAGCGATAAGCTTTTATATCATATAAATTGTGTAATGACGTTATAAGTTGATAGTAAAAGTTTTAGAGAAAAAGTTAATTTTATTCTTTTAGTGATTTTAAATAAAAGCTTGTTTAAAAAAAAGTTTTCTTTTTACATTTAATTTATTTAAGCAGAGTTTGTGTCTCAATTTAAACCTTTTCGCATGTAACATTTCATTGGCGAATTCATCGTAACCGCCATAAAGGAAGAAGAAGAAAAGATATTTGTAACAAAATATAAAAAATCATTATCAATAATTGCATTAGGTTCATTTTCGGCTTACGTAAGTATGACCATGTTTCCCAGTACCGTTCTAAGCTTAAATGGCTTTCTATTCGTCAAAGCCGTAGCTCCCGAATTTTACAAGTACTAAATTCAATTTTAAATGACCCAAATTCTCCTTCCTATCTTAAGGATAACTTTCAGTATCAATATTCTACTCATGATAGAGTTCCCCGTTCCCAAAATAGCCTTAAAATTCGTATTCCACCACATAAGAATGGTTTCTTTAATTCCTCTTTTACTGTGCAGTCCATACAGCTCTGGAATGCCTTGCCTGTTCATATAAAAAAACCCAGTAACAAACATTATTTTAAAAGACTAGTTCGAGAATTCATTAACAGGAATAATACCACCTGACTTATCTGGCTTTAGTTTTTCTCTCTCTTTCGCTTTGTAATTGATATTTTGAATAATATGTATTTTAATATGCATCATGTTATTTTATTTTTGTGTTATATTATTTTATATTTATTTAGAGATTTTGTTAGAGATAAGTATCCGTTTATATATTTACTATTAATTTTTTTCTTTATTACAAAGTAGATGTTAAGTTTGTATATTTTAAAAATATTTTATTTATTTGCTTTTTGTTGAAAGATATAATGTTTTTACTTATTTATTAATTTATGGAGTGGTGTTACACCTACCACAGCTTCTCAAACCATCCAGGGTTGACTGGTAGAGAATGCCACAAAGTATTAAGTCCGCCCTTTATATCCCTTATTATAAGGTAGATGTAAAAAAATAATAAATAAATAAATAAAACTGATTTAGATATGCAACAACATACATCAGTAACATTCAATTTATAAATTATTAATTAAACTTGTGATACGAATATTAAAATGAAAAACTCGTAAACATGCATTGGCCAGTAGCTGGCTGCTTGCCACACCGTGTTAAATGGCCAAGATTGTTGAGTCTGCCATTTTTATGGGTGATCAATTGGTATGGATATGGCTTTCATGGATTTGATTTTTATATTAAACCCCTTTGCAGCCTCTGTACCAAATAAACAACACCTTTCTAATCATTATTTCAAAAATACCACATTATAAATGAGTTTTATTTGGGTGTACATTTTTTGTGGCTTAGATTTGCATTTGTTTAAAGTGCATTTTATTGTTTTAGTGCATCAAGAGTACATACTAAAAATGGCAGCCGTGGCAGAGGTGCACGTGCTCGTGGTAGACGAACCCAAGTTGAGGATGTTGGATACAGTCATGGTTGTGGCCGTGATTCTTCTCGGGATGTTAAAAGGCCTCAAGCAATTGATAAGTAAGCTTTATTTCTATTTTATATTTTTATTTAACAGTCAAATACATATATAGAAAAATTATGTTTGTTCGTATTTTATGCACTGCCGTACTGTTCATCAGATTACGATTAAACTTTGTGAACTCACGTTGGCACTTGCGCAAAGCATAGGCATAGTACAATTAAATTACAGTAGGTGG
Source organism: Parnassius glacialis (assembly GCA_033319125.1). Lineage (NCBI taxonomy): Eukaryota > Metazoa > Arthropoda > Insecta > Lepidoptera > Papilionidae > Parnassius > Parnassius glacialis. Next base: position 1,543,594 of record JAVANC010000025.1, on the reverse strand, counting down.
CGCGCGTATCGTACCGATGAATTTATTTGAAAGTTATTTATCATTCAACTTCAATTATTGTATTATCATTGTTAATTAAACAATATTACTCTTCCAAACTTAAAACAATATTTCCACAATCGTTTCTTCTGCGACAGCGACCCGCCGGTACTAGCTAGTAAATAATATTATTTTTATGACATATTATTTTTTATCTTTCATTTCCTTTCTGTTTTTTTTGTAATCATCTTGTTGTTGATAAAATTCAAAATTCATGTTAGATCAAAATAAGTTTTTTTTTATATAGGATAAGGGTGACAAAAGACCTGATGGTAAGTGGTTTCTGTGGCCAATAGACATCTATATTATCCTAGTTTGCGAATTAAAATGCAGATGCGTTGTCAGCTGTGAGGACTAAGATAGAATGCCTTTTTTCCAGTAAAAAGGGTCTCCGGTTCTCTACACTCACCATACGAAACACAACAGCTTTAAGTTGCTATTTTACGCTGGTATTCTGTGAGAGCATGGTCCTTCCCCGGTCGAGCCGAGCCATTCGTGTTACAACCATAATATAGCTGCAGCGTGGCTTCACCACATATAAAGATATTCTCAATAGCAACCAGTAGTCAGAAAGTTGGTATTGTTTCACCACCGTGTCTCTGAAAGCCTCGGATTGCCGTCTCGTCGGATTATGACAATGAGGTAATGGAGAGAGCACACACTCGTGCACTATAATTCTACCTTGCGCAGATGGCTAGTTTTCATTGTTACTGGCCACCATGGCCGAAATTCAGTCTACAGTACATTTTTTTTCTTTGTTTTATGTATAATATTTTCATTAATCAAGATCAGTTTGTGTATTCAAATTAAATGGTTTCGGTTTTCAGGATGACTATAGTTGATATTAGGTCGCTACCAAAGGATCTACCGCTGGAGACCCCTGTCCAGGCGAAGAGAATGCGCTATGAGTAAGTAGTTCGACTTGAAGTGTGTCAACTGCAGATATAATATATTATTTTGATTATATTACAAAGGAAAATATTTTTATTTTACTAACTGCAAATTGACATCCAAAGTTGCTCCTGCGTCACCACCACATATTATGTCCCCATCTGTTGAAGATACAGTGGCTAAAAGCACATCACAACCAGCTGATGAACAACCACTTGCATTGGCGTCATCGACACCATCTCCTGGACAGTAAGTTACTTAATTTTCTGTCTATATCTTTAGCTTCATCAGCAGCCCGCACTGTTCTCTATAATGTCAATCCTTACTGTGTCATCTAAAATCTAAAAGAAAGGTAGAATTTATTACAATTGTAGAATACAGTACAATGATTTTTTTATTCAATATTGATTATTGCATAATACTTATTGAAAGTCATGTTTTTTTTACCACTGGTTCGGAAAATACCTCTGTCCTGGGAAAAACCAGCAAGAAACCCAGTGTGATTTTTTTTAAACATATTTCACTTTATAATTTTGTTTGTACAATTTTTAAATGAATTTTCATAGAACTTGCATGGTGGCGATCATCTCATTCCCAGGGGTTATTTTCATTCATGTATTCCTTGATATTACAATAACCCTTTTTGTACAGTTTTTCTTTAATAAAACTTTTAAACTTGTTTATTGACAAACTTTTAACATGTGTAAGAAAAAAATCTATAAACTGAAATTAACATACAGTTCTGCTCTTCGCAGTATCTAAAACCGAGGGAACATTTATAGATTTAAATAAAACTAGGTTTTAAGGATTTTCCTCGTAGATTAACTTATTTGATATTCCAGACGTTTCGAGTACTTTACAGCGCCAATTTATAGTGTTCTAATAAACATAAGAAATCATAACATTTATAGAGACAACATCGTTCAGAGAACTGTGAAGAGGCAACCTACCAACACTTTTCTTAAATGAAAGTCCATGGAGCTCAAACTCGTCGACGCCACTACTGCAAGGGCCATTGATCAGGTTTTCAGATTGATCGATCTAAAAGTGAAAAAACTGATTTTGTTTCAGAAACATGGAATGCGATGGTAACTTAGCAACTCGCCTTTGTCCTCTTCAATCTCCTAAGGAAGAAGAAAATTCCCAAAATAATATAATGTATGGTAAGTAGCTGTCGGTCTTTAGCAAACTCGCTCCATCGTAGATCTCATCTTTACTCTTGAGCCAGGTGGAGGTCAAGAGTGAGCCGATTTCTAATATTTTTTTTTAATAAAAACCATTTTAGAAGGACTTTAACCGGAGACCCTTTTTATTGGAAACGAGGTATTCAACCTTCGTCCTTAGGGGTGACAACACTTCTGCATTTTGATTCTTAATTGAGGATAGATGTGTATGTATATTTGCCACAGCATCTGCTTACCATCAGGTGGACTGTGTGCTCATATACGCATTTAAGTTAACCATTTTTTCAATTTATTAACTTTCATATCTCTTTCTTTAAATTTTTAGAAATTTTATTTTTAAATTTATAAAAAAATTATATAAATTTAAATTTTAAATTTATTTTAAAATTTAAAGAAAGAGAAATGAAAGTTAACGCAAATAAGTCGAAAGTGATGGTTTTTGAAAGAGAAAAAAGTAAAACGATATGTTTTTTTATAGGATAAGGGTCGCACGGATGGGCCGGCTCGAACCGGGGTGGTACCACGACCTCACAGAATACCAGCGTGAAGTAGAGGTTTACCTCTGCGTTTCGCTTGGTGAGTGCAGGTGGCCGGAGGCCCTTTTTACTGGAAATGAGGCATTCCATCTTAGTCCTCACGGGTGACAACGCATCTGCATTTTGATTCGCAAACGAGGATAGATGTAGATGTCTATGGGCCACAGCAACCACTTACCATCAGGTGGACTATGTGCTCGTTTGTCACCCTAATTCTATAAAATAAAAGAGTCGGCTAGGGACGGCCCTAGACGGAAATTTATCGACCAAATTGATGATACATTGAAGATAATTGACCAAATTAACGAGTACCCGTAGCTGACGAGCATGTATGCGTAGGTATATGGATGTAAAACAAACGACACAGGTGAGTCAGGTGGGCCAAACGGAAGTCCATAGTCTCTGCTTACTTGTCTGAGTAACAGGTGTGAGAGTTTATATTATTTATGTTTTTTTCTTCACATAATCTAAGCATATGTTGAGGATTGTACAAATACCTATTATTTGTTTATTCAGAAAGTGAAGAGAGTGATGAAGAGGAGATGGTGGCTCCACTGATACCTTGAACTTTTCGGATTAACATGGACACTCCGGAGGATGATGACGTTACTACCACCGCAACCGTTCCCACCCATTTCGATTTTCCCACGCCTGAAATGGGAGCAGTACGGCCGTATGATCTTCACGATTTTGAGTGGAATTCGTTTCCAGATCCTCCAATTCCACCTAATTTGAGGAGAGAAAAGTTTTCAAGCAGTAATGTTGGTCCAACAGCTCCGTGTGTCGATCCTTATGACACGTTTATTGGCATTTGGGATTGGCAATTTATGGAGTACATTGCCTCGGAAACCAATAGATATGCTCAGGAAGTAATAAAAAAAATGATTCTTAACCAATCTCTCACTCAAAAATGTCTTATGCGTGATTGGCGTCCCACCACCGCAGATGAACTATACACATATTTCGCCATAATTCTTGCGATGGGGGTTGTGGTTAAAAACAACATTTGCGAGTGCTGGGATTCCACTCCTGACATATTCTATACGCCCGGTTTTAAGACACATATGACCGCCAAGCGATTTCAATTGTTGAACAAATGTTTGCATTTTAATAGCAATGAGAACATGTGTGCCCTAGAACTGGACGCTTCCGAGGCTAACTTCTATAAAATAGAACCGGTGTTGTCACACCTCAATAGTAAATTTCAAAGCATGTACAACATGAGTCAAAATATCGCGCTAGATGAATCTCTTTTGCTGTGGAAAGGTGTGTCGGATATCAACCAATTTATTGCAAATAAAGCCGCCGCGGAAGGTATTAAAACGTATGAGATCTGTGAACCTCAAACTGGTTATATGTGGCGGTTTGAGGTTCACACTCATGGACGCTCGTCGCAGAAGCAGTCTCCACAAGAAAAGTTGGAGACTTTCACAACGATTCTTGTTTTGAGACTAATACAAGGTCTCGAATACAAAGGACACACGTTGTGGATGGACAGCTTGTACAGTTCGCCAGTGCTCGCCCGCAGATTAAAGAGCTTAGGTTTTGACTGCGTTGGTACCTTTAGGACCAATCGTCAGTTTGTGCCCACGGCTCTGAGCAATCTGACCAAAGCCAATATGCGACGAGGTGGCATCACAGGCTTAACGTCAGGAGATGTCGATCTGATGGTATGGAGAGATCTGAACCGTGTGGCGATGATTTCTACATACCACGGAAATATTAAGACTAATGACAAAGTCTACCCCAAACCAGCTCTGATTGCGGACTATAATATCATGATGGGCGGGGTGGACAGAAAGGATCAGATGCTGGCGATGTATCCTATCGAAAGAAAACAAACAAGGGTCTGGTACAAACAATTTTTCCGTAGACTTCTTAATGTATCTGTTTTAAATTGTTTTATACTCGTGAAAAAATCGTCTTCTTCTATCTATCATCGTTCCTTTCGTACATCCCTGATCCTATCCGTATTAAAAAGACATTCTTCCCTTTCCGTTGTCCCAGCTGTACCTTCAAATAGTAATATTTTCAAAATAAAAGACCATCACCTAAAAATGTTCCCGCTGTTGCCTGTCACACGTGACCGACATCGGAGACGACGTGTTTGCACAATTTGCAAAAAACGGATAAGCACGTTCTGTGTAGGTTGCGATAAGGCTGTATGTATGACCCCTTGTTTTGTTGCGCTACATCAATAATACATAATATTATATAAATATATAGTACGCATATTATAATTTATGTAAAATATTTGTATTATTTATTATATCTATATCTACGAGGGTGGATTGAAAAGTACTCGGTCTAACCAAGAAAATAAACACATACTAAATCAGTTATATTTTTATTTTTCTACATAATCACCATCAAGTTCTATACACTTTTGCCACCTCCCCTTCCAAGCATTTAGACCGTTGAAAAAAAATGATTCTTCCTTAGAGTCAAAATATGCGTCTACAGCTGCTTTGACCTCGTCGTTTGTCGAAAATCTTTGACCTCCCAAGTGCTTTTTTAGGTTAGGGAACAGAAAGAAGTCTGATGGTGCCAGATCAGGTGAATACGGCGGATGCGGTAACAGTTCAAAGCCACAGTTGTGAATTTCAGCCATTGACTGTACTGACGTGTGAACACGGGCGTTATCTTGATGAAACAGGACTTTTCTTCTGAGCATTCCGCGACGTTTTTCTTTTATTTCCTCTCGTAAACGACGTAGTAAGGTGCAGTAGTAATCAGAGTTTATAGTCTGACCCCTTTCAAGATAATCAATCATAATCACACCTTTCGAGTCCCAGAATACTGAAGCCATCACCTTATTTGCCGACAAAATCGACTTAGCCTTTTTAGGGGGTGGTGAACCAGGTCTTCTCCACTGTTTTGATTGTTGTTTTGTTTCCGGTGTACAGTAATGAACCCATGTTTCGTCTATAGTAACAAAACGATTCAAAAAATCATCTGCATCGGCTTCAAATAACTCCAAACAGTCGCGTGAAATAGTCAATCGCGTCCTTTTTTGTTCAAGTGAAAGCAGTCGCGGAACCCACCTCGCAGACACCTTGTGGAAACCCAACTCGTTGACAATGATGTTTGGAGTTCGTTCATAAGAGATGCCTATAATCTCGGCTATCTCTCTAATTTTTAATCTGCGGTCTCCCATTATAAAATCAAGTACTTTTTTAATATTTTCGTCAGTAGTTGACGTCGAAGGCCTTCCAGAGCGGGGTTCATCTTTCACACTCTCTCTACCACGCTTAAATTCTGCTATCCATTTTTTGACGGATGAATATGACAGAGCACAATCGCCTAATGTACTGACCATGTCATCATGGATGGCTTTTGATGATAGCCCCTTCTTATGGAGGTACTTAATGACGGCACGCTGCTCGATTTGCTCCATTCGCGGAAATTATGTCCGATTACTTTGTTAATAAATTTATAAAATCACAACTAATTATCGCACACGTTTCGAACTTCACACAATGAACTAGTCTGAACTGAACTAAATAATGTGGGTAGATTTGATTTTTAGAATTGAATGGATCTGTGTTAGGCCGAGTACTTTTCAATCCACCCTCGTATATCATTGTACCTAACCCTTGTTTGTTTGGAGTAAGGCTCACTTGATGGTAGTTAATTCTGCGGAACCACAGAGCAATACAAAGAGGAGGTGTTGTAATTAGATTTCACCTTAACAACGCGTGACAATTTGCGGGGTGGGGGATGTTAAGCTCCGCCCACTTTACTATCTACATCTACCGATAAACAGTAAAACTACTCGAATCGTTCCATATCGATGTTGCAATATAGTTTAGCTACCTTGACGATACGTGGCGGCCTGTTCACAAATGATTATAAACACCATAAAAATAATATTTTGGCGATTAAAAATTCTTTAGGACTGTATGCAAAACAAATTTCAACACCTTCGTATGATTATTTTACTACTTAGCTCTACGTAACTTTATATTTTTAGTTCCCATGATACAAAGTGTCACCATCTAGTGGCGAATATATTTAAATAAATTTGAAAGCTGACGCAAAGATTTTTCTAGAACCTTTTTAATAAATTAGGTATAAAATTACTTACAAATGAAATGTGACGCCGCCCATAGAATCAGAGCGTCTACTTGAGTAGTTTTTACACGATGAAACACAACACTTCATCCTTTTCTTCTAAATACTACGAAAATGCACCGATTTGCGATTTTCGACACATAAGCGCACAAGACGAACGTTGACAGTATAAAAGTAGTAAAGCCACGCCCACTGTGATGACGTCAGGACCTAGTTAGAATCACAGTGCACAGTTGCTTATGCCATCTCCTCTTTGTATCTGCTTCGTGTGCGGAACCAATGTCTTTTACATCCCCGGCGTGTGTTCTAGTTTTAATTCAGTTAATCGATGTCTTTGCTTATTTGGACTATGATACCACGATAAGATACCACGGCCTACTTGATGGTGTTGATTGTAGTTAATTCTGCTTAACCGAATTTCTTTGACCAACCATGCATGGCTTGAAAAAATTGTAAGTGCGGCTTTACAAAAGAGACTAGTAGAGTTGCGAACTTCCTCTATTTATTTTTCTTGTTTTAAATAGTTAATGACTCACTAATATAATTAAAAAAAATTAATTGCATTACTTATGGTTGTTCTAAGCACATTTTATGTTCAAACATTACATGCTAATATTCAGGTGTGATATATCATAGCCATGTTGCTTTTTGTAGTAAAATTTTTAGTTGTTAATTTCTGAAATGTTTTTGTCTAGAAAGATGTCTTTTTTGTATATTTAGTATTTGCTACATGATCGAATTGTTATATTTGAACTTATGTTTGAAATAAATTTAACTCAAGCCAAAGTTTGAGACAATAAATATGAAACTAAACGTATCTTACAAGTGTACCGTAAAATCGGAATGTTAATGCATTATTTGTGTTCTTATAATGTTTGTACCACACAATACTGTATGTTCATATCTAGACATGTTATATAACTAAAAATTTCTACCAAGATTTATTTGTGTTTATTAAAAAAGCGATTACATGAGTTTGCAATAAAGTCACAGGTGCTTAGTAACTAAGACTTCTACCATAGACTGATACTAACCTGATAAGAACCTGTGACTTTATTTATATATATATATATTTTTTATTGATATTTTCGATATTATAAACCTTTTAAAAAAAAACCTTTTAAAAAAAATGCTGAATATAAATATATTGCAATGTAGTATAGTATCAAATTATGACAAGACTAAGCATATTTTCTTGCCCGTCGCTATTGAGTGGACAAAGTCTAAAAGCTATCTAGAACATTTTCTCCTACTCCAATGGTCAATGACTTAGGGCTCTCGCCTTTGATAAATACAGAATTTATATAATAGAATAGAATAATTTGTATTCAATATAGATTATTACCTAATACTTATTGAAAGAAAGCCACTGGTTCGGAAAATACCCCTGTCCTGGGAATAACCAGCAAGAAACCCAGCGGGACTTTTTTTTAAAGATATTTCACTTTACAATAATTTTGTTTGTACAATTTATAAATTAATTTTAATAGTACCAGCATGGTGGCGATCACCTCATTTCCAAGGGTTATTTTCATTCATGTATTCTTTGATATTATAATAACCCTTTTTGTACAATTTTTCTTTAATAAAACATTTAAAGTTGTTTATTGTACATAAATGGACTAATTTTGTACATACATTAAGGAATGGATGTACATAAATGAATTACTAATTCTGTGGAGTTTAGTAACTGGTATTACAAGCTTATGTTTGTTCTTAGTGATTAAAATATGAACATCTTTATTCTTATCAAGCTATTTATGTTTTTATGTACCAATGTGCAGGTTATAAATTAAATGTAGTTAATAATATAACAGATCTCCAAATGCATGCGGCGAGACTTACGCAACTTCAATACAGCTCGTATTGAAGAAGCGATCGAGCGGAACCAAGGCTCCAAAGTCTTTGCCAGAGATCTGTCTGCCAGAAAGTGCCAACTGTCAAAGCTGAAGACCGAATGTGGTAGCATCGTTTCCGGGGCACCTGAGATTTTGAGTGAAATTGAGAGGTTCTATGGGCAGCTGTACACGTCATCGTTGGAGCCACACGCAAGTGTGAGTAACGATCCAAGAGCGAGTCTTATTCGACACTATTCCGAAGATATCCCGGACGTCAGTCTGAGCGAGATTAGAATGGCTCTCCAGCACCTTAAAAACGGCAAGGCCCCAGGCGAGGATGGAATTACAGCGGAGCTTCTGAAAGCGGGTGGAAGACCGGTACTTGAAGTCCTTCAGAAGCTCTTTAATTCCGTCCTCCATGGTGGCATTACACCGGAGGCGTGGAGCAAAAGTGCGGTGGTCTTGTTCTTCAAGAAAGGTGACAACGCTCTCTTGAAGAACTACAGACCGATTTCCCTTCTGAGCCGCGTCTACGTGCTGTTTTCGAGAGTCATTACGAATCATCTCGCGCGCAGACTTGACGACTTCCAGCCTCCCGAACAAGCCGGTTTCCGAAAGGGCTTTAGCACCATAGACCACTACATACCCTACGGCAAATTGTACAGAAGTCCGAAGAGTACAATTTGCCACTATGTCTGGCGTATGTGGACTATGAGAAAGCCTTTGATTCCGTCGAAATTTGGGCGGTGCTGCAGTCCCTTCAGCGGTGCCAAGTTGACTGTCGGTATATCGAAGTGCTGAAGTGTTTGTACAATAGAGCTACGATGGCTATCCGAGTACAGAACCAGAGTACGAAACCTATCCAATTGCAGAGAGGTGTAAGACAGGGTGACGTTATATCCCCGAAACTCTTCACCGCTGCATTGGAAGACGTTTTCAAGCTTCTGGACTGGAAAGGACACGAAACTAACATCAATGGCGAGTACATAACTCACCTTCGATTTGCCGACGATATAGTCCTCATGGCAGAATCGCTGGAGGAAGTAAGCACTATGCTCAATGACCTCAATAGTGTCTCCCAACGGATAGGTCTTAAGATGAACATGGACAAAACAAAGATTATGTTTAATGTCCATGTCACACCTATGCCGGTAGTTGTTGGGAGCACTAAGCTCGAAGTTGTTGACGAGTATGTTTACCTGGGACAAATAGTCCGACTAGGTAAGTCCAACTTCGACCGAGAGGTCAATCGACGGATTCAACTCGGCTGGGCAGCGTTCGGGAAGCTACGACACATCTTCTCGTCAGAAATACCTCAAAACCTTAAAACAAAATTGTACAACCAGTGCGTGTTGCCAGTGATGACTTACGGAACTGAGACGTGGTCCTTCACTGCTGGCCGTATGAGGAAGCTCAAGGTCGCTCAGCGAGCTATGGAGAGGGCTATGCTCGGAGTTTCTCTGCGTGATACACTTAGGAATGAGGATATCCCCAGTAGAACCAGAGTAACCGACATAGCCCAACGGATTAGTAAGCTGAAGTGGCAGTGGGCCGGCCATATAGCTCGAAGAACCGACAACCGATGGGGAAGAAAGGTTCTCGAGTGGCAGCCTCGTACCGGTAGGCGAAGTGTAGGGCGTCCCCCCACAAGATGGAGTGACGACCTGGTAAGACATGCAGGAAGTCGATGGATGCAGGTGGCTCGGGACCGTGCTTTGTGGCATTCCTTGGGGGAGGCCTATGTTCAGCAGTGGACTTGTGAAGGGCTGTAATGATGATGATGATGATGAATAATATAACAGCAGTTATTCTTTATTCATATAATGATATACAAGTAGCTCTAGTAAAGCTCTTATAAATTTCCACGGCTGAAAACCGGCTTCCCACATAGATTGCTTCATAGGAAGAATTTTGCCAACGTTCCAGCGCTTGGCAGGCGAGTTCGCAACCGCAGTTTTTTTGAGTTAGCAGGAAGTTGCTGCTGCCATTATGTTTCAGTTTCCCACTGACGTTTCTTATGACATATGACAAAGCCTATAAAATATGTCATATTGTGGTTAATATTAGGCTATATTTAAAAATAAAAATAGTCTTTACCAAATTCTTCTTGGCTAATTATTTTCAAGGCGACTAACCATTTAAAGGACGATTAACTGTTTTGTTACTAAAGAAATTACTTGGCAGCGATTAAATATTTTAGCATTAACTATATTAGATGAGCTTCAAAATGGAAGAATTTATAAAAACTAAATAATGGCTGCTACTTTAGGTAGTAAACATATTAAACGGCGTAGTCCGTATCATAAGCGAGGTACTATAAATAATGACATGGCGACTAATACGAGGGCTGCACTAAAAGTATCTAAAAAGTAAAAGTACACTATTTTCAAGTTCTTTTCTTAAACGAAAGGCTCCCAATCGAACGTTTGATTAAATATACAGTTTACGTATCTAAAACGTTAAATCATGACTACATTAATATTATTGTTAAACAGGCTCAGAAGAGCTAGAACCCAGAGCCGTAAAGCCAGTTTAATAAAAAAATATTGTTAAAATTTATATCGATAATTTCATAACATGACAACACGTAAGGACAACACTATGGAAAAATGTAAACAATCAAAATGTTTACATGTTTAAATTTACATGATAATAGTCATTGGAAATTCTAGATAATAACGGGAAACAGGCTTAGCTTTCCATTGACGTCAGTGGAGTTTGGTGTTGATACGTATTTTTACAGAAAGATTACACTATTATAAGCACACACACAATGTCTCAATATACGGAAACGCGTAATTTTTGAGAAAAGAATAATTGAAAATCAATTATTCTTGCAATGTTTACGTCTAATTTGCTAATAAACTGGCGCCATTTTGTAATGTCATTGTCGACGTCAATAGGGATGTCGATTCTTTCCGAAAAAGGTCGATTTTTAAATCGATTCAAATCGTAAGCTGATGTATCGGTTCACAAAAAATCGATTTCTAAAATGTCTATATTTTTTTAATGTTTCTATTTATAATGTAAATATAAACCCATTTTATGAAAAACAAGAAAGATACCATGATAAATGATCTCTTATTGAAATTTGTTTTATTTAACAGTACCTATTAGGGCAGATAAATAAAATAGGTTAGGTTCAACTTATGTCAAAGAACCGAATTGATTGACCCCGACTCCACCTGGTACGAGTCTGTCCTACCCCTAGAGTGGTTTTATAGAGCCGGAGGCGCGTAGGGGGAGCAGCCTCCGCCTGCCGTAACAAATCGAGCGAGGAGGGATGCCTGCGATTTGTTACGCTAAGGCGTAGAGGCTGCTCTTCCCGCAGCGCCGGAGAGGTAGCAGTCTCAAAATAGATACAGAAATCCTTCTGAATCAGTCCCCCTATATTTTATGATGAAGGGGATTTTTTTCTCATAAAATGGATATATATTTACATTATAAATGCAAACATGAAAAAAATATAGATATTTTAGAAATCGATTTTTTAGGAATCGATACATCAGCTTACGATTTGAATCGATTTAAAAAACGACCTTTTTCGGAAAGAATCGACATCCCTATTGACGTCGACAATGACATTACAAAATGGCGCCAGTTTATTAGCAGATTAGACATAAACATTGCAAGAATAATTGATTTTCAATTATTCTTTTCTCAAAAATTACGCGTTTCCGTATATTGAGACTTTGTGTGTGTGCTTATAATAGTGTAATCTTTCTGTAAAAATACGTATCAACACCAAACTCCACTGACGTCAATGGAAAGTCGTACCGGGAAACACGATTTAGAACCCAGAACATGAACACGAAACGCAATTCACACGAAAAAATATACAATTAAGGAAAAAAGTTACAACTAACCTGAAAAATGACAATCCTTCATTTTTACGAGAATTTGAATTACATCCATTGATGCAACACTTTGTCATGTTGTTTTTGCTCAATTACCCTTTACTAATGAACACAAAAAAAAGCTCCAAAATAGTCAACATTCACTGTAACACTGCAAAATAACTCCGAACAAGGCTTAGATGACAGACGAACTACCGCAAATGAACGTCATCCTAAAATGGCATCATGCTTCAAGGTGGAGCTTGGTGACATTTATGAAAACTGGCAACAGAAAATTGAAGTCTAAGATATGTACTTATCTCTTTTTACATTTGAAAATCATAACGTGTGAGAATGAGACAGATATATTTTTGTTGGCAAGGTTCATGTTTGCATGATATTTGTATAACCAAAAAATATATATGCAATTTACAGCTTATCCTCTACTTTTCTTATATCAATGGGTAACACACCAGATGGAAGTTAGCGTAGAACATTCTTTTTTTAACTAAACTTTATGCCAATTAATTGCTCCATAAATGCTCCAGCAGAATCCGAAATTGCTCCAGCTCTATTGTTATTAGTTAATTTATAATTAATTTAAAAAAAAATTAAGTATCGGCAATTCAATTTTTTTATAAAACATAAAATATCTACGTTTTAAAATTAAACTGTATGCCAATTATTTGCTCCTTAAATGCTCCAGCAGAATCCGAATTTGCTCTAGCTCTATTGTTATTAGTAAATTTATAATTTTTAAAAAATTTAAGTATCGAAAATTTAATTTTGCTATAAAACAGCAAATATATAGTTTTTAAAATTAAACTGCATGCCAATTATTTGCTCTTTAAATGCTCCAGCTGAATCCGAAATTGCTATACCTCTATTGCTATTAGTTAATTTATAATTAATTTAAAAAAATTAACCAGAAGGAAGTTAGCGTAGAACATTATTTTTTTTAATTAAATTGTATGACAATTAATTGCTCCTTAAATGCTCCAGCAGAATCCGAAATTGCTCCACCTCTATTGTTATTAGTTAATTTATAATAAATTTTTAAGAAAAAATAAGTATCGAAAATTTAATTTTGCTATAAAACAAAAAATATCTACTTATTAAAATTAAACTGTACGCCAATTATTTGCCCCTAAAATGCTCCAACTGAATCCGAAATTGCCATACCTCTATTGCTATTAGTTAATTTATAATTAATTAAAAAAAGTTAAGTATCGAAAATTTAATTTTGCAATAAAGTATAAAATATCTACTTTTTAAAATTAAACTGTATGCCAATTAATTGCTCCTTAAATGCTCCAGCAGAATCCGAATTTGCTCCACCTCTATTGCTATTAGTTAATTTATAAATAATTTAAAAAAAAATTTAAGTATCGAAAATTTAATTTTGCTATAAAACAGAAAATATATAGTTTTTAAAATTAAACTGCATGCCAATTATTTGCTCTTTAAATGTTCCAGCAGAATCCGAAACTGCTCCTGCTCTATTGTTATTAGTTAATTTATAATTAATTAATTAAAAAAATTAAGTATCAAAAATTTAATTTTGCTATAAAGTATAAAATATTTACTTTTTTAAATTAAACTGTATGCCAATTAATTGCTCCTTAAATGCTCCAGCAGAATCCGAAATTGCTCTAGCTCTATTGTACCAGATGGAAGTTAGCGTAGAACATTCTTTTTTTTAACTAAACTGTATGCCAATTAGTTGCTCCATAAATGCTCCAGCATAATCCGAAATTGCTCCAGCTCTATTGTTATTAGTTAATTTATAATTAATTTAAAAAAATATTAAGTATCAAAAATTTAATTTTGCAATAAAGTATAAAATATCTACTTTTTTAAATTAAACTGTATGCCAATTAGTTGCTCCATAAATGCTCCAGCAGAATCCGAAATTGCTCCAGCTCTATTGTTATTAGTTAATTTATAATTAATTTAAAAAAAAATTAAGTATCGGCAATTCAATGTTTTTAAAAAACATAAAATATCTACGTTTTAAAATTAAACTGTATGCCAGTTATTTGCTCCTTAAATTCTCCAGCAGAATCTGAATTTGCTCCACCTCTATTGCTATTAGTTAATTTATAAATAATTTTTAAAAAATGTAAGTATTGAAAATTTAATTTTGCTATAAAACAGAAAATATATCGTTTTTAAAATTAAACTGTATGCCAATTATTTGCTCATTAAATGCTCCAGCTGAATCAGAAATTACTATTCCTCTATTGCTTTTAGTTAATTTATAATTAATTTTTAAAAAATTAACCAGAAGGAAGTTAGCGTAGAACATAATTTTTTTAAATTAAATTGTATGTCAATTAATTGCTCCTTAAATGCTCCAGCAGAATCCGAAATTGCTCCACCTCTATTGTTATTAGTTAATTTATAATTAATTTTTAAGAAAAAATAAGTATCGAAAATTTAATTTTGCTATAAAACAAAAAATATCTACTTATTAAAATTAAACTGTACGCCAATTATTTGCCCCTTAAATGCTCCAGCTGAATCCGAAATTGCTATATCTCCATTGCTATTAGTTAATTTATAATTAATTTAAAAAAAGTTAAGTATCGAAAATTTAATTTTGCACTAAAGTATAAGATATCTACTTTTTTTAATTAACCTGTATGCCAATTAATTGCTCCTTAAATGCTCCAGCAGAATCCGGAATTGCTATACCTCTATTGCTATTAGTTGATTTATAATTAATTAAAAAAAAATAAGTATCGAAAATTTAATTTTGCTATAAAACATAAAATATCTCCTTTTTAAAATTAAACTAAATGGCAATTAATTGCTCCTTAAATGCTCCAGCTGAATCCGAAATTGCTCCATCTCTTTTGCTATTAGTTGATTTGTAATTAGTTTTGAGAAAGAGTGATCCCATTTGAGTAATAGTGCCATCATCAATAGAATGTAGTAACATTCTATAGTAAAAGTCATTTCATCGAATAAAAATTGATTGACTCTCAAAAGTGGTGCGTATAATAGATGCTAAATGGTATAAAGCCAAAAAAATAATATTGATGGGTGAGTTTTGAAATTATGGATTCTTATGAATGGATTAGACAACCATCTTAATAATTTTTTTGTGTTTGTGCCATCTAACGTCTTTTCTACGTACCACCATGAGAGTTAATCAATTTTGATTTGATAAAATGACTACTTATAGAAAGAAAGAAATAGATGGTGCTATCAAATAAAATTACGTATATAATAGATAGTAATTACCTAATTAACAAACAAAACAGATATGTCTCTTCTTAATATCGAAGAAGATGATGCACTGTGACACATATGTATATAATTTTATATAAATAAATGAATGATACACACCATCCATGTTATTCAAAAATCATTGATGAATAATTGAAATGTTTCCCTGTAATACAAAAGTTTCACTTCTGTCGTGTGTCTTCACGACACACACTGTTTTTTGTAACACTTTTGTAATATATTTATATAAGTTATACAAATAAATAACTTACATAATATATATAAGTATTAATATAATTTATACTTTTTTTAAATTTAACACTGAGAAAATTAATAAAAATATATAAATATAAAGCTAAGGTGGAAATTCAAATAAACGAATAGGCAAAATGACAGCTAAGTAAGTGTACATGACTATTTCTTAACACTGTAGTTGTCGCGCCTTATAAAAACAAGAAGTGGTCACATGGATTTCATATGTAGTCCAATCTAAAATAAGAAGAAAGCCGTAAAATATCAATTTTACCTAATACATACTCTATTTTAAATAAAACAAGGTAACATTTAGTCAACGGTTAATTATATTAAATAAACAAAAACATTTATACCTCCTTTTTATTCAAATAATAATAATGAAAGAACTTTTACATATTGATATATGAAAATGACACATTAATTTCAAAGTGAGATCACAAATTATTATTTGCTGTGTATAATAATGTGACCGCTAGTGTTTCCTCTATTCGTTGATATACTCTTCGACCAGCAAGTTATTATTTAAAAATAAATCATAAATAAATGCACATGCACGTGCTGCACTGAGCACGTCCTCCTACTTTTCAACTTTTAATACTTGAAATGTCAAAAGATTCATTTTTAAGTGACTTTTCTGAAAATTTAAATATTATAATCCACCCGACCACTGTAGCTTTTAGGTGTAACTTTTAGGTTTTTCCAAAATTGATTTGTAATGTGATTGCGGATCGATATCGATATTTTTTTTATTACTCATTGAAAAAGCATCAAAATTTAAGCACTCAACTAAAGAAGAACATTATTGAGTAGATTCTGTTACCTAGTCTAAACATAATTGACAATGACAGCTGAGTAGCTGAGATGCGGCTTTTGGACTTTGGACTTTTTGCTTATTATTTTATATCAATCTAAAGGTCTTTGACCAGTGATTTTAAAGATAACATGTCCTGAGTGGGCTAAGCCCACGTAACTGGCCTTTTACTTGTATTAAAATAAAAATGTACATAAACAATTTCTATCCTTAGATAAAATAAATTCATAAAATATTTTATCTCTTAACTAAATGATGCCCGCGACTTCGTCCACGTGGACTAAGGTTTTTTAATTCCCGCGGGATTTATTTAATTTTCTGGGATAAAATGTAGGTTATGTGTTAATTCAGAGTACCCAAATATATATACAAGAATTGCTCGTTTAAAGGTAGTAATAAAAGTAGTAGTAGAGCAATACTTTAAACAAAAAATAACAATTATAAATTAATTAATTAATAGCGAGCAATTATATAAGGTGGTACGCAAAAAAGACGCTAGATGGCTTAAACACAAAAAAACTATTACATGTTTGTCCAATTCATTCATAAGAATCCATAATTTCAAAACTCACCGGTTAATATTATTTTTTTGGGTTTATGCCATTTAGTATCTATTCTACGTACCACCTTGAGAGTCAATCAATTTTTGTTCGATAAAATGACTTTAACCATAGAATGTTACTACATTCTATTTATGATGGCGCTATTATTCAAATGGGATCACTATCTCAAAATTAATTATAAATTAACTAATAGCAATAGAGGTGGAGCAATTTTGGATTCTGCTGGAGCATTTAAGGAGCAATTAATTGGCATACAGTTTAATTTTGAAAAGTAGATATTTTCTGTTTTACAGCAAAATTAAGTTTTCGATACTTTTTAAAAAAAAATTAATTATAAATTAACTAATAACAATAGAGGTGGAACAATTTCAAATTCTGCTGGAGCATTTAAGGAGCAATTAATTAGCATACAATTTAATTTAAAAAAATAATGTTCTACGCTAACTTCCTTCTGGTTAATTTTTAAAAAATTAATTATGAATTAACTAATAATAATACAGGTGGAGCAATTTCGGATTCTGCTGGAGCATTTAAGGAGCAATTAATTGGCATACAATTTAATTTAAAAAAATAATGTTCTACGCTAACTTCCTTCTGGTTATTTTTTTTTAAATTAATTATAAATTAACTAATAGCCATAGAGGTATAGCAATTTTGGATTTAGCTGGAGCATTTAATGAGCAAATAATTGGCATACAGTTTAATTTTAAAAACTATATATTTTCTGTTTTATAGCAAAATTAAATTTTCGATACTTACATTTTTTAAAAATTATTTATAAATTAACTAATAGCAATAGAGGTGGAGCAAATTCGGATTCTGCTGGAGCATTTATGGAGCAAATAATTGACATACAGTTTTATTTTAAAACGTAGATATTTTATGTTTTAAAAAAAATTGAATTGCCGATACTTAAATTTTTTAAAAATTAATTTCAAATTAACTAATAACAATAGAGCTGGAGCAATTTCGGATTCTGCTGGAGCATTTAAGGAGCAATTCATTGGCATACAGTTTAATTTAAAAAAGTAGATATTTTATACTTTATTGCAAAATTAAATTTTTGATACTTAATTTTTTTTTTAAATGAATTATAAATTAACTAATAACAATAGAGCTGGAGCAATTTCGGATTCTGCTGGAGCATTTATGGAGCAATTAATTGGCATACAGTTTAGTTAAAAAAAAGAATGTTCTACGCTAACTTCCATCTGGTCTCTATTGTTATTAGTTAATTTATAATTAATTTTTAAAAAATTTAAGTATCGGCAATTCAATTTTTTTATAAAACATAAAATATCTACGTTTTAAAATTAAACTGTATGCCAATTATTTGCTCCTTAAATGCTCCAGCAGAATCCGAATTTGCTCTAGCTCTATTGTTATTAGTTAATTTATAATTAATTTTTAAAAAATTTAAGTATCGAAAATTTAATTTTGCTATAAAACAGAAAATATATAGTTTTTAAAATTAAACTGCATGCCAATTATTTGCTCTTTAAATGCTCCAGCTGAATCCGAAATTGCTATACCTCTATTGCTATTAGTTAATTTATAATTAATTTTAAAATATTAACCAGAAGGAAGTTAGCGTAGAACATTATTTTTTTTAATTAAATTGTATGACAATTAATTGCTCCTTAAATGCTCCAGCAGAATCCGAAATTGCTCCACCTCTATTGCCATTAGTTAATTTATAATTAATTTTAAAAAATTAACCAGAAGGAAGTTAGCGTAGAACATTATTTTTTTAAATTAAATTGTATGTCAATTAATTGCTCCTTAAATGCTCCAGCAGAATCCGAAATTGCTCCACCTCTATTGTTATTAGTTTATTTATAATTAATTTTTAAGAAAAAATTAGTATCGAAAACTTAATTGTGTTATAAAACAGAAAATATCTACTTATTAAAATTAAACTGTACGCCAAATATTTGCTCCTTAAATGCACAGCTGAATCCGAAATTGCTGTACCTCTATTGCTATTAGTTAATTTATAATTAATTTAAAAAAAATTAAGTATCGAAAATTTAATTTTGCTATATAACATAAAATATCTAATTTTTAAAATTAACCTACATGTTAATTAATTTCGCCTTAAATGCTCCAGCAGATCCCGGAATTGCTATACCTCTATTGCTATTAGTTGATATATAATTAATTAAAAAAAAATTAAGTACCGAAAATTTTATTTTGCTATAAAACATAAAATATCTAATTTTTAAAATTAAACTGTATGCCAACTATTTGCTCTTTAAATGCTCCAGCTGAATCCGAAATTGCTATACCTCTATTGCTATTAGTTAATTTATAATTAATTTAAAAATAATTAAGTATCGAAAATTTTATTTTGCTATAAAACATAAAATATCTAATTTTTAAAATTAAACTATATGGCAATTAATTATTATTGTGCCTTAAATGTTCCAGATGAATCCGAAATTGCTATACCTCGAGTGTTTGTAATATTTGTAAGTTGTCGCGCCTTATAAAAACAAGAAGTGGTCACATGGATTTCATATGTTGTCCAATCTAAAATAAGAAGAAAGCCGTAAAATATCAATTTTACCTAATACATACTCTATTTTAAATAAAACAAGGTAACATTTAGTCAACGGTTAATTATATTAAATAAACAAAAACATTTATACCTCCTTTTTATTCAAATAATAATAATGAAAGAACTTTTACATATTAATATATGAAAATGACACATTAATTTCAAAGTGAGATCACAAATTATTATTTGCTGTGTATAATAATGTGATCGCTAGTGTTTCCTCTATTCGTTGATACACTCTTCGACCAGCAAGTTATTATTTAAAAATAAATCATAAATAAATGCACATGCACGTGCTGCACTGAGCACGTCCTCCTACTTTTCAACTTTTAATACTTGACATGTCAAAATATTCATTTTTAAGTGACTTTTCTGAAAATTTAAATATTATAATCCACCCGACCACTGTAGCTTTTAGGTGTAACTTTTAGGTTTTTCCAAAATTGATTTGTAATGTGATTGCGGATCGATATCGATATTTTTTTTATTACTCATTGAAAAAGCATCAAAATTTAAGCATTCAACTAAAGAGGAACATTATTGAGTAGATTCTGTTACCTAGTCTAAACATAATTGACAATGACAGCTGAGTAGCTGAGATGCGGCTTTTGGACTTTGGACTTTTTGCTTATTATTTTATATCAATCTAAAGGTCTTTGACCAGTGATTTTAAAGATAACATGTCCTGAGTGGGCTAAGCCCACGTAACTGGCCTTTTACTTGTATTAAAATAAAAATGTACATAAACAATTTCTATCCTTAGATAAAATAAATTCATAAAATATTTTATCTCTTAACTAAATGATGCCCGCGACTTCGTCCACGTGGACTAAGGTTTTTTAATTCCCGCGGGATTTATTTAATTTTCTGGGATAAAATGTAGGTTATGTGTTAATTCAGAGTACCCAAATATATATACAAGAATTGCTCGTTTAAAGGTAGTAATAAAAGTAGTAGTAGAGCAATTCTTTAAACAAAAAATAACAATTATAAATTAATTAATTAATAGGGAGCAATTATATAAGGTGGTACGCAAAAAAGACGCTAGATGGCTTAAACACAAAAAAACTATTAACATGTTTGTCCAATTCATTCATAAGAATCCATAATTTCAAAACTCACCGGTTAATATTATTTTTTTGGGTTTATGCCATTTAGTATCTATTCTACGTACCACCTTGAGAGTCAATCAATTTTTGTTCGATAAAATGACTTTAACCATAGAATGTTACTACATTCTATTAATGATGGCGCTATTACTCAAATGGGATCACTATCTCAAAATTAATTATAAATTAACTAATAGCAATAGAGGTTAAGCAATTTTGGATTCTGCTGGAGCATTTAAGGAGCAATTAATTGGCATACAGTTTAATTTTGAAAAGTAGATATTTTCTGTTTTACAGCAAAATTAAGTTTTCGATACTTAATTTTTTAAAAAATTAATTATAAATTAACTAATAACAATAGAGGTGGAGCAATTTCAAATTCTGCTGGAGCATTTAAGGAGCAAATAATTAGCATACAATTTAATTTAAAAAAATAATGTTCTACGCTAACTTCCTTCTGGTTAATTTTTAAAAAATTAATTATGAATTAACTAATAACAATACAGGTGGAGCAATTTCGGATTCTGCTGGAGCATTTAAGGAGCAATCAATTGGCATACAATTTAATTTTAAAAAATTATGTTCTACGCTAACTTCCTTCTGGTTATTTTTTTTAAATTAATTATAAATTAACTAATAGCCATAGAGGTATAGCAATTTTGGATTCAGCTGGAGCATTTAATGAGCAAATAATTGGCATACAGTTTAATTTTAAAAACAATATATTTTCTGTTTTATAGCAAAATTAAATTTTCGATACTTACATTTTTTAAAATTATTTATAAATTAACTAATAGCAACAGAGGTGGAGCAAATTCGGATTCTGCTGGAGCATTTATGGAGCAATTAATTAGCCGACAATTTAATTAAAAAAAATAATGTTCTACGCTAACTTCCTTCTGGTTAATTTTTAAAAAATTAATTATGAATTAACTAATAACAATGGAGGTGGAGCAATTTTGGATTCTGCTGGAGCATTTAAGGAGCAATTAATTGACCAGATGGAAGTTAGCGTAGAACATTCTTTTTTTTAACTAAACTGTATGCCAATTAATTGCTCCATAAATGCTCCAGCAGAATCCGAAATTGCTCCAGCTCTATTGACCAGATGGAAGTTAGCGTAGAACATTCTTTTTTTTAACTAAACTGTATGCCAATTAATTGCTCCATAAATGCTCCAGCAGAATCCGAAATTGCTCCAGCTCTATTTTTATTAGTTAATTTATAATTAATTAAAAAAAAAATTAAGTATCAAAAATTTAATTTTGCAATAAAGTATAAAATATCTACTTTTTTAAATTAAACTGTATGCCAATTAATTGCTCCTTAAATGCTCCAGCAGAATCCGAAATTGCTCCAGCTCTATTGTTATTAGTTAATTTGAAATTAATTTTTAAAAAATTTAAGTATCGGCACTTCAATTTTTTTTAAAAACATAAAATATCTACGTTTTAAAATTAAACTGTATGCCAATTATTTACCAGATGGAAGTTAGCGTAGAACATTCTATTTTTTAACTAAACTGTATGCCAATTAATTGCTCCATAAATGCTCCAGCAGAATCCGAAATTGCTCCAGCTCTATTGTTATTAGTTAATTTATAATTAATTTAAAAAAAAATTAAGTATCAAAAATTTAATTTTGCAATAAAGTATAAAATATCTACTTTTTTAAATTAAACTGTATGCCAATTAATTGTTCCTTAAATGCTCCAGCAGAATCCGCAATTGCTTCAGCTCTATTGTTATTAGTTAATTTATAATTAATTTTAAAAAAAATTAAGTATTGGCAATTTAATTTTTTTAAAAAACATAAAATATCTACGTTTTAAAATTAAACTGTATGCCAATTATTTGCTCCTTAAATGCTCCAGCAGAATCCGAATTTGCTCCACCTCTATTGCTTTTAGTTAATTTATAAATAATTTTTAAAAAATGTAAGTATGGAAAATTTAATTTTGCTATAAAACAGAAAATATGTAGTTTTTAAAATTAAACTGTATGCCAATTATTTGCTCTTTAAATGCTCCAGCTGAGTCCAAAATTGCTATACCTCTATTGCTATTAGTTAATTTATAACTAATTTTAAAAAAAATTAACCAGAAGGAAGTTAGCGTAGAACATTATTTTTTTAAATTAAATTGTATGATAATTAATTGCTCCTTAAATGCTCCAGCAGAATCCGAAATTGCTCCACCTCTATTGTTATTAGTTAATTCATAATTAATTTTTAAAAAATTAACCAGAAGGAAGTTAGCGTAGAACATTATTTTTTTTAATTAAATTGTAAGCTAATTAATTGCTCCTTAAATGCTCCAGCATAATTTGAAATTGCTCCACCTCTATTGTTATTAGTTAATTTATAATTAATTTAAAAAAAAATTAAGTATCGAAAACTTAATTTTGCTATAAAACATAAAATATCTACTTTTAAAAATTAAACTGTATGCCAATTAATTGCACCTTAAATGCTCCAGCAGAATCCGAAATTACTCCACCTCTATTTCTATTACTTAATTTATAATTAATTTTGAGATAGTGATCCCATTTGAGTAATAGCGCCATCATAAATAGAATGTAGTAACATTCTATGGTTAAATTCATTTTATCGAACAAAAATTGATTGACTCTCAAGGTGGTACGTAGAATAGATACTAAATGGCATAACCCCAAAAAAATAATATTAACCGGTGAGTTTTGAAATTATGGATTCTTATGAATGAATTGGACAAACATGTTAATAGTTTTTTTGTGTTTAAGCCATCTAGCGTCTTTTTTGCGTACCACCTAATATAATTGCTCCCTATTAATTAATTAATTTATAATTGTTATTTTTTGTTTAAAGAATTGCTCTACTACTATTTTTATTACTTCCTGTAAACGAGCAATTCCTGTATATATATATATATATATATATATATATATATATATATATATATATATATATATATTTGGGTACTCTGAATTAACACATAACCTACATTTTATCCCAGAAAATTAAATAAATCCCGCGGGAATTAAAAAACCTTAGTCCACGTGGACGAAGTCGCGGGCATCATTTAGTTAACAGATAAAATATTTTATGAATTTATTTTATCTAAGGATAGAAATTGTTTATGTACATTTTTATTTTAATACAAGTAAAAGGCCAGTTACGTGGGCTTAGCCCACTCAGGACATGTTATCTTTAAAATCACTGGTCAAAGACCTTTAGATTGATATAAAATAATAAGCAAAAAGTCCAAAGTCCAAAAGCCGCATCTCAGCTACTCAGCTGTCATTGTCAATTATGTTTAGACTAGGTAACAGAATCTACTCAATAATGTTCTTCTTTAGTTGAGTGCTTAAATTTTGATGCTTTTTCAATGAGTAATAAAAAAAATATCGATATCGATCCGGAATCACATTACAAATCAATTTTGGAAAAACCTAAAAGTTAACCCTACAGTGGTCGGGTGGGTTATAATATTTAAATTTTCAGAAAAGTCACTTAAAAATTAATCTTTTGACATGTCAAGTATTAAAAGTTGAAAAGTAGGAGGACGTGCTCAGTGCAGCACGTGCATGTGCATTTATTTATGATTTATTTTTAAATAATAACTTGCTGGTCGAAGAGTGTATCAACGAATAGAGGAAACACTAGCGATCACATTATTATACACAGCAAACAATAATTTGTGATCTCACTTTGAAATTAATGTGTCATTTTCATATATTAATATGTAAAAGTTCTTTCATTATTATTATTTGAATAAAAAGGAGGTATAAATGTTTTTGTTTATTTAATATAATTAACTGTTGACTAAATGTTACCTTGTTTTATTTAAAATAGAGTATGTATTAGGTAAAGTTGATATTTTACGGCTTTCTTCTTATTTTAGATTGGACTACATATGAAATCCATGTGACCACTTTTTGTTTTTACGAGGGTAGATTGAAAAGTACTCGGCCTAACCAAGAAAATAAACACATACTAAATCAGTTATATTTTTATTTTTCTACATAATCACCATCAAGTTCAATACACTTTTGCCACCTCCCCTTCCAAGCATTTAGACCGTTGAAAAAAAATGATTCTTCCTTAGAGTCAAAATATGCGTCTACAGCTGCTTTGACCTCGTCGTTTGTCGAAAATCTTTGACCTCCCAAGTGCTTATTTAGGTAAGGGAACAGAAAGAAGTCTGATGGTGCCAGATCAGGTGAATACGGCGGATGCGGCAACAGTTCAAAGCCACAGTTGTGAATTTCAGCCATTGACTGTACTGACGTGTGAACACGGGCGTCATCTTGATGAAACAGGACTTTTCTTCTGAACATTCCTCGACGTTTTTCTTTTATTTCCTCTCGTAAACGACGTAGTAAGGTGCAGTAGTAATCAGAGTTTATAGTCTGACCCCTTTCAAGATAATCAATCATAATCACACCTTTCGAGTCCCAGAATACTGAAGCCATCACCTTATTTGCCGACAAAATCGACTTAGCCTTTTTAGGGGGTGGTGAACCAGGTCTTCTCCACTGTTTTGATTGTTGTTTTGTTTCCGGTGTACAGTAATGAACCCATGTTTCGTCTATAGTAACAAAACGATTCAAAAAATCATCTGCATCGGCTTCAAATAACTCCAAACAGTCGCGTGAAATAGTCAATCGCGTCCTTTTTTGTTCAACTGAAAGCAGTCGCGGAACCCACCTCGCAGACACCTTGTGGAAACCCAACTCGTTGACAATGATGTTTTGAGTTCATTCATAAGAGATGCATATAATCTCGGCTATCTCTCTAATTTTTAATCTGCAGTCTCCCATTATTAAATCAAGTACTTTTTTAATATTTTCGTCAGTAGTTGACGTCGAAGGCCTTCCAGAGCGGGGTTCATCTTTCACACTCTCTCTACCACGCTTAAATTCTGCTATCCATTTTTTGACGGATGAATATGACAGAGCACAATCGCTTAATGTACTGACCATGTCATCATGGATGGCTTTTGATGATAGCCCCTTCTTATGGAGGTACTTAATGACGGCACGCTGCTCGATTTGCTCCATTCCCGGAAATTATGTCCGATTACTTTGTTAATAAATTTATAAAATCACACCTAATTATCGCACACGTTTCGAACTTCACACAATGAACTAGTCTGAACTGAACTAAATAATGTGGGTAGATTTGATTTTAAGAATTGAATGGATCTGTGTTAGGCCGAGTACTTTTCAATCCACCCTCGTATAAGGCGCGACAACTACAGTGTTAAGAAATAGTCTTGTACACTTACTTAGCTGTCATGTTGCCTATTCGTTTATTCGAATTTCCACCTTAGCTTTATATTTATATATTTTTATTAATTTTCTCAGTGTTAAATTTAAAAAAAGAATAAATTATATTAATACTTGTATATATATTATGTAAGTTATTTATATGTATAACTTATATAAATATATTACAAAAGCGTTACAAAAAACAGTGTGTGTCATGAAGACACACGACAGAAGTGAAACTTTTGTATTACAGGCAAACATTTCAATTATTCATCAATAATTTTTGAATAACATGGATGGTGTGTATAATTCATTTATTTACATAAAATTATATACATATGTGTCACAGTGAGAGTTCTTAAGAAGAGACATATCTGTTTTGTTTGTTAATTAGGTAATTACTATCTATTATATACGTAATTTTTTTTAATAGCACCATCTATTTCTTTCTTTCTATAAGTAGTCATTTTATCAAATCAAAATTGATTAACTCTCATGTTGGTACGTAGAAAAGACGCTAGATGGCACAAACAAAAAAATTATTAAGATGGTTGTCTAATCCATTCATGAGAATCCATAATTTCAAAACTCACCCATCAATATTATTTTTTTGGCTTTATACCATTTAGCATCTATTATACGCACCACTTTTGAGAGTCAATCAATTTTTATTCGATGAAATGACTTTTACTATAGAATGTTACTACATTCTATTGACGATGGCACTATTACTCAAATGGGATCACTCTTTCTCAAAACTAATTATAAATTAACGAATAGCAATAGAGGTGGATCAATTTTGGATTCTACTGGAGCATTTAAGGAGCAATTAATTGGCATTTAGTTCAATTTTAAAAAGCAGATATTTTATGTTTTATAGCAAAATTAAATTTTCGATCCTTTTTTTTCTTAAATTAATTATAAATCAACTAATAGCAATAGAGATGGAGCAATTTCGGATTCAGCTGGAACATTTAAGGGGCAATTAATCGGCATTTAATTTAATTTTAAAAAGCAGATATTTTATGTTTTATAGCAAAATTAAATTTTCGATACTTAATTTTTTTTTTAATTAATTATAAATCAACTAATAGCAATATAGGTATAGCGATTCCGGATTCTGCTGGAGCATTTAAGGAGCAATTAATTGGCATACAATTTAATTTAAAAAAATAATGTTCTACGCTAACTTCCTTCTGGTTAATTATTTAAAAATTAATTATAAATTAACTAATGGCAATAGAAGTATAGCAATTTTGGATTCAGCTGGAGCATTTAAAGAGCAAATAATTGGCATACAGTTTAATTTTAAAAACTATATATTTTCTGTTTTATAGCAAAATTAAATTTTCAATACTTACATTTTTTTAAAATTATTTATAAATTAACTAATAGCAATAGAGGTGGAGCAAATTCGGATTCTGCTGGAGCATTTAAGGAGAAAATAATTGGCATACAGTTTAATTTTAAAACATAGATATTTTTTGTTTTTTAAAAAAATGGAAATGCCGATACTTAAATTTTTTTTAAATTTATTATAAATTAACTAATAATAACATAGCTGGAGCAATTTCGGATTCTGCTGGAGCATTTAAGGAGCAATTAATTGGCATACAGTTTAATTTAAAAAAGTAGATATTTTATACTTTATTGCAAAATAAAATTTTCGATACTTAACTTTTTTTAAATTAATTATAAATTAACTAATAACAATGGAGGTATAGCAATTTCGGATTCAGCTGGAGCATTTAAGGGGCAAATAAATAACGTACAGTTTAATTTTAATAAGTAGATATTTTTTGTTTTATAGCAAAATTAAATTTTCAATACTTACATTTTTTTAAAATTATTTATAAATTAACTAATAGCAATAGAGGTGGAGCAAATTCGGATTCTGCTGGAGCATTTAAGGAGAAAATAATTGGCATACAGTTTAATTTTAAAAACTATATATTTTCTGTTTTATAGCAAAATTAAATTTTCAATACTTACATTTTTTTAAAATTATTTATAAATTAACTAATAGCAATAGAGGTGGAGCAAATTCGGATTCTGCTGGAGCATTTAAGGAGAAAATAATTGGCATACAGTTTAATTTTAAAACATAGATATTTTTTGTTTTTTAAAAAAATGGAAATGCCGATACTTAAATTTTTTTTAAATTTATTATAAATTAACTAATAATAACATAGCTGGAGCAATTTCGGATTCTGCTGGAGCATTTAAGGAGCAATTAATTGGCATACAGTTTAATTTAAAAAAGTAGATATTTTATACTTTATTGCAAAATAAAATTTTCGATACTTAACTTTTTTTAAATTAATTATAAATTAACTAATAACAATGGAGGTATAGCAATTTAGGATTCAGCTGGAGCATTTAAGGGGCAAATAAATAACGTACAGTTTAATTTTAATAAGTAGATATTTTTTGTTTTATAGCAAAATTAAATTTTCGATACTTATTTTTTCTTAAAAGTTAAATATGAATTAACTAATAACAATAGAGGTGGAGCAATTTCGGATTCTGCTGGAGCATTTAAGGAGCAATTAATAGGCATACAATTTGATTTAAAAAAATTATGTTCTACGCTAACTTCCTTCTGGTTAATTTTTTTAAAATTAATTATAAATTAATTAATAGCAATATAGGTATAGCAATTTTGGATTCAGCTGGAGCATTTAAAGAGCAAATAATTGGCATACAGTTTAATTTTAAAAACTATATATTTTCTGTTTTATAGCAAAATTAAATTTTCAATACTTACATTTTTTAAAAATTATTTATAAATTATCTAATAGCAATAGAGGTGGAGCAAATTCGGATTCTGCTGGAGCATTTAAGGAGCAAATAATTGGCATACAGTTTAATTTTAAAACGTAGATATTTTATGTTTTTAAAAAAAATTGAATTGCCGATACTTAAATTTTTGAAAAATTAATTATAAATTAACTAATAACAATAGAGCTGGAGCAATTTCGGATTCTGCTGGAGCATTTAAGTAGCAATTAATTGGCATACAGTTTAATTTGAAAAAGTAGATATTTTATACTTTATTGCAAAATTAAATTTTTGATACTTAATTTTTTTTTAAATTAATTATAAATTAACTAATAACAATAGAGCTGGAGCAATTTCGGATTCTGCTGGAGCATTTATGGAGCAATTAATTGGCATACAGTTTAGTTAAAAAATAGAATGTTCTACGCTAACTTCCATCTGGTCAATTATTTGCTCCATAAATGCTTCAGCAGAATCCGAATTTGCTCCACCTCTATTGCTATTAGTTAATTTATAAATAATTTTAAAAAAATGTAAGTATCGAAAATTTAATTTTGCTATAAAACAGAAAATATATAGTTTTTAAAATTAAACTGTATGCCAATTATTTGCTCATTAAATGCTCCAGCTGAATCCAAAATTGCTATACCTCTATGGCTATTAGTTAATTTATAATTAATTTAAAAAAAATAACCAGAAGGAAGTTAGCGTAGAACATAATTTTTTAAAATTAAATTGTATGCCAATTGATTGCTCCTTAAATGCTCCAGCAGAATCCGAAATTGCTCCACCTGTATTGTTATTAGTTAATTCATAATTAATTTTTTAAAAATTAACCAGAAGGAAGTTAGCGTAGAACATTATTTTTTTAAATTAAATTGTATGCTAATTAATTGCTCCTTAAATGCTCCAGCAGAATTTGAAATTGCTCCACCTCTATTGTTATTAGTTAATTTATAATTAATTTTTTAAAAAATTAAGTATCGAAAACTTAATTTTGCTGTAAAACAGAAAATATCTACTTTTCAAAATTAAACTGTATGCCAATTAATTGCTCCTTAAATGCTCCAGCAGAATCCAAAATTGCTCCACCTCTATTGCTATTAGTTAATTTATAATTAATTTTGAGATAGTGATCCCATTTGAGTAATAGCGCCATCATACATAGAATGTAGTAACATTCTATGGTTAAAGTCATTTTATCGAACAAAAATTGATTGACTCTCAAGGTGGTACGTAGAATAGATACTAAATGGCATAAACCAAAAAAAATAATATTAACCGGTGAGTTTTGAAATTATGGATTCTTATGAATGAATTGGACAAACATGTTAATAGTTTTTTTGTGTTTAAGCCATCTAGCGTCTTTTTTGCGTACCACCTTATATAATTGCTCCCTATTAATTAATTAATTTATAATTGTTATTTTTTGTTTAAAGAATTGCTTTACTACTACTTTTATTACTACCTTTAAACGAGCAATTCTTGTATATATATTTGGGTACTCTGAATTAACACATAACCTACATTTTATCCCAGAAAATTAAATAAATCCCGCGGGAATTAAAAAACCTTAGTCCACGTGGACGAAGTCGCGGGCATCATTTAGTTAAGAGATAAAATATTTTATGAATTTATTTTATCTAAGGATAGAAATTGTTTATGTACATTTTTATTTTAATACAAGTAAAAGACCAGTTACGTGGGCTTAGCCCACTCAGGACATGTTATCTTTAAAATCACTGGTCAAAGACCTTTAGATTGATATAAAATAATAAGCAAAAAGTCCAAAGTCCAAAAGCCGCATCTCAGCTACTCAGCTGTCATTGTCAATTATGTTTAGACTAGGTAACAGAATCTACTCAATAATGTTCTTCTTTAGTTGAGTGCTTAAATTTTGATGCTTTTTCAATGAGTAATAAAAAAAATATCGATATCGATCCGCAATCACATTACAAATCAATTTTGGAAAAACCTAAAAGTTACACCTAAAAGCTACAGTGGTCGGGTGGATTATAATATTTAAATTTTCAGAAAAGTCACTTAACAATGAATCTTTTGACATGTCAAGTATTAAAAGTTGAAAAGTAGAAGGACGTGCTCAGTGCAGCACGTGCATGTGCATTTATTTATGATTTATTTTTAAATAATAACTTGCTGGTCGAAGAGTATATCAACGAATGGAGGAAACACTAGCGATCACATTATTATACACAGCAAATAATAATTTGTGATCTAACTTTGAAATGAATGTGTCATTTTCATATATTAATATGTAAAAGTTCTTTCATTATTATTATTTGAATAAAAAGGAGGTATAAATGTTTTTGTTTATTTAATATAATTAACCGTTGACTAAATGTTACCTTGTTTTATTTAAAATAGAGTATGTATGTATTAGGTAAAATTGATATTTTACGGCTTTCTTCTTATTTTAGATTGGACAACATATGAAATCCATGTGACCACTTCTTGTTTTTATAAGGCGCGACAACTACAGTGTTAAGAAATAGTCTTGTACAGTTACTTAGCTGTCATGTTGCCTATTCGTTTATTTGAATTTCCACCTTAGCTTTATATTTATATATTTTTAATAATTTTCTCAGTGTTAAATTTAAAAAAAGTATAAATGATATTAATACTTATATATATTATGTAAGTTATTTATTTGTATAACTTATATAAATATATTACAAAAGCGTTACAAAAAATAGTGTGTGTCGTGAAGACACACGACAGAAGTGAAACTTTTGTATTACAGGGAAACATTTCAATTATTCATCAATGATTTTTGAATAACATGGATGGTGTGTATCATTCATTTATTTACATAAAATTATATACATATGTGTCACAGTGCATCATCTTCTTCGATCTTAAGAAGAGACATATCTGTTTTGTTTGTTAATTAGGTAATTACTATCTATTATATACGTAATTTTATTTGATAGCACCATCTATTTCTTTCTTTCTATAAGTAGTCATTTTATCAAATCAAAATTGATTAACTCTCATGGTGGTACGTAGAAAAGACGTTAGATGGCACAAACACAAAAAAATTATTAAGATGGTTGTCTAATCCATTCATAAGAATCCATAATTTCAAAACTCACCCATCAATATTATTTTTTTGGCTTTATACCATTTAGCATCTATTATACGCACCACTTTTGAGAGTCAATCAATTTTTATTCGATGAAATGACTTTTACTATAGAATGTTACTACATTCTATTGATGATGGCACTATTACTCAAATGGGATCACTCTTTCTCAAAACTAATTACAAATTAACGAATAGCAATAGAGATTGAGCAATTTTGGATTCTACTGGAGCATTTAAGGAACAATTAATTGGCATTTAGTTTAATTTTAAAAAACAGATATTTTATGTTTTATAGCAAAATTAAATTTTCGATCCTTTTTTTTCTTAAATTAATTATAAATCAACTAATGGCAAAAGAGATGGAGCAATTTCGGATTCAGCTGAAGCATTTAAGGAGCAATTAATTGCCATTTAGTTTAATTTAAAAAAGGAGATATTTTATGTTTTATAGCAAAATTAAATTTTCGATACTTATTTTTTTTAATTAATTATAAATCAACTAATAGCAATAGAGGTATAGCAATTCCGGATTCTGCTGGAGCATTTAAGGAGCAATTAATTGGCATACAGGTTAATTTAAAAAAGTAGATATTTTATACTTTAGTGCAAAATTAAATTTTCGATACTTAACTTTTTTTAAATTAATTATAAATTAACTAATAGCAATAGAGATATAGCAATTTCGGATTCAGCTGGAGCATTTAAGGGGCAAATAATTGGCGTCCAGTTTAATTTTAATAAGTAGATATTTTTTGTTTTATAGCAAAATTAAATTTTCGATACTTATTTTTTCTTAAAAATTAATTATAAATTAACTAATAACAATAGAGGTGGAGCAATTTCGGATTCTGCTGGAGCATTTAAGGAGCAATTAATTGGCATACAATTTAATTTAAAAAAATTATGTTCTACGCTAACTTCCTTCTGGTTAATTTTTTTTAAATTAATTATAAATTAACTAAAAGCAATAGAGGTATAGTAATTTCTGATTCAGCTGGAGCATTTAATGAGCAAATAATTGGCATACAGTTTAATTTTAAAAACTATATATTTTCTGTTTTATAGCAAAATTAAATTTTCAATACTTACATTTTTTTTAAATTATTTATAAATTAACTAATAGCAATAGAGGTGGAGCAAATTCGGATTCTGCTGGAGAATTTAAGGAGCAAATAACTGGCATACAGTTTAATTTTAAAACGTAGATATTTTATGTTTTTTAAAAACATTGATTTGCCGATTCTTAATTTTTTTTTAAATTAATTATAAATTAACTAATAACAATAGAGCTGGAGCAATTTCGGATTCTGCTGGAGCATTTATGGAGCAACTAATTGGCATACAGTTTAATTTAAAAAAGTAGATATTTTATACTTTATTGCAAAATTAAATTTTTGATACTTAATTTTTTTTTAATTAATTATAAATTAACTAATAACAAGAGAGCTGGAGCAATTTCGGATTCTGCTGGAGCATTTATGGAGCAACTAATTGGCATACAGTTTAGTTAAAAAAAAGAATGTTCTACGCTAACTTCCATCTGGTGCTCTATTGTTATTAGTTAATTTATAATTCATTTAAAAAAAATTAAGTATCAAAAATTTAATTTTGCAATTAAGTATAAAATATCTACTTTTTTAAATTAAACTGTATGCCAATTAATTGCTCCTTAAATGCTCCAGCAGAATCCGAAATTGCTCCAGCTCTATTGTTATTAGTTAATTTAAAATTAATTTTTAAAAAATTTAAGTATCGGCAATTCAATTTTTTTTAAAAACATAAAATATCTACGTTTTAAAATTAAACTGTATGCCAATTATTTGCTCCATAAATGCTCCAGCAGAATCCGAATTTGCTCCACCTCTATTGCTATTAGTTAATTTATAAATAATTAAAAAAAAATGTAAGTATCGAAAATTTAATTTTGCTATAAAACAGAAAATATATAGTTTTTAAAATTAAACTGTATGCCAATTATTTGCTCATTAAATGCTCCAGCTGAATCCAAAATTGCTATACCTCTATGGCTATTAGTTAATTTATAATTAATTTAAAAAAAAATAACCAGAAGGAAGTTAGCGTAGAACATTATTTTTTTAAATTAAATTGTATGCCATTTAATTGCTCCTTAAATGCTCCAGCAGAATCCGAAATTGTTCCACCTGTATTGTTATTAGTTAATTCATAATTAATTTTTTAAAAATTAACCAGAAGGAAGTTAGCGTAGAACATTATTTTTTTAAATTAAATTGTATGCTAATTAATTGCTCCTTAAATGCTCCAGCAGAATTTGAAATTGCTCCACCTCTATTGTTATTAGTTAATTTATAATTAATTTTTTTTTAAAAAAAGTATCGAAAACTTAATTTTGCTGTAAAACAGAAAATATCTACTTTTCAAAATTAAACTGTATGCCAATTAATTGCTCCTTAAATGCTCCAGCAGAATCCAAAATTGCTCCACCTCTATTGCTATGAGTTAATTTATAATTAATTTTGAGATAGTGATCCCATTTGAGTAATAGCGCCATCATAAATAGAATGTAGTAACATTCTATGGTTAAAGTCATTTTATCGAACAAAATTGATTGACTCTCAAGGTGGTACGTAGAATAGATACTAAATGGCATAAACCCAAAAAAATAATATTAACCGGTGAGTTTTGAAATTATGGATTCTTATGAATGAATTGGACAAACATGTTAATAGCTTTTTTGTGTTTAAGCCATCTAGCGTCTTTTTTGCGTACCACCTTATATAATTGCTCGCTATTAATTAATTAATTTATAATTGTTATTTTTTGTTTAAAGAATTGCTCTACTACTACTTTTATTACTACCTTTAAACGAGCAATTCTTGTATATATATTTGGGTACTCTGAATTAACACATAACCTACATTTTATCCCAGAAAATTAAATAAATCCCGCGGGAATTAAAAAACCTTAGTCCACGTGGACGAAGTCGCGGGCATCATTTAGTTAAGAGATAAAATATTTTATGAATTTATTTTATCTAAGGATAGAAATTGTTTATGTACATTTTTATTTTAATACAAGTAAAAGGCCAGTTACGTGGGCTTAGCCCACTCAGGACATGTTATCTTTAAAATCACTGGTCAAAGACCTTTAGATTGATATAAAATAATAAGCAAAAAGTCCAAAGTCCAAAAGCCGCATCTCAGCTACTCAGCTGTCATTGTCAATTATGTTTAGACTAGGTAACAGAATCTACTCAATAATGTTCTTCTTTAGTTGAGTGCTTAAATTTTGATGCTTTTTCAATGAGTAATAAAAAAAATATCGATATCGATCCGCAATCACATTACAAATCAATTTTGGAAAAACCTAAAAGTTACACCTAAAAGCTACAGTGGTCGGGTGGATTATAATATTTAAATTTTCAGAAAAGTCACTTAAAAATGAATCTTTTGACATTTCAAGTATTAAAAGTTGAAAAGTAGGAGGACGTGCTCAGTGCAGCACGTGCATGTGCATTTATTTATGATTTATTTTTAAATAATAACTTGCTGGTCGAAGAGTATATCAACGAATAGAGGAAACACTAGCGGTCACATTATTATACACAGCAAATAATAATTTGTGATCTCACTTTGAAATTAATGTGTCATTTTCATATATCAATATGTAAAAGTTCTTTCATTATTATTATTTGAATAAAAAGGAGGTATAAATGTTTTTGTTTATTTAATATAATTAACCGTTGACTAAATGTTACCTTGTTTTATTTAAAATAGAGTATGTATTAGGTAAAATTGATATTTTACGGCTTTCTTCTTATTTTAGATTGGATCACATATGAAATCCATGTGACCACTTCTTGTTTTTATAAGGCGCGACAACTACAGTGTTAAGAAATAGTCTTGTACAGTTACTTAGCTGTCATGTTGCCTATTCGTTTATTTGAATTTCCACCTTAGCTTTATATTTATATATTTTTATTAATTTTCTCAGTGTTAAATTTAAAAAAAAGTATAAATTATATTAATACTTATATATATTACGTAAGTTATTTATTTTTATAACTTATATAAATATATTACAAAAGTGTTACAAAAAACAGTGTGTGTCGTGAAGACACACGACAGAAGTGAAACTTTTGTATTACAGGGAAACATTTCAATTATTCATCAATGATTTTTGAATAACATGGATGGTGTGTATCATTCATTTATTTACATAAAATTATATACATATGTGTCACAGTGCATCATCTTCTTCGATCTTAAGAAGAGATATATCTGTTTTGTTTGTTAATTAGGTAATTACTATCTATTATATACGTAATTTTATTTGATAGCACCATCTATTTCTTTCTTTCTATAAGTAGTCATTTTATCAAATCAAAATTGATTAACTCTCATGGTGGTACGTAGAAAAGACGTTAGATGGCACAAACACAAAAAAATTATTAAGATGGTTGTCTAATCCATTCATAAGAATCCATAATTTCAAAACTCACCCATCAATATTATTTTTTTGGCTTTATACCATTTAGCATCTATTATACGCACCACTTTTGAGAGTCAATCAATTTTTATTCGATGAAATGACTTTTACTATAGAATGTTACTACATTCTATTGATGACGGCACTATTACTCAAATGGGATCACTCTTTCTCAAAACTAATTACAAATTAACGAATAGCAATAGAGGTGGAGCAATTTTGGATTCTACTGGAGCATTTAAGGAGCAATTAATTGGCATTTAGTTTAATTTTAAAAAACAGATATTTTATGTTTTATAGCAAAATTAAATTTTCGATCGTTTTTTTCTTAAATTAATTATAAATCAACTAATAGCAAAAGAGATGGAGCAATTTCGGATTCAGCTGGAGCATTTAAGGAGCAATTAATTGCCATTTAGTTTAATTTTAAAAAGGAGATATTTTATGTTTTATAGCAAAATTAAATTTTCGATACTTATTTTTTTTTAATTAATTATAAATCAACTAATAGCAATAGAGGTATAGCAATTCCGAATTCTGCTGGAGCATTTAAGGAGCAATTAATTGGCATACAGGTTAATTAAAAAAAGTAGATATTTTATACTTTAGTGCAAAATTAAATTTTCGATACTTAACTTTTTTTAAATTAATTATAAATTAACTAATAGCAATGGAGATATAGCAATTTCGGATTCAGCTGGAGCATTTAAGGGGCAAATAATTGGCGTACAGTTTAATTTTAATAAGTAGATATTTTTTGTTTTATAGCAAAATTAAATTTTCGATACTTATTTTTTCTTAAAAATTAATTATAAATTAACTAATAACAATAGAGGTGGAGCAATTTCGGATTCTGCTGGAGCATTTAAGGAGCAATTAATTGGCATACAATTTAATTTAAAAAAATTATGTTCTACGCTAACTTCCTTCTGGTTAATTTTTTTAAAATTAATTATAAATTAACTAAAAGCAATAGAGGTATAGTAATTTCTGATTCAGCTGGAGCATTTAATGAGCAAATAATTGGCATACAGTTTAATTTTAAAAACTATATATTTTCTGTTTTATAGCAAAATTAAATTTTCAATACTTACATTTTTTTAAAATTATTTATAAATTAACTAATAGCAATAGAGGTGGAGCAAATTCGGATTCTGCTGGAGAATTTAAGGAGCAAATAACTGGCATACAGTTTAATTTTAAAACGTAGATATTTTATGTTTTTTAAAAACATTGAATTGCCGATACTTAATTTTTTTTTAAATTAATTATAAATTAACTAATAACAATAGAGCTGGAGCAATTTCGGATTCTGCTGGAGCATTTATGGAGCAACTAATTGGCATACAGTTTAATTTAAAATAGTAGATATTTTATACTTTATTGCAAAATTAAATTTTTGATACTTAATTTTTTTTTAATTAATTATAAATTAACTAATAACAATAGAGCTGGAGCAATTTCGGATTCTGCTGGAGCATTTATGGAGCAACTAATTGGCATACAGTTTAGTTAAAAAAAGAATGTTCTACGCTAACTTCCATCTGGTAATTAATTGGCATACAATTTAATTAAAAAAAATAATATTCTACGCTAACTTCCTTCTGGTTAATTTTTTTAAAATTAATTATGAATTAACTAATAACAATGGAGGTGGAGCAATTTTGGATTCTGCTGGAGCATTTAAGGAGCAATTAATTGGCATACAATTTAATTAAAAAAAAATAATATTCTACACTAACTTCCTTCTGGTTAATTTTTTTAAAATTAATTATAAATTAACTTATAGCAATTGAGGTATAGCAATTTCGGATTCAGCTGGAGCATTTAAAGAGCAAATAATTGGCATGCAGTTTAATTTTAAAAACTATATATTTTCTGTTTTATAGCATAATTAAATTTTCAATACTTAAATTTTTTTAAATTATTTATAAATTAACTAATAGCAATAGAGGTGGAGCAAATTCGGATTCTGCTGGAGCATTTAAGGAGCAAATAATTGGCATACAGTGTAATTTTAAAACGTAGATATTTTGTTTTATAAAAAAATTGAATTGCGGATACTTAAATTTTTTAAAAATTAATTATAAATTAACTAATAACAATAGAGCTGGAGCAATTTCGGATTCAGCTGGAGCATTTAAGGAGCAATTAATTGGCATACAGTTTAATTTAAAAAAGTAGATATTTTATACTTTATAGCAAAATTAAATTTTTGATACTTAATTTTTTTTAATTAATTATAAATTAACTAATAACGATAGAGCTGGAGCAATTTCGGATTCTGCTGGAGCATTTATGGAGCAATTAATTGGCATACAGTTTAGTTAAAAAAAGAATGTTCTACGCTAACTTCCATCTGGTAGGTAACACACATAAAAAAGTCGAATTGAGTACCGTGTTCTTTTTTAGATAGATTAAGAATAAACTTATACCAGTTCGGCGCATTCGTGTGACAGAGACGATGTTATATTTTTTTTTGAAGTCTGTGGAAAAGTGGAATGTAGAGTAGAAGGAGGGCCATCTCTGTATATGAAAAGTGTACCTAAAAACGCGGCCAATAAAGGTGGCGCTGCTGTAGCATAGGATAAATTTAAAAAAACACCAAAATTAATTAGAATAAGATGAAGAAATAAACAAGGATCGACCAATCCGCTTTGTAGTGTACTACGTAAATAGTTGAGGTTTTGTATACTGGCATTTTACTAACTAGTCTAGTCATTAAATTTTAAGATATTTGAATTCAGCTGACTTCACTCCGTCTATAACAGCTATATTCATATCGTAGTTTTTCAGACGCCAGCGCTATTGTGGTAGGTTTTGGAACCTCTATTTTCAGTATATAGTGGGACATTTTTTCAACTTTCGCACCTTATAAGATGATTCTCCTTCTACTCTACACCATAATCCATACCAACCAAATTACTTTTTTTTTACTAATAATTGAAATAAATAATAACTACGTCAGAAGTATTAATTGAAATCTCCTCTTGCTCAATAGTCAATGTGTTCTTTTTTTATAACATTAGTGCAAAATAAATTTGGTGGAAGTGATTTGAGTGGATCGTGATTTTTTGATTTGGTGACAATAGAGTACAAAAATATGTGTGGCTATTGCTTCGAAATCCCAGCAATCTATTTATAGACTAAACCCTTTTTTGTTGGTTTATATTTTTAGAGTATAAGGTGGACAAATAATTGTTACTCGTCGTCGATATTTTACTTCCAGTATTAGTGAGATAGATAAGCCAGCATCCATCGGATGACATAATATTTTTTTCTGGCATTTCCTGTAGTTTTCCAATAATCCACGGGGCAAAATGGGGTAAAACTAGGTGACTCCATCACTATTTTCACGTAGTAGAGCCATGCTGCAACTATATTAGTAGTGTTGCGCGCCACGATTAATACATGGTTCATGGCGATACTAGTCACCACTATTGCCCTCTAGTATCGAGTGGCAGAACTAGGAGCGTCAAGAATATTCTAAAAATTTCCATGGAATAACTTTCTAGAACTATCGACACCTAGTCAATCGGGTCCGATATGTACTCGAACATTCTAGAAGTTTCTAAAGTAGAAGGTTCTCGAAACTACCTGATACCCTATATAAGGCCGGTATAGACCGCGACCGAGTCAGTATTAGCTTGCTACATATTTATTTATCTATGGTCAGTATTGAATTGGCGATACAAGCGAATACTTCGGAGTGATACGAACTACTCGACCGGGG
Source organism: Parnassius glacialis (assembly GCA_033319125.1). Lineage (NCBI taxonomy): Eukaryota > Metazoa > Arthropoda > Insecta > Lepidoptera > Papilionidae > Parnassius > Parnassius glacialis. Next base: position 1,503,329 of record JAVANC010000025.1, on the reverse strand, counting down.
AAGGACCACGTTCTCACAGAATACCAGCGTAAAATAGCAGCATAACGCTTCTGTGTTTCGTATGGTTACTGTAGAGAACCGGAGACCCCTTTTTAATGCAAACGAGGCATTCTATCTTAGGCCTGACGAGTGACAACACATTTTGATTCGTAATCGACAAAGACATTTAAGTAGTAATGGTAATAGACCGGACATCAGCAACAAAATAGTCACCTCTTACTTATGTCCTATAGGATATATTTCGGATTTGTGTCAATTAGTCTTAGTGACGTCGTCAAAAGCTCAAGACGCATTCCTTTCCTAAATTAAAAAATATATATTTTTAAAGAAAATATAGCCAAAAGTGCATTAAGTTATTGTAAGTCCCGATATGTAGCAAAAACTGAATGTGATTTCGGTTTATTATCACAAGAATAACGTATATTTACCCCATAATTTTTAAATTTCATTATTTCTGGTAGATTGTTCTAGAACATTTATCATCATTGTCATAAGCGCCCTATGTTATCTAGTAACACACCAAATGAGTTAGTGGTCGACAACGTTTATCGATTGGTGTTATCGATAAAAAATATTATACAGAATGCTGATTTAATCATCTACAATATTTAAAGAGGTGAAACAGTAAACGATACTGTATCCATACCAATAAAGAAATGGGGTGGGCCTATATCGAGGCAAAGGGCCGTTGGCTTTAACGTGAAACGTCTATGTTAGCCAGTACAACTAGTACAACCGGTCAACAAGATAGTCTTCTTTTTAAAATTTTAATATAAATCTACAACACTAGGAAAACTGCAGATCCGTTGCCATCCTTTTGGAAAGGAGTAAGCTCGTTTCTTTAAGGTCCCTAAGTCCTATCGGTCTATAAAAATCGCCGATGGTAAACGATTCCGAAGAAAATTCCTATTAAATCGCGCGGTAGTGGACTGCCAAGCATTCAAATCTGGATGGTAACGTAAGTTTTATGGCGATGTGTATTGGTGAAATTTGGTGGCTGGAATTAATCAAAACAATTCCTCAGAACACTCCCCGTGGCAAATACGATAGAAAATGCAAAGGGATGCAACATCTCTACGCAGTGCCAGTATATCGAGACAATCAAAGACAACTCGATCGTCGATGTCGAGCCGCTCTGTTCTCTATGCGGTCAAGTGGAAGGAGCTCGCCCTGGCGAGCCCCGGCCCAGAGATGAGAAAAATATTCCATGTGAGGCCGAGCCTTCACTTGTAAAGTTGCAAACGGTGCGCTAGCATGAAATACTGTCCCGCTCTACTGAGTATGCCAAGCTTTTTAGAAGACAATTTAGCTTTCTCTTCCAAGTAACCATGCTACTGCAGGTCATTCGATGTGTCGACGCCGAAGATTCCGCTTTTGGCTGAAGCAACAAAGGAAGTGCTCTGAAATTGAGAAGATACGACAAAGGTGTTCTTTTTAGCGGTAAACGCGTAAACTTGTGAATTTGTGAAATAATTTATCGTGTAACGACCTTTAAGTTCAATGCTTTCCTAAAATATGTTAGATTTAAAGTGTATTTTTGTAAAAGAAACGAATTTGAAAAACATGAAAACATGGAGGCGCTCACTTATTGGATTTGACGTTTCGCGATGTGCCTTCGACGCCGACCGACCAATCATGCTATTATTATAAAGTTCAATGTTTTCCTAAAATATGTTAGACTTAAAGTGTATTTTTGTAAAAGAAACGAATTTGAAAAACATGGAGGCGCTCTCTTATTGGATTGGACGATTCGCGATGTGCCTTCCACCGCGACCCACGCCGACCAACCAATCATATGCTATTATTATATAATAGACCTAGTGACGTCATCGAAGATGCTACCAATGTGACTGTTGTTTAAATTAATTCTTAGTTATTGGAAATTAAATATATTTCATGACATTTCATTTCATTCATGATGTTATTCGTAACTTAAAACGTTTAAATGAATATTTTTGGTGTGATGGAAGTCATAGTAAATAGATTTATACAATAAAAAAGCATGCATATTCCCTATTATTATATCGTTAAGCATTACAAACTTAGTAACCTTCAACAACATTATCAATACTTATATGTCGAATCGGTAACATTCCTAAAACGGGTTTTTACCCTACATTTAATATCGTTACCTACTGGGGAATAGCTGAAATGTTTTCCTAATAAATATTCTGCGTAGTTTTGCTATTTTTGTTAGAGGGCGTCACACACGCGTGAACTCAAAGTTTTTGTATGGAAACGTTCTCTATGTCCGCTCTTTAGTATACCTATATATTTAAATCTCTTTGGTAATCGAATATAGATGTAGATGTCTATGGACCACAACAACCACCACACGTAGATACAAAGTCTATGCCACCACAGTCTTGGTAGAGAGTAATTGTGTTCTGTGCACCACAGACTAATATGATACATACGTATGCAAGCACGCAAGCACTTACCATCAGTTGGACTGTGTGCTCATTTTTCACTATATTATATATTCTATAAAAAAAACATCTTTCGTCGCCTACACTGCACAATAATCGCGATACGATTGCACTGCACGCGAATGTAATCACTCTCACGCACCCACATCTATATTTATCATTTTTTACCCTGAAAGCTCAGTGATTAACGCTAACTAAGATGGAGACCTGATGACCTGTAACTCATGGTTTAAGTACCTACTTCAGGCACCAGCGACCAACAACTATTTTTTTTTGTTATAATGACTATTAATGAACTTTGGTGCTAAAATATTTTGTGGTTTTTTATTTCATTTCATTGTCGATTTTAAAATTTGGTTCATAAATTATTACAGTAAGTATTAAGTAGGCCCAAGAACCTATAGGTCCTTGGCAGTGGCGGATTTAACAGCAGGCTGAGTAGGCTTCAAAAAAAAGAGCTTCGAAAAAGCTTCTCGCTTTTCTTACTTAAACTGCCTGAAAAATTATTTAAGATCTACCTAAAGGCAACATCTCGGCATGCTGGGTTTTTTTAATAGGATAAGGGTGACAAACGAGCACACAGTCCACCTGATGGTAAGTGGTTGCTGTGGCCCATAGACATCTACATCTATCTTCGATTACGAATCAAAATGCAAATGCGTTGTCACCCGTGAGGACCAAGATGTAATGCCTCGTTTCCAGTAAAACGGCTCTCCGGTTCTCTACACTCACCATACGAAACACAGCAGCATTAAGCCGCTATTTTACGCTGGTATTCTGTGAGAGCGTGGTCCTTCCCCGGTCGAGCCGACCCATTCGTGCTACAACTTTACCAGAAATATAGCTGCAGCATGGCTCTACCACGTAAAAAACTTCGGGTTCACTCCCCGAAGTTACGAACTTTTTTTATGCATGAACGGTTTCAAACTGTTTCAAGCAAAAATAAACCTTATACCATATTACAAGAACACATGGTACTTCGTAGGTCTATTCGGTCATATGATAGTAATAAGACGGCAGTTCAACCATTTTAAGCAAAATTAAACAATAAGAAACGCATTGTTATATTTATTTAACAGGAGACTTGTTTTCCAGAAATTTATTTACAACTCGAGTTTGTGAGCGATCGCAATGAGTGCTATTATTTGTTACTTGTTAGACATTTTTCCACAACATGATTGAAAACCCACAAAGTAAAAAGAGTACTATATACAAGTTAAAAAAAGGTTATCAACCCCTAAAAATTTCAAATTTTCAAAATATCCAGAAACGAAGCCGCAGGCATGAACTACTTGCAAAATAATGAATATTTTGTTCTGGATAAATTTTCCACAAAAGCAATTTGAGCGAGTTAAAACGATTTTTAAAAAGACACGACTCGCGTGTCATACGCCACACATAAAAGTTATCGATGGCACGTCTGGCGTGCCATCCGCACTGAACCGGTTAAGAAGCAGAGATTTAAATATATAGGTATACTATAGAGCGGACATTGGGAAGATTTGTATACAAAAACTTTGAGCTAGTGCGCGTGTGGCACCCTCTAGCTAAAAATAGCAAAACAACGCTAAGCATTTATTAGCTATTTAGCTATTCCCCAGTAAGTGACGCTAATAAATATAAGCTCGTTTTAGGAATTTTACCGTTTCGACATCAAAGTTTCGATAATGTTGTTGAAGATTACTAAGTTTGAAATACTTTTCGATATAATAATAGGAAATATACATGATTGTTTTATAATTAAAATTGGTAACTAAATAGTGACGATTACTGGATAACAGAGGGCGCTTATTACAATAAAAATAAATGTTCTAGAACAATCTACTAGAAATAATAAAATTTAAAGATTATTCGGTAAATATATGTTATATTTACGACAGTAAACCGATATCACGTTCAATTTTTGCTCCTTATCGTGACTTACAATACGAATGCGTCTTGACTTTTTGACGATGTCACTAAGACAGTAAGACTAAATGACAAAAATCGGAGATATATCCTATAGGACATAAGTTACAAACGGCAATTTTGCTACTGATCAGTTTTAGTATATAAAAAGTGCTCTGTGCTATCAAAATGGCGTCGATAAAGCAGCACCTTTTTGACCCTTTATTATTTGATTGACTGATGAAGAGCTATCACAGAGCCATCTGTGCAAACAAGGCTGTAGTTTTTGAGTTGTAAGAAAACAAAGAAAATGACCATTTAACCGGATGAACATATTACCCTCACGTACTATAGTGTCGCAAATCCTCACTAGATGCTGTGTACCTCTGCCCGAAGTTGTACTAAATAACGTATTTCTTATTCATCTATCTTCCTGCTCTTACACACTAAACTATTTTGTTGCAGTTTTTATCCAATGATTAAAAATATTTACGCAGCAGGATTAACAAATATTTAACGCCGTTAATCCGTCTTCCTATGGCAATAAGGCAAATAATCCTTTCTACAACGGAAGAGATCCATCTCCAACAGTGGTCTTTTACGAGCTGTAAAGAACCCTCATATATTAGAGGAGACCAAACAGCAGTACACGGCAGTAAGACGTACGAAGGCTTACTATACTTTGATTCTATACATTTTTATTAACTATTCATTGGGGTACATGAAATAAATATCAAGAAATATCCATTATTATTAAACTATCTATTATTCTTTTATACAATATTTAACACTTAAATTTTAGTAGTGTTTACCCTGGTACCTTAGGCGAGATTTCACCTCTAATTTTATAGCATTTGCAAGACAATTCTTTAACCACCGCCGACATTATCTCCTAATATCGTTAGCGGCAATTTTGAGTGCTTACGTTTGCCTTTAGTGTTGTTAGGATTGCCTTACGATGCGACCTCTATAGTTTCCTACTTCCACTCTATACCAAGACCATTCTTTAATGTGACCAACACATCGTCACGTCGATGATAATGAAGTGTTAAGTGTCTTTGTATAATAAGGTAGTACAAGTCATGCAGGTTGGTTAGTGATGAGTCGAATGTTAGTATTAAGGTTTCATAATATCAATGACATGTCGAAAATCAAACTTTGTTATTACAGTATCGCCATAAAGCAAAAATTCTACTTCAGTGTATACCTAGTGTTGCCATGTATAAATGTTTCTATATCAACAAAGTTTGGGAACCATTGTACCAATTCATTGCAAAGGGAATGAAAAGCAAAAACTCCATACTATGCTGAATGTTTATTTGGATTTATCTTCTAAAACATTATAAACGCAGTAAAATATACAAATAAATGCGAAAGAATATATTTAATATTATAATAGTTGCCCATAAGTAGTTTAAAATAATTTTAAAAAACAGAACTAATCATTCTACGCTTTAAACAAATAATATTAATAACAATTATATTAGTATACATTTCATAATATTTCATTCGTTAAGGTTACAATAAATTGTGCTTTTTCATCTTAAAATCTATATTAGCCAAATTAAAATTAGAACAAGAAACAAAGTAGCCGCCATCAAAATATTCAACGTGTTGCCAGTCTATAAAACAACAATCTTTCGACAACCGACATAACACAATATTTCGGCGCACGTCAATAAAATGTAAAATAATAAACCTGATATGGTTAAATCGGAAGTCCTTAATAATATAGTTAGCGTCAACAGTTTCCTTAACATTCGTATAAAAGTCATCTCTCGAATATAATCTTATCTAAAAGGTAGACATCTTACAAGTAGACACGTTACAAAATGTCTGAAAACGGAATGACGACGCGAAAACCGTCGCATTCAATATTATATTACCCTAGAAGAAAGTTGTATGCCGTGGTGATAGGTATAATGTTTGGAATATAATGTTTTTTTTTAAATTGCTACGAAGATTTGCTACTGTTTTCTCCATCCCGAAATGAGGGTTATCAGGATAATTCCCGTCTTAACGCCTTGCCAGTTAAGCTAAGATTTACAATCTCTATATTTAGAGTATGGCTTTGTTGGAGTATTGTAAAACGTGGTTTAAAAATTTCTAAAAAGGTTCTAAAATTTTATATTTTATTATTTATAATCCTATTTTTAACTGTTTTCACGTCTTGTTTTTTTTGAGGGCTATAATTTTACGCTAACCAGATGTCGCATGTTGGAAGTGAGGTGAAGTTGTATTGTGAAGTTTTAAATAAAAAGTTATCGGTTTCTAGAATTTATAAATTCATAAAACAACAGATAGTGGCGTGCAGTTTAATATTTTGCACATTTTATTTACTTCTTTTTTTATTTTTCCTTCTTTTTGGTTTGGTTTGGCTTATGCGTTTTTAATCTAAATAATATAAAATATAACAAATTCTTTTAGAAATAAATATTAACTGTTACATAATATTTCACCTCATTTCTAAGTGGTCCTGGTGGCAGAAAAATTCGTGGACAGATTCTGTCAAAAACATCTCAGGAAAATGTAATTCGGTTGCAATTGGCGAAAGGTAATGGAATAAAACGCCATTAAGAGAGGAATTATCCAGTGCAGAAACTCTTAACTACATTGCGTAGAAGCTTGAATATTTATATTTTCAATCTAATGATACATTTTTTGATAACATGTAACATATACAAACATGCACATAAATAACATGCTTGATAAATCTTGCTACGTCTACGCACTACACGCAAAACTGTTCAACGAACCCTTTTAATATCTACGGCCATTTTCACGTGGCATAATATTATATCCTGAAGAATGGAGATTTCATCTAATTTTAAAAATACGTTTCGCTAATATACATATAGGCCATAATTCACCATCGGAACTTTGGTAAGAAATGTTTACCGGTTGCGTAAAATGTCTCAAAACAGGGTATTTTTAAAGCTAACATTGTGTTATTAAAGCTTATATTATCAAGCTGTCTTATTCGATTTTTAATCTGTAGCTATAAAAATCGATTTGCGTTTCGTTTTTCGTGATATTTTTACACGTGTCAGTTATTTTATACACAGCAAAAATGATATGACAATTTACACGAAGTGATATGAGTATAATGAAGATTGTACTAACAAGATATGTACTTAAAACGATTAATAAATGTAGGTTTATAGACAAATTTGGTACATTTTTTAAAGTATAAATGCTCGTTACATTTTGTCTTTTTCGTTGAATCGTTTCGCTCTGGCAACACTTGGACTTACCGCAAAAAAGGGAAAAGTTGGTAAAAAAACAGTTGAAGAATAAATAGAATGACTCAATCACGACACGTACTGCAACAATGGCATGCCCTTATTTATACAATAAGCGTTGCATACGATAATCGTCTATTCGAACCCTAAGCTATTAGGAACTAAGTCAACTACGTGGTTAGTCCCGTATAACCTTAATTTAGAGGCTTCAACCCCTATACACATTGCAATTAGGGCTGCTAGATTGTATAATATACATTTTCAATCATCCTGAACTTCAAAAATTGTTCGCAGTTATGTATTCGAATCATACGAAATTAAAAATTTGCAAAAATACCTATTCACACTTTTCCACCAACACCCGAATACCTTTCTATCGCTCTAAAAATGGTATACCATATCATAATTCTTGAAAAGCCAAAACAAAGAAAATTGCGGAGAAATCAAATTCAAGTTCCTTTTTCTAATACTATAAAAGTACCTTAATTTTTGTTATATAACTTGGCTGTATTATTCATAAAATTATCTCGCAGCCCTATTCGCAATATATACAATAATTAAACTCTCACGAAACTTACATCAAGTTAGGGTTAGGGAAGCCCGGTTCGACACTATTAGTGGATGATAATGAAGTGTTAAGTGCTTTTGTATAATAAGGTAGTATAGTACAAGTCATGCAGGTTTGTTAGTGATGAGTCGAAAGTTAGTATTAAGGTTGCATTATATCAATGACATGTCGAAAATCAAACTTTGTTATTACAGTGTTGCTGTAAAGTAAAAATTCTACTTCAGCGTATACCTAGTGTTGCCATGTCATGCTATATCAACAAAGTTTGGGAAGCAATACCATTGTAGCAAAATCTCTTTGGTGTAACAGAAGTGTTGCCAGAGCGTTAAAATCGAATTGAAAGCGGGGAGACGTGTTGCCATATTGTTATAAGTACTGGCAAACAGTGCTCCCACGTTTCGCAGCACCGAGTTCGTTTTGTTGAACATTGATGACCGCTAGCTGGATTTATTGTTCTTTATCGTCGGCCAGCTTCCCGTTGGTGTATTCTGGAGGTGCGTGTGAAGTTTGGTTTGGTTGGTCCTCCGTCATAACTGACACTAATTCTTCAACGGCGCGCCCAAGGTCATCTGGAATATTATAATATATAATTATATCGTACTGTATACCATGTAATTTTAAAAACTATTATATTATTAAGTTATAACAACTTTTCTTCTTTTTTTCTTGTTTGCTTTCTATCATCATTATTTGTCATTGTTTATCGTTAATTAGATAGTAAAATGTAATGATTAATAATCTCTCTTTGGAATGTTTATTATTAGTGTTTTTTTTTGTAAGGTATGTAATTCTTAGTATAATGTTTCATTGGAATGTTTATTATTATAAGTTTTGCAAGGTCTGTAGTTAATTGGTAAGTTAGCGTACTAACATACGTAGTATCCATTAAGTAGTCTGTGATACTAACGTCAGGGGTATGAAAGTCCTCAGTAGCTTGCTTTTACGTTGATATTATTGCCATCTCATAGTCAGCTAAAGTACTATTTTCCCCAATATTTTTACACATTTTATTACAAGATGGCGCCACTGCTGGTATTCATTATTTATACTGAAGCCTAAATCGTGCTATCGAAGTTTTAAAATACAGCGGTATATATATATAGAATAATTCTATAAGAATAAACGAATAAATTTAAAGCATGCTCACCTAAAACAGTCTAATAAAGAGTTGTTTAAAACAAATTAGGTAGTAATTATATACATTTCCTCTTAATTTTATTGATATATGTACGAAACAATCCTGCACCTAGGTGATAGCGCCCTCTAGTGTAATTTTCAGTAATTTATAATCCCAACGCCATCTATAAGAGCGCTCAAGAGACTTCCCTCTTTTCGACACCTAATAATTTGTCAGAGTGGCTCATCTATACCCTATATAGTATATTATCTATGACTAACGTATTGTCACCTTTTGACATTTTGACCCATCTGACATTGACACCTCTCACTTTTGTGTCTATGGTACATTAACGTTCCGTTTCTTCATTTATTGTTAAATTAATTATAGATTTCTTTCAATACTGCTGGCAGGTAGTTTACTGATGACTTATTTAGTTTTGTATTTATTTATTTTATATATACATATATATATAATATATATACATACATTTAGTAATCAGGTATAATTTAATATGATTTCTTTAGATGATAGTGTTCGGAGTTACAATTCCTTCGCCTTTGATTCTGCTTCTGATGGATTAAGCAGCATGATAGCTTTGAAAGCATTGTACCCTTAAATATTATGTTAGATTCAATTTTTACTGAATGTAGCAAAAACTGTAATGCTATTCACATAAATGCTCAAAGTATTCCTGCTAATTACCCCGACATGTTGTCAAGTTTTAATAGCAAAAATATACACGCTATCCTTATTTCGTAGTCATGGTTAAAACCATGTCTTTCATCAACATCCTACTCGCTTCCAGGTTTTCATTTGATTCGTAACGACCGTAACGATCGGGGCGGTGGCGGTGTTGCTATTTATCTACGCTCTCATATACCGTATTCAGTAATTCAGGTTTCAACTGGTTCTCAGACTGGAGGTGAAGCTGAATTTCTCTTTATCGAAGTTCTTCTCGGTCATACTAAATTACTTCTCGGAGTCTTCTCGGAGTCCCTCTCTCATTGTTGACTACTTCACCACGTTAGAAAATATTCTTGAAAATCTTACACCTATCTATTGTCATAGTATAATTATGGGTGATTTTAATACTTGTCTTTTAAAAAACCAACGCCAGATCAATAAAACCAAAATCTATTATCGACGCAGCAAATTTAAAACTTCTTCCTACTTCTGCCACACACTTTTTCCCTAACTGTGCCGCTTCTCTTCTCGACATAATGTTTGTGTCTTCACTTGAACTTGTTCATAAATTTGGGCAATATGCTGCTGATTCTTTTTCCTATCATGACCTTTTATACTTGTCTTACAAAATCCGTCCCCCTAAAGCTAAGTCAAGGATCCTACTTCAGCGTAACTTTAGTGACTTGGACTTGAAGCAGCTTTTAAATGACGCTCGAAAGATTGATTGGAGTGTAGTGGTCAATGCTTCTACTGTTGATGAACAGGTAGCTTTGTTCAACTCTTTGTTAATTCAGCTTTATGACGTTCATGCTCCTGTTCGTCCAGTGCGTGTATAGCATCCTCCCTCTCCTTGGCTGACTGATGATATAAAAGTCATCCACATTAAAAATTGTGCCAACGCGAAATACAAGTCAGTTCCTAGCGACCTCAATCGAGAAAAGTATAGATTAGTACGGAATCGTTGCAACAATCTGTGTAGAAAGGCACAACGACGCCATATCCATGAATCAGTATAAGATCTTGACCCTGCTAGGGTCTGGAAATTTTTTAAGTGTTTAGGAGTTGGGAAATTACGACAAAATTTCACTCACCATAACTTTGATCTCAATCAACTTAATTTGCATTTCTCATCTTCGTCTTGCACTAACGATAAAGCAAAACACAATACTTTGGATTCTCTTTCAAAAGCTCCCGCTCCGGACACCTCTGCTTTTAATTTTAGTCAATTTAACAGTTGTGATGTCATGAAAGCCATAATGTCCATCCATTCAAATTCAATTGGTAGTGACTCATTGATCTCCTTTCACCTGTAATCACTTCCATCCTCAATAATTCACTGAATTTTTCTATTTTCCCATCAGCTTGGAAAGACGCACTTGTAGTTCCTCTTCCGAAAAAGTCGAATCCGTCTAGTTTTTCTGATTATAGACCTATCTCTATCTTGCCTTTCCTTTCCAAAGTTCTTGAACGTCTTGTGCACAATCAATTAAGCATCTACCTTTTAAAACATAATCTTTTAAATCCTTTGCAATCCGGTTTCCGTCCTGGCCATAGTACGACTACTGCACTTTTACAAATCACTGATTATATTCGGTATGGTATGGAGAAACAAAAGCTTATCCTTCTTACGTTGCTTGATTTCAGTAATGCATTCAATACAGTAGATTTTGCTATCTTGTTGGGCATCCTAGGCTTTCTCAACATATTCCCAACTGTAGCTGACTGGTTTCGAAGTTACTTGTTTGGTCACCGACAGCGGATTCAGGTATAAGATGTTTTTTCCACCTGGACTACTATAGCGGCTGGCGTACCACAAGGTGGCGTGTTGTCTCCTCTCCTGTTTGCAATTTTCATTAACTCTATAAGTCATAATTTGTCCTCTTCCTACCACTTGTATGCTGATGATCTCCAAATCTATACTCAATCGTCTCTTGAAGATTTGTCTAAATCAGTTGACACTACTAACGCTGATCTGACTTGTATTTCGAATTGGAGTAAACCTTATGGTTTAACGATTAATCCTAAGAAAACTCAGGCCATTATCATCGGTAGTTCTAGATTAATTGGAAAAATTGACTGGTCTTCTCTAGCTCCTATTTTACTAGACTGCACTCAAATCCCTTACAGTGACAAGGTTAAAAACCTGGGGTTGTATCACGACTCTTGTATGTCTTGGACCTCACAGGTTAATGAGGTTAGTAGAAAAATGTTTGCTGCTTTAAGCTCTTTACGTAGATTACGTAATTTTTTCCCACAGTAACTAAAGTTACGTTCGCCCAGTCTCTACTTCTACCTATCCTTGACTATGCTGACATATGCTATCTTGACATTACCGAGGAGCAGCTTAATAAGCTTGAGCGCATTCAAAATTTATGTATTAGATTCATATTTGGGCTTTGCAAATATGATCATATCTCTGAATTTCGCAAACTGCTCAAATGGCTCCCGATCCGCTTTCGCAGGAATACTTACATTCTCTCCACTTTGTATAGCGTGCTGTTTAATCCTTCCAAACCTCATTATTTAAAAGACAGTTTCCAGTATCTTTCCCTTACCCATAATCGGTTCCTTCGATCCTCTGTCAATCTTTCTCTCTCTATTCCTTCGCACTCTTCCTCCTTTTTTAAGAAATCCTTTACTGTAACTGCTGTACGTTTGTGGAACTCTTTACCTCTCCACTTTCGTCGTGCTCAATCTCTTCATTCTTTCAAAAGTATTGTTAAATCATATTACTTAGAACGCTATTAGATAAATTACTTTTCCTTTTTCGTGCTCTTTTCATTTTATCTATTATATTATATCATACATAATCTTCACTTGTCTTTATTTGTATGTATTTTCATATTTTTTATTTTTATTTTTTAATTTTACGCCCCCCTCTATTTTTAACTATTGTTTGCATCAGTTCTCTACACTAAGGTTGTCTGGAAGAAATCACTTTCAGAGTGATTAGACCGCCTGTTGTACATTTTCTAATTTAGATTTAACTGTATTCGTTTTGTTTTGTTTTTTGGTGTACAATAAAGAGTAAAATAAATAAATGAATAATAAATAAATATATTAACATTAATGGTAAGAACTTGCCAATTTTTAAGTTATAAAGATAATTTTCTTCTGCTTGATATTGATATTACATTTTGAATACTATAGACACTATGAATTGTGTTAGATATTTTTATTTAATCATTTATTTACATATTATTTAAAAATATTATACAATGTTAAAAACCATAATTTTTTTTATGGTAACTAAAATTCAAAAGTTAAATTATCGTACAGCCGTAAATTACCGTATCGCCTTTAAGCGACGAAAGAATCAGCCATCTTATCTCAGAGACATATATTTGCGCCACTCACCTCTTTCAGTGGTCTCTGGTGCCGCCCCTGCTCTGAACGAGGTGTCCGTGAGATATTTATTTTTTACGGTACGTATGTTCGAGGTAAAGTAGCAGCACTTTGCTGCTCTAACCTAACCTACCCATATGTATTTGAAATGCTTGCTAGAATGCTTGTAGGATATAATAAGATAAAATAGGGAGTATATCCAGAATTAAAATCTTTTTCGTTTCTTGCGCAACAGTGTGCTTTGGTTGTTTGAAACCATTTTCTGAAGAACAAGATGCACTGTTACTCCTGATATCTATGATGAAATGACTCACAGCTAGAACTATGAATTTTTAAAAAAAATATAACAGATTATTTACCTCACGGAATGCGTCCTGATACGAATGCAAAAAAGAAAACATTTATTTATAAAAATTTTATAAATAATGAGACAAACGACAGTAACACCATGCACCCTTCATGCAAAATTGATGAGTAAAATATAAAACAGTAAAACACTCAAAACAGAGGTAACAAAAGCAAATCGGATACAAAATCATAATTTTTCTAAGACATTCTATTCAAACCTTTAAGAATGCATAACATTTAAATCGATTTCGAATCGATACAGCTGTCAAATTTTGTTAATGTTAGCAATGTCTGAAAAACAAAAACAGCAACTAAAAACAAAAATTCGACACAGCTCTGTGGCGCAAGTTAAAGAAACAAAAAAAATACCAAAAATTCGATTGTGATGGATGCTAGGTCTTAAGCGAAAACCTAGTAACAACCAATCTAAACAAATATGTATCTACTATTGGAAGCGTATTGAATAATCATATTTAGTTTTGGATAAATTATCTTAATAATTAATCATTATAATAATAGTGTATGTGTTTACTCTCTGATAAGTGATAATAGAGATGTTTAATTTATTATCAGCGTACGATAAGTATAGAACAGTCAAAGTAACATTTTGCGTCGCATTGCGCTCTAACTTCATATGCAACTTGCTTTTTTATTTTAAATTTTTAATGAATTTCCTTAAATAAATATTATATGATAAGGCTTAGTAAAATGGCAAGCCATTAAACTTAACGTTTAGAGGTTGAAATTATATTCTTACTCTCTAAGCTTATTCTGCGTGCATTGAATCTCTTCTCTTTGTTTTTTTTTAAAGTGTGAGAAGTTATTATAGATACATCTCTTTCTATAAAGTTTCATAGTTCATATATTACATTCATCTCTAAAAATATTTAAGGGTTTTGAAAATAAATTACTGACAGAATTGTGTATTAGGCTCAATTTACATTGCGGCGGATCAGAATGGAATGCAAGCGTCATTTTTGCCTCGTCGTGTACCTGTAAGAGAAAGACTGCGCCTTGACCCTATAACCACCGTTCAGTTATTTAGTTTAGATCTTTTATTTGACCAGAATGGTTCATTGAGTATTATTTTCATAATGCTTATTTGAGACAGAAGAACAAAATGATGAGAAAAGGAAGAATATCAGAAAAAGAAATATGATTTATGGAAGAAATAAAAACGTCACCCTTCGCGCCACTTCCCGCGGACTTCACTGACTGCGCCGAATTCCCGTAGCTATCTACGGGAATTCTTGAGAATGCGCGAGAATTCCACGGAAAGAGCGACTTCTTTTTTGGCTCATATCTAGTTTGCACGTTACACAATTAACATAAACTTCGTTTTACTTTGTACAATTTAGTTACAAAAATTCGTTTCCATTCCGTTCCGCGGCAATGTAAATTGAGTTTTACTTGGAATATGGGAACTATGTAAATTTGGATAGAATTAAGTATATAAATAGAATATTTAAAATCATTCCATTAGACAATTTGCTTCCAGTAGTATACACACTAACAACCAATCCACGACTGTTATTGGAGCTGACCTGCGCAGTGCATCAGCGAGTGAACGCTGTGAGGCGGCGGCGGCGGTCGTTCCAATGTTTCCCGTTCTCCACGTCCGCCATCTTAAGTGCAATTACGAGTCAAAATGGCGGATAATCGATATACTAATGAAATACCTACTATTGTTTTGCGAGTACAATTAGCGACGTTATATTATTTAAATGTTTTTATCGTTTTATTTGAATAACAACAATAACACAAATTATAAATTGTCATAAACGAGTCCAAAGATCAAAACAGTAATCAAAAAAACTCGACTGTTTAATAAAAAGTTTACTGAAAACAGGAAAGTTTTATATGCTATGTCTCTTCTACAATTAAGACGATTTAAAGCCAAAGAAATAGACATACGTACATACATATTACATACTCTAGAAAAATATACACATACACACACATGTATAGGATATTTATCACGTTTTAAATAAATAAATGTACTCAAAGAAGAAATTTCTTTTTAATATGAATTTCATTTTAGAAAATGGAATGAGCTCTCAATTTTTTTAATTAATTAGCTGTGGATTTAGTCAGCAGTATACGAATTTGAAAAAAAAAAACGGGTATCAGAAATAAAAATGTGTAAAGACTGTTGCTGCAATCACCTTCTAAGAGGGCGATTAATCCAAATCCTTCTTACTATTGGAAGAGTTTAATTTTAGTTAGTTTTAGTACTGAAGTGACATAGGCTAATCAAAACGATAGAGATGTCGGAAGGTTGTACAAAGGTGTTAACTGACTGGTGTGTGCGTCGTGGTAGAGTCCGTTGTGCATCTTGGCGGGCGAGTCGGTGGCCAGCTGCGAGGCCGTCACCGAGCGCGTCTGCAGCGTGCCCGTGCGCGCGCCGCCCGCCCCGCCGCCCGCCCCGCCCGCCGCGCCGCCCCCCGCGCCGCCCGCCGGCGAGCCCTGCGCGCCCGGCTGCGGGAACAGTTACGATATCAAACACGACGCCACAAAATTTTACTTTTTTTTACTTTATCACCATCATTATATATAGTTTCTCTGCGTCATAAAATTTGTAATGAAAGTAGCCATAGTAGAATCGGAGCAACCACCAAAGCCCCGAAGGTCATGTGGTAATAAGCCGATCATACAGGGTTATTTTTCAAAGTGTAGCCAAATTTTAAACTTAAGTTCAAATAAATAATGATATATGAAAATAAGAGTAAACAAGGTTCCAACTTTTATTTGAAATTATCCCAAATTAAATGTAACTTATGTGCAACTATGTTTTTGTCTACAAATCGACACTTACGAATATGTGCGTGCGCAGTAAAATCAGTTAATGCATAATCACGCATTTTGAATTTAAAAAATAAAAAGGACAGAATGTTTGACATTTTTTCAATTAATTTTTCTTCACCATTTGCCTATATTCCTTATTCTGAACCTTCTCTGCTTTCCGGTTTTTGCAAAATAATCCTGTATAACAAGCAAATCGATGAAGAAGAAAGTTTCTAGAATAACTGTCTCTTACTGGCAAGCTGTAGAGCGGCCCCCAATTAGATGGAGTGACGACCTTGTAAAATATACAGAAAGTCGATGAATGCAAGTAGCATAGAATCGTCCTTTGCTGCATTCCTTGGTTATGCCTGTGTTACCGTTTATTATTTTGCCAGTGTAGTATAATGAAGTGCAGTGTAATTTGGTGTAGTGTGGTGTAGTGCAATATACTGCAGTGCAGTGTAGTGCGGAGTGACGTCACAGACCTCGTCGAGCAGCGTGCGCAGGCGCTGCAGCTGCGCCTCGAGCTGGCGGTTGTGCTCCTCCAGGATGTGCATGCGCGCCTCCAGTCGCCCTTTGTGCTGCCGCAGCAACCGTGCCTCCGCCATCATTTCCTGAGCACACACACACACAACGGTAAACGCATGCTCGATCAAGGTAAATATTTATTCACCTTTGACATATGGCGGAGGTGAGTTAAACTGATTAAACTTAAAAATCGCATGATGGTCATTACACCATATAAACTGTAGCGAAACCTCCATAGAAGCCGAGAAGCTGGGCTTGCCCTATCAAACTGCTCAAATCAATAATATCAACGAATAAAATAAGTCGCAAACTATTTCAAATTTCCCGTGCGTTTCTCTGTTTTACACAGGTCATTAATCGTCGCGGTAAAACTGGGTGGATGAAAAACTGGATACTGCTGTCATAAAAAAGGAGTTGAGTTGAGCGATTAGACGTCTCTCTCGCACGCGTGGGCTTTTTACCTGGCTTTCAAGAAGACGATCGCTCCCTTTCTAACCTGTGGCAAACTGTTCTATAATGAAATATAACTACGATTGTTTATATAGCAATTAGTATGGAGCCATTAGCTAGGCTTTTGGTGCGCGTGGGCGATACGTTTGCAAGTTCACTTCACATTTGAATGTTTATTCTGTGTGTTTACTTGAGCAAATGAATATTGAGAGTTGAAAATTTATGCTTTTTTAAAGATTTTTAGTGAAAATGGAGGATAATGTGTTCCATGTGATGAATTGAAGTGTGTTAAAGTGCGAGGAAAAGGTAAAATCTTTAAACTTCTTTAAATCTCCACAAGTTCCTCCGCGGAACGTGCTTTCTCATCTCTGAAGCGCATCAATACTTATTTGAGAAATATACAAGGTCAAGAGCGTCGTTCAAACTTATCAATTATCGCAAATAAAGAACAGTTATTGGTACAAATAAAACGTTCACCATCATTTTACGCGGACGTAATCAAATCTTTCCAAAAGAAAGACGATTCGACTTAGAATATAAATAATTTATTTTTTAATTTTGTACATAGTTTGTTTGTATTTTGTTCACGCTTTTCTTTTGTTCATGTATTGTATGTAAATATCTTTTTCTTTCGCTTAAAAAAACCCAAACGCTTTTTTTTCAAAGCCACCGAAGGTATGCAATTGCTGATATGTCATACAATATATCTAGCAGTAGTATGTTTTTTGTATGTTTTGTTAAACACGTCCTCGACAGCACTGAATATGAAACTGAAGAGTGGAGACAGATCAATATTGGTGTATTTTTATAAAACTGCTAAAACAACAAAACCATATCTTGGGCTTGCCCTAGCTTGGAGCCCTTCAGAAATTCTCGGGTCCTCCGACAGATGACAAAGCATTAACCAAATAAGCTTAGTGACTCCGTAGTGGTAAATTGCCTTTTGTTCCTAGTTTGAGATAAACGATTATCATAGCGAAATACCATAAATCATCACCATGAAAATTGTGATATTAATACCTCCAGCCAGTTTAGAAACTAAATAACAGCGTACTTGGGAAGAAGTTCATCAAGGACCATCTTCGATAAACTTCCAATCAAATACTTGACACCAAGCAGCAATACATCGACTGTTGTTTCTGGTTCAATGAATGCCTTTGACTTTGACCTTTGACCACGATTACTCAGATTATACCTATTTACTATTTTGACAGTCAAATAACCTCATGGTTAAATTCCATTACTAGAACGCCAGGGAACCTAAGTTCGAATGCCAACATGAAATACCTTCGTACAAATACAATATCCCAGTGCGGTGCCTATTTTTCTAATACTAAACATAAATTCTTCTAATCAAAACCATAGATTTAGTACATACTTACGTTAGATTAGCAATGTAAAAGAGAAAGGGCATAGCTTATGCTTCCGTTAGAACGAATTATAATGGTTACACCATACACGTAAACATTATAGGCCTATATCGGGCTGACGTCAATCGTTAACGAAACAAATCCCGCTTATTTTCACGTTATCTTTTGATTTTGAAGTATTAATAAGTGTTTAAAAAGTTTGATTAAATATGGTGACGTGTTCAGTACCTGAATGCAGTTTATCGAGAAACGAAAATCCACAAAAGGATACATTTCACACGTAAGTACAATTAAAATATTTTGCACTCTAAATGCAATATTTTAGAACTGGTACAAATGTTTTATACACAAATGGATATGGACAAATATCGCATTTTATTACAGTTATGCTCTAAATGCGTAAGAATTCTATTAAAATAATAACAAATACGTGAATTCCCGCTATTTCTGATCTAATTTTTGTAGAGATTGACACTATCGATATCATCTTATTGATAATATCTTTATAACAGACAAAGGCATATCTTTGGAGCCTATTGTAACTTCGTAATTTTTTAAATTTTATATTTTTAATTTTTCGGGTTTCGTAGCTAAATTGCATTATATTAAATACTTTAATGAGATAATTTACACTCTTATAATATTTCAGATTTCCAAAAAATATTGAGGTTAAACAAAAATGGTTAAAAATGATAAATAGAAAAGACTGGGTTCCCAAAAAATATTGAACTATATGTATGCATAAAGAATAAAGCTGCGTTCTGATTCAATACCCACATTATTTATGCCCGTGCGTAGTTCCTTTATTATATATGTTACTGTAGATAATATTTTCATTTCATTTGCGCATGTCAAATGTGTACAATGAGGGCTAATAATCTTCCACTCACCAGATGTCGCTAGTTGTGACTGAGGTAAATTTTTTTGTGTTACACAATGTCAGTTAATTGAGAAATTTGTTTTAAATAATAGTTTATCATTATCTAGAGTATTATATTAATACACAACACAATGCGTCAGTGATTTGATTTATAATTTTTTACACTTTAGAACAATTTTTTTTAATAATCGGCTTTTAGTTATATTTATAGTTTGATTTATTCATTTCTAATGTAATTAATATAAAATATAACTAATAATACAGAAAGAAACCTTAAAGATTACATTTTCCTAAGAAATTATCGTCCCCGCTATGAAATCTGTCAAATATTTTACCTCACTGTAAAGTGGCGCCGCTCTGGTGGCAGAAAAAGTCGTGGATGCCCTCATTTGTTGTCATCCTTATGATGTATATATTTTTTTTATAAAACGAAAGTAGAAAGAAAGGAACTTACAGTATCACTTGATAGTAAACGGCTACTGTAGTACATGGTCACCTACAGTCATCTTCAAACAAAGAAAGCTATAAATGTGTTTTCACCCCTGAGGACTAAGATAAAATGCCTTACAGCTTATAGCTATACAGGTTCTCTATACACAAAAGGTCGGAACGATTTAATAATCGAAACTTATTTGATTATTAGATTGAAGTATAAAGCAAAATTGCATAATACCTTCTAGGAGACCTTACGACATTTTTACAAAAAATTAATTATTTTTGGTGGAAAATAAGTCACAAAATTTTTGTTTGTACTTATATTTTTATGCCCCCAAACATAAAAAATATTCATTTTATAACAAGGACACAGTATCGATAATTGAAGTTGATGCATGGTGTAGCACTATTCGTCTCGCACACATGCACATTTTACTCACACTGGTACATTTCGTTTTTGGTCTCACTCTAATCACTCCATCGCCAATCTAATGTATACTATATCTATGATCAAAAACATAATTCCAGTATCATCACTAGAGAGTTAGTTAGAAAACAAGTAAGTTCGATCTAGAAAATGCTTCTTGTAGCTGTAGCTGTAGCCTTAACCCTTGATTAAGAATCGCAAAACGCAGATCATTCCTACGGATTAAGATGGAATGCTTTATTACCACTAAAAAGGCCTCCGGTTCTCGCCTATATACGCAGCACAGCAGCATTAATATAATTTACTAGAAGTTTTCTTTCTCACGTTTACCACCGCCGATTCTTACGGACCGATACGACTTAGAGACCTTCAAGAATAGAGCTTACTCCTTCATAAAAGGCCGGAAAAGCACCTGCGATTCCCCTGGTGTTTTAGTTGTTCATGTGCAGCGGTAGTTACTTATCATCAAGTGAGCCACATTAACGCTTGCCACTTCTTCTTTAAAAAGAAACCCATTAAATGGATAGTTTATGTGTCCAGGATCATTTTACCTGGTCGACAGGCGCGTTCCTGTTATCGGCGAGAGTATGCTGATCCTCGGGAGTAGAGCCGGGCGTCTGCTTGGCCTTCAGCCGCTCGTACTCCGCTTGTAGGCTGGCGTTCTCTTCCTCCAGTTCGCTGCAACGACCAGCCGGTTTGATGAGTTGGATTCGAAGCTAAGATGGTACAGTGATAAAGATCCGAGGATATATGGATTTGTGAAGATTTGACGACCCGGTAGCTAAGTCTCTATGTTTGACTGCTACTACGGGGTTGCTTATTCAGATCTTGCACGAAATAAGCATGTACTCGTATATTATGGCCTACAAATAATTGTTCCGGGTTTCAATGTTTGTCGTTGTGCAATTTATGTATGATAAGTAGTCAAAGTGAGCCGTGGTAGCTCAGATGGTTAGCACTCGCTGTAAGCTTCACAGTATTCGAACAACGCGGGTTCGATCCCCACCGGCACATCAACATCGCACAACAACAAAAACATCGTGAGGAAACCTGCATGTCTGAGAAATAAGAGAAAAAAAATATTTCGAAGACATGTGAAGTTCGCCAACACGCATTGGGGCAGCGCGGCGGACGGACTTGCCTTAAAACCCTCTCCGAAATGAGAGGAGGCCTGTGCCCAGCAGTGGGACGTAAATAGGCTGCAACTTTAATGATTTCTTATATTTACGCGAACACTACACATTTAAATAAAACTAATTTTACGGATTTTATCGCGTATATTAACTTATTTTATATTCCCGACGTTTCGAGCACTTTACAGCACCCATGGTCACGGGGGGGACTGAGGTGTATGACGTCCCAATGTCATAGTTAACCACGGCTACCTCCAGATTAAAAATTATTAATTTTTGTTCCGATCCACGCAGTATGAACTTACAGTATCATGAAGTCTTGCAGTTGTATGCTTGGGTTGGGATTTAATTTTATTAACTATGGGATCCCAAGCAGATGGTAGCACCCAGCCATCTTCTCTATTGAAATTAGGATGTTTCTTGATTTCAATAGCCTCACGAATCATCCTTGGAAGGAATCGGTGTTCTTTAGCGAGGATTTATGGTCTATCAAATCTAATGTAGTGACGGGGGCGATCCTGTACGTGTTCACAGACTGCAGACTTCCCGGAGCGTCTATTCACATAAGCTACGTCACATACACATAAGCACAACACATAGCTGATGTGAAGAATCTGAATGATTCTGATGAGAATGCAACTTTACTTTTTACTTTTAAGTAGTCAAATGTTACAGGAGAAAATTGTCGTCCATGTTGTATAAGTGTATGTGTGTGCGCGTTGGCCACGTACCGGATCATCGCCTCGAGCTCGTGGCGCTGCTCGCGGTGGATGATGGACACGACCTGCACGGGCGAGCGCGGCGCCTCGTCCGCGTCGCCGCCGCCGTTCAGCGACGCGCAGTACTGCGCGATCAGCTGGTGCTCCTCGTCGCTGCAGCGTTGCAAACAAACATACTAAACTAACATTCTACGCTTCAAAGCATTGACACGGCGTTGTCACGACGCCACAATGGCTATTTTAAGCACGTAAAAGTCAACATCTGACCGTCGTCCTCTCCCTTTTAGTTGTAAGGCAGCCTACTCTCCAAATGACTGCTACGGCATTATCATCACGCCCCGAGGGTTAGTTTTAGCACATAGAAGTCTGCTGGATTTTCACAATCACTCCATTTGAACATTAATAAAATATTTTCACACGTAGAATGCGGACAATCGCAGTACCAAACTTGAGCATCTTTAACGCTACTGCTAGTCGCTGATCTGAGAATGGGAAAACTAAATAAACTAATGGGAATGATTCATTCTTAACGTTAAATGTTAACGTTGGTTTAATGATTTATTTAGTTTCATACTAGTGTAGCCTGATGGCAGAATATGAGCCGCGAACTCAAAAGGTCGTCTGTTCGAATCCACCATTCGACTACTGCCGTAAACTACCCCTAATACAAGTATTTTAAGCTTACCAGAAATAGTTAAAGGCAATATTAGTAATGTTGATTGCATTACTAGGATAAAAAAAAACTTGTAGAAAAAGTTTCCAATGTAACATTGATATATAGTAGGAATAGAATAGGCGATAGCACGCAGCATCGTGGAACAACAACATTCACAGGTTTAGAGTTCGATGCTCTGGTCTCGTTAACGATTGTAAAAAGTCCATTTGGCTAAATTGTACAGGCTTATCAGACTATACAGACAATAAAGATGAGAGATAAGAATGAAGTTATTAAATTGAATATGAGGGAACAGTAAATGATGTGGGAACGGGCAAGTAAGATATTAAAAATGAGAACGTGGTAACAGGATAAAAACACAGAAAAAATAATGTCGAAATGACAAAAACAGAGACAGAGCGATAAAGACGTACCTGTCGGGCGTGTCGGCCGTACGCGCGCCCAGCTCGACCTGCGCCAGGCTCGAGGCGTACAGCTCGAGGCGCGAGTGCATGTCGTCCAGTGAAAACGAGACAGAGCGATATAGACGTACCTGTCGGGCGTGTCGGCCGTACGCGCGCCCAGCTCGACCTGCGCCAGGCGCGAGGCGTACAGCTCGAGGCGCGAGTGCATATCGTCCAGTGAGAACGAGACAGAGCGATATAGACGTACCTGTCGGGTGTGTCGGCCGTACGCGCGCCCAGCTCGACCTGCGCCAGGCTCGAGGCGTACAGCTCGAGGCGCGAGTGCATGTCGTCCAGTGAGAACGAGACAGAGCGATATAGACGTACCTGTCGGGCGTGTCGGGCGGGCGCGCGCCCAGCTCGACCTGCGCCAGGCGCGAGGCGTACAGCTCGAGGCGCGAGTGCATGTCGTCCAGTGAGAACGAGACAGAGCGATATAGACGTACCTGTCGGGTGTGTCGGCCGTACGCGCGCCCAGCTCGACCTGCGCCAGGCTCGAGGCGTACAGCTCGAGGCGCGAGTGCATGTCGTCCAGTGAGAACGAGACAGAGCGATATAGACGTACCTGTCGGGCGTGTCGGGCGGGCGCGCGCCCAGCTCGACCTGCGCCAGGCGCGAGGCGTACAGCTCGAGGCGCGAGTGCATGTCGTCCAGTGAGAACGAGACAGAGCGATATAGACGTACCTGTCGGGCGTGACGGGCGGGCGCGCGCCCAGCTCGACCTGCGCCAGGCGCGAGGCGTACAGCTCGAGGCGCGAGTGCATGTCGTCCAGTGAGAACGAGACAGAGCGATATAGACGTACCTGTCGGGCGTGTCGGGCGGGCGCGCGCCCAGCTCGACCTGCGCCAGGCGCGAGGCGTACAGCTCGAGGCGCGAGTGCATGTCGTCCAGTGAGAACGAGACAGAGCGATATAGACGTACCTGTCGGGCGTATCGGGCGGGCGCGCGCCCAGCTCGACCTGCGCCAGGCGCGAGGCGTACAGCTCGAGGCGCGAGTGCATGTCGTCCAGTGAGAACGAGACAGAGCGATATAGACGTACCTGTCGGGCGTATCGGGCGGGCGCGCGCCCAGCTCGACCTGCGCCAGGCGCGAGGCGTACAGCTCGAGGCGCGAGTGCATGTCGTCCAGTGAGAACGAGACAGAGCGATATAGACGTACCTGTCGGGCGTATCGGGCGGGCGCGCGCCCAGCTCGACCTGCGCCAGGCGCGAGGCGTACAGCTCGAGGCGCGAGTGCATGTCGTCCAGTGAAAACGAGACAGAGCGATATAGACGTACCTGTCGGGCGTGTCGGCCGTACGCGCGCCCAGCTCGACCTGCGCCAGGCGCGAGGCGTACAGCTCGAGGCGCGAGTGCATGTCGTCCAGTGAGAACGAGACAGAGCGATATAGACGTACCTGTCGGGTGTGTCGGCCGTACGCGCGCCCAGCTCGACCTGCGCCAGGCTCGAGGCGTACAGCTCGAGGCGCGAGTGCATGTCGTCCAGTGAGAACGAGACAGAGCGATATAGACGTACCTGTCGGGCGTGTCGGGCGGGCGCGCGCCCAGCTCGACCTGCGCCAGGCGCGAGGCGTACAGCTCGAGGCGCGAGTGCATGTCGTCCAGTGAGAACGAGACAGAGCGATATAGACGTACCTGTCGGGTGTGTCGGCCGTACGCGCGCCCAGCTCGACCTGCGCCAGGCTCGAGGCGTACAGCTCGAGGCGCGAGTGCATGTCGTCCAGTGAGAACGAGACAGAGCGATATAGACGTACCTGTCGGGCGTGTCGGGCGGGCGCGCGCCCAGCTCGACCTGCGCCAGGCGCGAGGCGTACAGCTCGAGGCGCGAGTGCATGTCGTCCAGTGAGAACGAGACAGAGCGATATAGACGTACCTGTCGGGCGTGTCGGGCGGGCGCGCGCCCAGCTCGACCTGCGCCAGGCGCGAGGCGTACAGCTCGAGGCGCGAGTGCATGTCGTCCAGTGAGAACGAGACAGAGCGATATAGACGTACCTGTCGGGCGTGTCGGGCGGGCGCGCGCCCAGCTCGACCTGCGCCAGGCGCGAGGCGTACAGCTCGAGGCGCGAGTGCATGTCGTCCAGTGAGAACGAGACAGAGCGATATAGACGTACCTGTCGGGCGTATCGGGCGGGCGCGCGCCCAGCTCGACCTGCGCCAGGCGCGAGGCGTACAGCTCGAGGCGCGAGTGCATGTCGTCCAGTGAGAACGAGACAGAGCGATATAGACGTACCTGTCGGGCGTATCGGGCGGGCGCGCGCCCAGCTCGACCTGCGCCAGGCGCGAGGCGTACAGCTCGAGGCGCGAGTGCATGTCGTCCAGTGAGAACGAGACAGAGCGATATAGACGTACCTGTCGGGCGTATCGGGCGGGCGCGCGCCCAGCTCGACCTGCGCCAGGCGCGAGGCGTACAGCTCGAGGCGCGAGTGCATGTCGTCCAGTGAGAACGAGACAGAGCGATATAGACGTACCTGTCGGGCGTATCGGGCGGGCGCGCGCCCAGCTCGACCTGCGCCAGGCGCGAGGCGTACAGCTCGAGGCGCGAGTGCATGTCGTCCAGTGAGAACGAGACAGAGCGATATAGACGTACCTGTCGGGCGTATCGGGCGGGCGCGCGCCCAGCTCGACCTGCGCCAGGCGCGAGGCGTACAGCTCGAGGCGCGAGTGCATGTCGTCCAGTGAGAACGAGACAGAGCGATATAGACGTACCTGTCGGGCGTATCGGGCGGGCGCGCGCCCAGCTCGACCTGCGCCAGGCGCGAGGCGTACAGCTCGAGGCGCGAGTGCATGTCGTCCAGTGAGAACGAGACAGAGCGATATAGACGTACCTGCCGGGCGTATCGGGCGGGCGCGCGCCCAGCTCGACCTGCGCCAGGCGCGAGGCGTACAGTTCGAGGCGCGAGTGCATGTCGTCCAGTGAGAACGAGACAGAGCGATATAGACGTACCTGTCGGGCGTATCGGGCGGGCGCGCGCCCAGCTCGACCTGCGCCAGGCGCGAGGCGTACAGCTCGAGGCGCGAGTGCATGTCGTCCAGTGAGAACGAGACAGAGCGATATAGACGTACCTGCCGGGCGTATCAGGCGGGCGCGCGCCCAGCTCGACCTGCGCCAGGCGCGAGGCGTACAGCTCGAGGCGCGAGTGCATGTCGTCCAGTGAGAACGAGACAGAGCGATATAGACGTACCTGTCGGGCGTATCGGGCGGGCGCGCGCCCAGCTCGACCTGCGCCAGGCGCGAGGCGTACAGCTCGAGGCGCGAGTGCATGTCGTCGCCCGCTCCCGCGCCCGCGCCGCACGCGTGCTGCGGGGACGGTGCCGGGGACTCTAGAGCGTCACCTGTGTAGACAACCACAACCTGACTTATTACGTAATCGATACAATTGTGTATATGTATGTGTGTCAGCTGCGCGTGCTGCGGGGTCAGCGCCGGGGACTACAGAGCGTCGCCTGCGTAAACGACCATAACCTGACGTATTACGTAATCGAAACAATACCACTTATATGTCTACACACACACACTTTAGCTTTCATTCTCTTTTGCTGAATAACCATAATCGAATAACCATAGAATAATAATAGATAACTATGACGCCAACTAGGCACGAGAGAGAACGGTGAGCTGAAGGTAGGGAAATTTGGGAAGCCAAGGGGCCAGCAGCTGGCCGACTTCATGGAGGAAGAGGGACTCTTTAATGAACGCTTTCTTCCAGAAGGGGCTCCGCAGGAAGTGAACTTGGTCGAGCCCCGACGGTTCGAGGAAAAATGAGATTGAGTTCACTATAACGACTAGACGACAACTGTTCAGTGATGTCTCAGTGATCGCGAGGGTGAAAACTGGTAACATTCACCGATTGGTTAGAGGCACACTGACCCTAAACGTTAAGTTTTTTTTTATAGGATAAGGGTGACAAACGAGCACACAGTCTACCTGATGGTAAGTGGTTGCTGCGGCCCATAGACATCTACATCTATCCTCTATTACAAATCAAAATGCAGATGCGTTTTCACCCGTGAGGACTAGGATGGAATGCCTCATTTCCAGTAAAAAGGGCCTCCGGCCACCTGCACTCACCAGGCGAAACACAGAGGTAAACCTCTACTTCACGCTGGTATTCTGTGAGGTCGTGGTACCACCCCGGTTCGAGCCGGCCCATCCGTGCGACAGCAAGAGCTGCCGCCTGGCTCTACCACTCAGTCGGAGAGGTCTCGCCTAATGTCTAATGAACTCAAGGCTCCGTCCCTCTCGTGCTCTAATCCGAAGTCGCGAAACCTTTCAGTTCGAGTTACAAAACCGTTTTCAGTGCATAGAAGACTGCAATGAAGTGGACGATATGGATGATAACCTCGTGGAAACTGTCCAAGCGGTCGGAGATAAGTTCTGCAAGACTCGCCGCAGCAGAACACAAAAACTCTCCGCTCACAGTCTTAATCTGATCGCTGTTAGAGGGGAAATGAAGCTGCAAATCAATAGATTTGACAGCATACAGGCAACTGAACAGACATATCTACAAATGCATGTGGCGGGACTTAAGCAAATTCAATAAGATCAAGCGATCGACCGGAACCAAGGCTCCAAAGTCCTTGCCAGAGATCTGTCTGCCAGAAAGAGCCAACTGTCAAAGTACGAGACCGAGTGTGGCATCATCGTTTCCGGGACACCTGAGATTTTTAGTGAGATTGAGAGGTTCTATGAGCAGCCGTACACGTCGTCGTTGCAGCCACACGCAAGTGTGAGTTACGATCCAAGAGCAAGTCTCATCCGACACTATTCCGATGATATTCCGAACGTCATTCTGAGCGAGATTAGAATGGCTCTCCAGCACCTTAAAAACGACGAGGCCCCAGATGAGGACGGAATTACAGCGGAGCTTCTGAAAGCGGGTAGAAAACCGATACTTTAAGTCCTTCAGAAGCTCTTTAATTCCTTTAAATAAAACTAATTTTACGGATTTTATCGCGTATATTAACTTATTTTATATTCCCGACGTTTCGAGCACTTTAATTCCGTCCTCCATGATGGGACTACTCCGGAGGCGTTTAGCAGAAGTGCGGTGGTATTGTTCTTCAAGAAATGCGACAACGCTCTCGTGAAGAACTACATACCGATTTCCCTTCTGAGCCGCGTTTACGTGCTGTTTTCGTGAGTCATTACGAATCGTCTCGCACGCAGACTCGACGACTTCCAGTCTCCCGAACAAGCCAGTTTCCGAAGAGGCTTTAGTAGTAATTTAGTAGTAGTAGGAAGCAATATTTACAATTTGTTATAGGGATTCCAGTTTTGAATAATTTTTCTTATAAATAAACCAATTTGTCTCAGATTTTTTTATACCTTATCCATCCTACCTCTGATGTCAAAGAAAAATAGTAATGGTCCAAAAATTGATCCTTGAGTTACACTGGCTTTTTACCAATGACTACAATGGTTAAAACGTTCAATTTAAAAAATTGCTATCGTTTTGCGGTATGATGATGTTGTAATAGATACAAAGTAGAATTTTACAACACGGCTGCTTTTCAATTAATAAAATACTTATTATTTTACAGAATCAAACGGTTTTAAGAGATATAAAAGACATAGACATGTCAAACTTTTGTAAAAACTGGATTTGGATTTAAATTATCTATACATAATAACAATAACCATATTTTATTATTAATAACATACAACTAATATACAGGGTTATTTTTCAAAGTATATTTAAGTTCAAATATATAAATAACTAGCTGTGGTCGCAACTTCGTTCGCCTTGAATAATGTTTAGTAATTTAGTAATTATACTTTCCGATATGAATTGGATTTTGTGCACATTTTCATGGGTTTTAATTTTTTAAAAACTCTAATTCCTTTTTTTTAACAAAAGTAGCCTCATCTGTCAGTGGAAATTCGTGAAAATCGGTTCAGACGTTTCGGAAATTAGCCGGAACAAACAGACGGACAGATAAAAATTTTATAAAATAGTTTTTTATGTTCGTGTATAATTTCATATGCGTTTCATATAAATACAAAAATAAATATATTATATAAAAATAAATACATTACATAAAGAGATTTAATGATTTGATTGTTGAAATTTTTGAAAATACGAGTAAATAGGGCTTTTACTTTTGTGAAATGTGATTTATGAGCAACAACCACAACTACGCCTATACTCCCTTTTCACTGTGCGATTCAATTCACAACGTTTTTGCCGACCGAGCGACCCTTACAAATGCGGACTTGCGTAGTAAAATAGTAAGCGTTAGATGTTTATGAATGAAAATGA
Source organism: Parnassius glacialis (assembly GCA_033319125.1). NCBI lineage: Eukaryota > Metazoa > Arthropoda > Insecta > Lepidoptera > Papilionidae > Parnassius > Parnassius glacialis. Next base: position 1,473,600 of record JAVANC010000025.1, on the reverse strand, counting down.
GTGAAAATAATGTACTACCACGATTTCTGAATTTAAAAGATAAAGAGGACAGAAGGTTTGCGACTTTTTTAAATTTTCCTTCACCGTTCGCCCATATTACTTCTTCTGAACTTGCAAAATAACCCTGTATATAATTACTAAGAAAATCAGATAAGCAATTTTTACATTACCTTCTAGAACTGTCTGGACAGGCAAATATCCAACTCGTGGATGCTTCTTGAAATATCTCGCCGACTTGAACTTGTTGCGGAGAGCTCGGGTGAAATCTCTAACATCTTCGCCAGAAGTAGTCTGTAATAAATTGACATGATAAATAGGCGATGCAAAAGTAAAATTAACAAGATATGCTTGATAGACCGAAAGAGATGAATTATATAGAACATATATTATATGGATGGAATTCTAGTTTTGTTTTACAACCATATCAACTGCGGCAAAATCATAATAATTGTTAAATGAACACAATTTTTATACCATGAATTTGTATATTATAATGAAGTCCATATTGCATCAGGCTGAAAGGACCAATTCCAAAAAATCTATTTTACTTGAGTATGCATACCAATATAAACACATTCTTTCAGTCATATCAAAGTAACAAATAATAATCTAAATTAATCAGTACTCGTAATACAAAAAGTAAAATACAAAACTATGATTTACGAAAAATAGTCATAGATAGATTTTATGACTACAGCTTATTGTTTATAATTAAGTCAATAGTGTTACAACAGAATACAAATCTATGCAGATCAAAGTCTCGAAAGGTCTTCAGCGCTAAAGTTAAAAATTTACAGCCTATACATCCACTGCTGGGCACAGATCCTCTCATTTCTGGGAGGGTTTTAGGGTAAGGAAACGTTCGCCGCCCCAATGCGTGTTGATAAACTTCTTATGTCTTCGAAATATATTTTTTTCTTATTTCTCAGACATGCAGGTTTCCTTACGATGTTTTCCTTCACCGCCGAGCACGTGGTAAATCAGCGCTTAAAATTGCAATTAACAATTTCATTGGTGCCGGCGGGGATCGAACCCGGGTTGCTCGCGTACTGTGTAAGTTACAGCGAGCGCTAACCATCTAAGCTACTACTATAAGAGAGCAGTTCCAAACAACACTTACAGCAGTGCAGTACTCCTGCATAGGATGTGTGAGCTTGTGGTTCTTGGCTTTTCGTCCACTGAAGAAGCATTTCTGACACATGTCAAAGTTGAAGCACTTGAGACAACGATACCTGTTAATAAATATATTATAAGGTTTATTTTAGATATTCCTGATTGCAGACTATAAAAAGCTCTTAATTTTAAATCATACATAGCATATAATTTTATTTTGTTGCTTCAATTAGATCTTAAATTGAATGAAGAATTATGATAATGAAACACAATTTCCTTAATTTCTATTAAGTAAGGGTTACATGTTTGCACTCTATTCCCTCACTCTCATAATCCGGTGCAATAGTTATCCGACACGACCGGAGAGAGATCAGGCGCAGGACATTTTCATGACATTTCCGTGGCACGGGGTTGAAACACTGCCAACTTCCTGACTCCGGGCTGCTGAGAATATCTTGACAGAAAGATTCAATAACTGATTTTGACCCTGGGGATTCGAAATCAGAACCTCGTGATCAGTAACCGCGTCTACGACCACTGCATCAACGAGCTAGTCAATACAATTATATAGTCTATATGAAATATGAAATACTGTGGTACCGGTACCGGGATTATTTAAGGAAATCTAAAGCTGTCTGATTAGATAGTGCCATACCTGAATCCAACGATGGGGTAGTCCTTGCAGATGTTGCACTTGGCCTGGTGTTTCGCACTTTCCGCGGCAGCCAAGCGATGCAGCACGGGCAGCCACACCATGGACTGCGGCTCCTTCTGCAGCCACTGCAGGAAGTGGAACGCCTCGATCTGCTGCACTTGGCCCTCCGCATCGCGTTCTGTCTTCTCCGAGCTCTCTTCTTTTTCCTTCTCTTTGTCCTTGTCCTTCTCTGTCGCTGTTAACATATTATCTTTTGTAAAGACATAATGAAGTCAACCGAGATTCCCAGTTTAGCTACACAATTATACTGCAGGTCACTACTCCCGTCCATTTTCGGTCGAGCCGAGCCATTCGTGCTACAATCATAATATAACTGCAGCATGATCATATCACGTATGATATATTTTAAACTAAGAATGTTACCATGTTATCTTTGACGATAAATTAAAAAAATCTAAATTTCTTTCATGCCTGGGAGTCCGTGTCGGTAGATTCTTACCTATTTCTGCCGACAAATAGCAGAGCCTGAGCTGTTCTGTTGCGGTCTGAAGAGAATAGAGAGTCAGTATAATTAGGCATTCCAGCTCAGTCCTCAGATGTGACAACGCATCTGTAGTCTTCTTTGTTTATACACCTGAAGTCTCTAAAATTTAGACCTGCAGTCTCTGAAGTTGTCCATGGACTTCAGTAACCATTTACCATCAGGTGAACTGTAAGTTCGTTTAGCATTTTATAAACAATATCCAAAAATAGTAAAAAAAAATACATATACATTTATATCATCATCATCATTACAGCCTTTCACAAGTCCACTGCTGAACATAGGCCTCCCCCAAGGAATGCCACAAAGCACAGTCCTGAGCCACCTGCATTCATCGACTTCCTGCATGTCTTACCAGGTCGTCACTCCATTTCGTGGGGGTCGGCCTACACTTCGCCTACCGGTACGAGGCTGCCACTCAAGAACCTATACACGCATACATTTATATGTATGTGTGTATATGTTGTATAAATAATATATAAATGTATTATTTTTTGTTCTTTGTAACCGCCTTCGTAGTGTTATCACTGCCCTAATGTTGACTAGCAGTGAATGCTTTTAGTATTAAGTCTGCCTTTTGATCCTATACTGTTGTAAAGTTCAATAAAGTTTAAAATAAATAAATTAATTAATTACCTCCTTTTCTGTCAAGAGTGCCCCCTTTGCTTCCTTCTTTGGTAGTAGCAGAAGCTTGCTCGAAGCAGCTTCTAACCGAGGGTTCGATATTGGACCCTCCGAAAGCAGCCACTTCTCCAAGCTGCCTAGGAACCTGGGTGACGAAACTTCATTTAGCATTTTGATACAAAATACTTGGAAAACTTACATAGCGTTATTTTAAGAGCCCTCTTACATTTCGGCGTTTCGCAAATTTAGGTATTATACGCACCGAGCGGGCGGTGAACTACGCGACCGATACTTTCTTTCATATCTATTCACTCGCTCGCACTATAATACTGTGAGTATGGCGATTAAACGATCTTGATCTTCCATAATACAAAGTTTTCTTAGGATGGACTTCAGTAGATGGAATATTTTTTGGTGTGTCATTTTAATGTTATCTTATTAATTTATTATTATATTATTATATAATTTATTATTATATACCATTTTGATATATTATTCATTATTTACGAAATTTAGTGTCAAAATAAGTACACATAAATATTTTAATTGTTACGCTGTAATCGAATGTTAATAATCGATTATGTCTACTACCGGTAGAATAGTGGTATAAATAAATAAACGGTTGCAACCTGTTTTAATAAATATAACAACCAAATGTAACTAATATTTTTTTAATCGGTAGTTACAGTCAATTACTATAAACAGTGGTAGAGCCACGCGGCAGGTTTTGCTGTCGCACGGATGGGCCGACTCGAACCGGGGTGGTATCACGACCTCACAGAAAACCAGCGTGAAGTAGAGGTTCACCTCTGCGTTTCGCTTGGTGAGTGCAGGTGGCCGGAGGCCCTTTTTACTTCCATGTGAGGCAAAGGCCAAATGAGGCATTCCATCTTAGTGATGGATCTTAGTGACTGGGTGACAACGCATCTGCATTTTGAATTGTAATAGAGGATAGATGTAGATGTCTATGGGCCGCAGCAACCACTTACCATCAGGTGGACTGTGTGCCCGTTTGTCACCCTTATCCTATAAAAAAAAATATATTTTTTATAAGAAAAATATTTGCTGGGACGGCATTGACCGAACTTTTCTCGATTCGATAATTTCAGGCAGTACACACTTTTCATAAAAAGCTTGTAACTTGGGTAACATATTGAAAATCTAAAATTGGTCGTATTTGTAAATTTTTAGTACTTTTACTGCATTAATCTGGGCCAATACATATTATGGCAAGTATTCAGACATTTTTATTTGCTAAATGAAGCTGGCCTCGGATTTGGTAAAACCAGTCATTATTTTGATTTAATGTTACACTTGAATCACTGAATTTATAACCTTTAACTTTTTTTTTGTCGAAAGGCCGTATCAAAATCTATCCCGAAAGCTGAAATAGGATATTTAACTTCAATAAGACCGTTGCTGTATAAACCATTAGGTGAAGCCCTCAAATAACAAAGATCTAGGTCAATGAATAGACCACATTTTTCTATAATAATATTTTTTTGTTTGCTCAATTGTGCACATGCTGCAGACTCGTTGTCCCTACCATGTTTAATGGAAGAGACATGATCTAAATTATAACTATATAAAATAGTTTTAAACCGATCGATCAAAAATTGCGGTCGTAGTTGACAATGTTCTAGTATGCAGGCAATCGACGCACACTACGATAGCAATCGACGCACACTACGATAGTATCGAAACCATGCAGCGCCCGAAATAAACTGACACAGGTCCACCCTCGGCAAGCGCTCGCGCGTTAATGATCTCTAATGGCCGGCGCAGTTAAATATATAGTACTTTTATTTAATTAATTATAATATAATAGTAACGATTTTAAAAGTAAAAATAATAGCATAGTTTAAGCAAATGTTGATGATTATTTTGGTATAAATTTTACGTCTAAGTGATGTAGAACTTCGGAAATATAGAGGCTTGCATCGAAGCTTTTTTGGTCGTTTTTTGAATTATGTCGAATTTTTTTTCCTAGTGTGAAAAGCATATAACGAAAACGTATTCCATTATTATTAAAGTGTAGGATATTTGGGAGATAAAAATATTTTTTTTGATGGTTGATATTCAATAGAATCTACAAATTAGAGCTCCCAAATCATGTCTTCGAGAGTTTTTGCCTAAACATGCATCGGGAGAATGATTATTACTGATTAAATAAATAAGTTATCTAAAATCCATTCCGAGCTTATTTGAGGAGAGAAAACGAACTATTTTTACCAAGTAATTGTTATTTCAAGAAATGAACGATAAACATAAAATTTCAACGAGGAAACTTTGTAATTTCGCGTTTTTTTGTAATACGCCTCTTAACTGATTATTCTTCCAAGATTCTAAAATTTTATTCCATTTTACGAAGGAATTTAACGTAAAGAGCTACGAAGAGCGCTATGCTCGTGGGTTTATCTAAGAAACATATAAAATGGTGGCTTAAAATCCGTAACAAAAACAAATAGAGACTATCGGTCCGTCGTCCACGTGCGGTGAAGTTCCTAAAGGAACTCCATCCGCGACTGTTCGTCGCTGCTGGTGATAAGAGGGCTGGTTCTTTTCTCGCTCAAAGGCTAAGTATAGCCATTCAGCGAGGAAACTCAGCCAGCATTCTTGGCACGATACCGCGGTAGTAGGACTTAGCTAGTTTTTTTTTAATATTGTATATTTTTGATTGTTATGTACATAAATAAAAAACAACATAGGGTTGCCAGAGCGTCCAAGGCTTTTAGTGGCGAATTCATTTGTTTTGTTGAAAAATATAATACCAAAATATTAGCAAGCTCATGCTTACTTGTATGCAGTCGTGAAGAAGCAATCCCAGCTTCCTCTGATCGACTCGACACGACGGGTCTGCGATAAGTCGGAACAGGTATCTGAAACATAAAACACAAATAATTGTAAGTAATAATCTTTTTTTTAATTAAACTTATTAATTATCTATTTTTATATATCTGATGCTGCATCCAAAGCTATACATAATATCTTATTATGTATGGCTGTCTATAGCTACATGGGATACGAATTGATGAGGGCAAGTTATCAAATGTAATAATATCTTCTTCATCTTCAGTTCGTATAAGCATTACTAGCAGCTCGAACTAGTTATACCAATGAATAGTTGACAAAATCATCATTCCGTATTCTCCGGTTTCCTCCTCCAAGGCTTGACCGATTTAAATTTTTATCTCAGAACATTTTTTTATAAGATACGGTGACAAGCGAGCACACAGTCCACCTGATGGTAAGTGGATGCTGTGGCCCATAGACACCTACATCTATCCTAGTTTGCGAATCAAAATGCAGGTGCGTTATCACCCGTGAGGACTGTGATGGAATGCCCCTTTTCCGGTACAAAGGGTCTCCGGTTCTCTACACTAACCATTCGAAACACAGCAGCGTTAGCTCCTATTTTACGCTGGTATTCTGTGAGAGCGTGGTCCTTCCCCGATCGAGCTGATCCATTCGTGCTACAACTATACTATTAATATAGCTGCAGCATCGCTCTACCACGTTTAATGATCATTGCTATGACTGCATGTTTATTTAATGTACGTTAAAGTTGTTGACTGGATGTCTAGTAACGGCGGTATAAGTGGATCGTTTTAGTAATTTTACAAGGTTACTAGTTTTTAAACTAATTATTTTATGGAGGAAAAAAAACAGGATTTTTTAATAGAATAAGAGTGACAAACGAGCACACAGTCCACTTGGTGGTAAGTGGAAGACGTGGCCCATAAACACCTATGTCTACCCTCGATTAAGAATCGAAATGCAGATGCGATGTCACTACTGAGTACTAACATGGAATGTGTCGTTTCCAGTAAAACGAGTCTTTGATTCTCCACACTCATCATACGAAACACAGTAGCATTAAGATGCTATTTTACGCTGATATTCTATGAGAGCGTAGTCCTTACCCGGTCAAGCCGACCCATTCGTACTACAACCATAACACGGGTGAAACGTGGCTCTACTACGCTAAAATATAGACATATCTAAAAAACTATTTGATCTAGTGTCATTATCCAGGTAGAAGGGTAAACGGAACTTTGGTGGTTACGAGTGTAAACATAACCATATTTTCGAAATATTCCTTTGTTACCTGTACTTCTCCTCCAAATGTCCCTTGCAGAGTAGCACGAGGCCGACCTTGAAACTGAGCACTCGGATCTGTCCCGTGCGCTGACTGTCGTACACGTTCAGCAACCAGTTGATGGACAGGTCCAGGCAAAGTGGCACGTTCACTAAGCTCGGATTCTCTGCTGCAATCACCTATAGCAAAATGTATATCATTAAAGCTCTAGTTTTTTTTTAGCATTTAGATGTTTTAGACATTTTGCATCTGCCAATATTTATCTTATCATGTTGTGACGATCTAAGATATCCACTACCCTATATCATCCCGTGGGTGTCGTAAGAGGCGACAGAGGGAAATCAATCGGGAGATGGGCAACAGCGTCTTACTAATAATAGCTAAAAATAAAAAAAAACTGTGGTTGCCAACCCGCTTGCCAAGCGTGACAACTATGATTAATATCCCATCTATGATCTAAGGGGGAGGCAGTGGACTATATAGGCTGTATTTACTTTTGGAATGCCACATGGCATTAAGTTGACCGACAGATACATATCACCGCCATAGCAGTCTTAGTTGATATATTATTTCGTAATAACTATGAATCTCATTAATCCGAAATTAACAATTATATTTTTTATTTATTTAACAAATTAATTGATTCATTAAGTACGCCTTATCAATTAAAAACAAACATTTCTTTGTACTTCTTAAACAAATTGAAATAATAATTACGATTTTATTAAAAAAATGCGGATCGTTTTTCCTGTTTCAAGGTATTGTGTTGATTACGTACCTCATATAAAGACGTGAGGACGGTGATCATGTCGGGTATGTCTATGAGTCTGTCGTTTTGTGCGCGAAGCCCATGCGAGTCGAAAGCCTCTAGCGCCGCCGGCAACTGGAGCATGTGCACTGAAATTGCATGAATATTCATCAGTTCATACGTATTCATAGCCTTACACCCGCACTTGGGTGGGCAGGATCTAAGAAAATGTATTCAAGAGCAGCCAACATCAGTGAGAATGACAGAGATGTATAAATTATATAATATAGGGCATAAAAGTGCATCCATGTAAACTCATCTAAAATTATTCCTTCAATTTGAAACTCACTTTCTTAAAATTTCAAAGGGTGGTTTAATTAATTCGAGTAATTAGAGAAAGAAAGGTAAATTTTATTGATGGTCGCAACAAAATAAACCAAGGAATGTTTGTTTAATGTTTATTAAAACAGCTTATTCTTTCAAGTCATATTAAGTTGCAACAACAAAATGATCACAAACTCATCAAAAAGCTATTGAGTTATAAATATTCTGTGATGGTTTTGACGATAATATCCTACACTGTTACTCCGCTATTACCATGGTAAAAACGCAACCAGTTAGTTGATATGTAATTATTATTTTAGCGTTCAAACTAACAAGTACAAGAAAGGGTGACAAATTAGTACTGAGAGCTATTACTATCGTCCATCAAAAGACAAAATACACACACACTGCCACCCCTGCGCACTGACATATAATGCAAACCCAGTCCCGCTGGGTTTCTTGCTGGTTCTTCCCAGGACAGAGGGTTTTTCCCGAACCAGTGGTAAAGCTTTAATGACTTTTAAGAAGTATTCTTGTAATCTATATTGAATAAAACACCAAAGGTAGACTGGTAGAGAATGCCTTTAGGCATTAAGTCCGCCGTTTTGTACATTTTTTATGTGTGCAAATAAAGTTTAAATAAATAAATAATAAATAAAAAGATTCTATTCTATTCTATTCTTGCCATACGAAGTACAGAAGTATTATGCTGCCATTTTACATTAATGATCTGCGAGTGCGTGGTTCTTCCCTGGGCGATTCAAACAGTTCACAATTGAATTATATATATTGAAAGTTACACAATTGAATTGTGGCTCTACCACGTGAACAAATTGCAATAAAGCTTCTCAATCCCCTTGTAAAAGTACAATTTTTTATAGTATAAATGTGAGTAATGACACAGTTCATGCACACAGTTCACCTGATGGTAAATGGCTACACTGGGCCATAGAGTAGAGGACATACGAGTAGATATCTATGGGCCACTGTAAACAAAATAATTCTATTCATGAGAGAAATAAATCTATCCGCGATTAAGAATCAAAATACAGATGTGTTGTTGCCCCTGAGGACTAAAAGTGAATGTCTTGATTCCAGTAAAAGGGGTTTCCGGTTCTCTACATTCACCATACAAAACAGCAAAATTGAGGTGATATTTTACGCTGGTATCCTGTAAATTATTTGAAATTTTAATTTTAAAATACTGCCAAAAATATAATGGGAGTCTACTCACTGCACAGAGCTTTTTGCACAGTCCTCAACTTCAGTGCTGTCCTGTAAGCCGAGAATCGTACTTCGTTGAGGTCGGCGAGCGAGTTCATCAGTTCGATCATCTTCGGGTGATCCCAGTGTGTGGTCTCCAGTTCGTGACTGTGGGAAATTGATTTTATTAGGGCGCGTCGTAAAATATCGAAGCCGCGAGGTCCGAATTAGACACGCAATATTGGTACGGTAAGGTTAATATTCTGTATGTAGAAAAGCTAAAGAATTATTAGATAGAAGATGGACTATAAGGCAAAGTAACTGCATTTTAAGACCACCTCTAAAATACTATGGTGTTAAAGGCAGGCAATACAAATTCACAATGGTGTTAGAGACATTTAATTCTTTAACTTTCCATGTCTTTCCTAGATGTTTTAGTCTCTTGATAAGAGAAATCAGTATATGATTTGATTATTTTTCTACACTATTATATTTATTTTTAACGTTTTTTAGTTTATAGTGTATGATTATTGTTTAGTATATATTATTTTTTTAATTTCTCTATAAATAATTACAAGGAATGCAGGCCATACAAGGTTTGGTCTCGCTCTTTCTATTTTTAATAATTTGCGTATCTTTTTTTAGAAAATAGATAATAAAAAATATAATTATGAAAAATTTGATGGCTCCGTGGCGCAGTGGCTTAGCAATGAGTTGTTGCGCTGGGGACCGCGGGTTCGAATCCCGCACAGAACAAGTACATATTTGTATGGCCTACAAATTATTGTTCCGGGTCTGGATGTTTGTCCTCGTGCAATTTATGTTTGTAAACTGCCTCCACGACACCGGAGAAAATCCTAGTGTGGGGGTAACGCTTTAAAAATAAGAAAAAAATGATTTCACTTATTTGTTACAATCGTAAACTTAAATTATGGTTGATTTTTGTTCTCAATTAAATATCTAAAATTTAAGATTTCGTCTTAGCTTTTCCAATAAAATACAACTCTACTGCTCGGTGGCAAAAATAAATAAGAAGGTACTAAGCCTCCTGTCCTACCTCTGAAGTCTATCTGGGTTAAAAAGGAGTTCCAACATCTGAAACATGGTGAATATTTAGTGTAGGAGTTGCAATATCAGAAACGTGCCGAAAACTTACTTAATATAGTAAGGTACATTAGCCGGCGTGACGGCTCGTTCCCAGGGCGGGCGCACGGAGCCGGCGAGGAAGCCTTGCGCGGCGCCTGCGCCCCCGTCGCGAGCCACGCCCGCCAGCTGCCGAGCGCGTTCTTCTCCACCAGCGTTTAGTGCTGTCACTCTGTCAAATATTGATTACAGTTAATCTCTCACTGTGTACAACCAGTGTGTGTTGCCAGGATAACAAGCGTACATGAGGGTAATATGGTCACTTTCTTGTAACTAAAAACTACAGTCTTGTTTGCATATATGGCTCTGTGATACGGTAGCTCTTCATCGGTCAATCAAATAATAAAGGGTCAAAAGGGCGCTGTTTTATCGACGTCATTTTGACAATTGACATTATAGTATATATGGTCATTAAATGTTTGTTTTTTTAAGTTGATTTTTCAGTGTTCCTAATTATTGCCAACGCTTGTTTGTTATTTTTTTTCTTAATATATTAGTTATAGTATACAACTTTGTGTTTTTGTCTCCATCCTCCTCCTAGTTTTGGTTTTACGGGGCGGCAAAGCTTACGGTAACCATATTAGGTACCCTCACGTACCTTACTATACCGCTGTACGCACGAGGAAGTTCTCGAAGTTCCTCTGCGTGATACTCTACTCGAAAGAGACGAAATAGGCTACACCGAAAACCAGCCTCGCCAAATGCTGAATGGGACTCCTCTTTATTAGGTTCGGCAACGTCTAATAACTTTATAATTAACGTTCAAAATAAGAAAACAATATGGCAGTGTGCTTATGTGGCGAAATAAATATTTTCTTTCTTTTCTGTCGATAGAAATCGTAATAAACCTTTATTACGATTTTATCTACAGTAGAACCAGAACAACCGAAGTAGCCCCACGGATCAATAAGCTGTAATGGGTCTGCTACAAAGGTCGAAGAACTGATAACTGATAGGAAAGTAGAGTTGTCGAGTGGCAGCCTTATACCGGTCATCTCTGTACTCTTATCATATGAAATACAACAGCATGATCAAATGATCCTTCCCGGTCGAGCCAACCATCTCGTACTACAATTGTGTGATGAATATTATCTTGCCGTGGTTCCAATGTGCTTCGTACATAAACCTATTCGCGCAAGTACAAAGGCTGCATTACCGCGATCGAAATTAACAGTTAACTTTGAATATAAATAAAATTGAAGCGTCTGTCTGTAATATTTTAAATAACTGACTTCTATTAAGATAAGGGGGTTATTTATTAAGACATAAATAACCGTTTTTTAAAATTTTGTATGTCTGTCTGTCTATTCGGCAATCTTCTGAATCTCTAAACCGATTGTGACGAAACTTTACGAACAAATAGAGAGCAATGTAAACAGGAATCTAGGTTATATTTTATCCGGAAAACTAGATTTTTTTTTGTAAAAAAAATTTATGACGTAAATGGTCTTTGATTATCCTTTTTTCATAGATTAAAGGTGACAAACGAGCACACATTCCACCTGATGGTATGTGGATGCTATGGAATTTATATTCGATATATTACTAATCAAAATGCTTATGCGTTGTCACCCGTGAGGACTAAGATGGAATGCCTCGTTCTTGTAAAACTACACTCACCATACGAATCACAGCAGCATCTAGCTGCTATTTTACGCTGGTATTCTGTGAGAAAAATTCTGTGCGAGCGTGGTCGAGCCGATCTGTTCGTGCTACAGCCATAATACAGCTGCAGTGTGGCTCCACCACATTAATAAATTATTTCTAGGCGATACCGGGGCGGGACGCTAGTCATTTACAATTGTGAACCGTGTGACACTGTCTGTATGGAATGTGATAGCAATGTTTTGACATTTGCTAGATATTCAGATCATGTTGCGATAGACTGGTGTATGCCAAGGTCTTTGTTCTCTATGCACGTATAGGACAGGAAATGCTTGCTCGACTGTCCTACATTCTTTATCTCATAGCACTTTTGTAGCAGTGTTTGATTGATGCTGTAATCCTTTAGTCCTGAGGGTGGTTAAAGAAAAGAGGGAATGTTTTTTTTATTTTATTCTAAATTTTCTCCTGTATCGTGGAGGCAGTTTAAAAACATTAAACGTATTCTTTATACCATTTAACAGTGTTAGAGCGACGCGGCAGCTTTTGCTGTCGCACGGATGGGCCGGCTCGAACCGGGGTGGTACCACGACCTCACAGAATACCAGCGTGAAGTAGAGGTTTACCTCTGCGTTTCGCTTGGCGAGTGCAGGTGGCCGGAGGCCCTTTTTACTGGAAATGAGGCATTCCATCCTAGTCCTCACGGGTGAGAACGCATCTACATTTTGATTTGTAATAGAGGATAGATGTAGATGTCTATGGGCCGCAGCAACCACTTACCATCAGGTGGACTGTGTGTTCGTTTGTCACCCTTATTCCATAAGAACATTATAATAAAAAACATTATCTAGGTTATTTTGAATAAAATGTAGCATTTCTGCTGTTGCTGTTTATTTGATTGTAAAGTTTCATCACCATCGGTTCAGCTATTCCGAAGTTATAGCCCGAACAGACAGACAAAAGACAAAAATTTTACAAATGGTTGTTTATGTCTTAATAACACGCAAATAACTCTCAAAAGCAATTCGAATCAAAAATTCTATCGAGCAGAAGGCAGTTATTTCGATATTACAAACATAAACTTCAATTTTATTTATATATAGAGTGAGTTTATTTTAGCCTGCCGGTTGGTTACTGCAGATCATGTATTGCTGCAATTGATACCAAATTAAGATAGCTATGTGTATGTTTTGTCAACCCGGAGAACTACTCTGGACAAAAAAAAACATTTAAAATAAAACTAACACGTCGTAATAAAACCGAAAGACTATTTAAGAAGACCTGGCAGACTTACCTAGAATTAAGGTCATCTAGTCGCGCCCTTAAATGGTCCGGTAACTGAACGTTATCCCTCGCCAGTTGCTGAGCTTGGGCGCGAAGCTCGTCAGCGAGGCGCCGCAGTGGCGGCAGTTGGGCACGTGCTCTGGAAACAGCATCCAACTGAGCACGCGCATCTCTGGCATCTCCCGGAGCACGCCACGAGGCTCGTGCCGCTTCTGCCGCCTGGACGCGCGCTGCCAACTCCTCCAGTGAAGTCGTGAACGTACGAACACGCTGTAACAATATTAATTAGTTAATTTATTTAAATTTACAGAATACCAGCGTGGTTCAGCTCGACCGTGGAAGAACTACGCTTTCACAGAATACCAGCGTAAAATAGCAGCGTAATGTTGCTATTTTTCGAATGATGAGTGTAGAGCACCAGACACCCTTTTTACTGGAAACGAGGCGTTCCATCTTAGTTCTCAGGGGTGACAATGCATCTGTGTATTAATTCTTAATTTGGGACATATGTAGATGTCTATGGGCCACAACATCCACTTACTATAAGGTGGACTGTATGCTCGTTTGTCACCCTTATCCTATATAAAAAAAGGTGATAAAGAATCTATAGCCATCATTGTTAGAAATTGATGCAGATGTCTAGGGGCTGCAGTAACCACTAATCATCAGAGGCCGCGAGTTCGAATCCTACACGGAAGTGTTTGTATGGCCTACTATTAAGTGTTCCGGGTCTGGATGTTTCTCCATGTGCAATTTATGTCTATAACGATATAGGATAATATTTTATTGAAACGTTTTCTAAAAAAAAAAAAAAAATATCCCACCGCATTTCATCTCGTGGGTGTCGTAAGAGACGACTATAGAAGCCAAAAAGACCTCACATTCCGATAGAAATGCTGGCTAGGGTGGATCATTCAACCTACATTTTAGATGCATACTGATTAGGCTAGGGCAATACCACTTTTACCCTATACCAAATCATAATATATCTATGTATTGGATATGAATATCTGATATTGAATCTAAATATTTATAAATCTACTCGTATGTATCAGTTGATAATTAAATATCAGTACTAAACGGTGATACGCAATTATTGATGGATTTGGTTTGCATAGATTAAAAGATATATTGTAATATCTAAGTATGTTAATACTCATTGGTTAATATCTGTGAAATTTTGAAAGGAATACATCTTACAACGAAGTCTTAGTAGGTATGTCTGCTCTTTACAAAAACACATAATAGGTATCTTGCATTCTTTCGCGCGCTCGGGTTCGTTCGAAATTCGAATCAGTGTATCATACTTATCTGCCGACTTCCAAAAAGGAGACGGTACTCAATTCGAGTGTATGTTTTTTTTTTAGATATTATTATCACGTTTTTATTAAATCACTTTCTTGTTTGAGAAATAATAATCGATATTATTATTTCTTCGAGTTCTTGTCAGATGTTTTATGAAGTGACGGTACAGCGGTATCTAATATGATTAGTATGTCCTGTATCTACACCTGGACATAAGCCTAGAATGTTGAATCAAGTTATAAATCGAATCAATGACTTAGCAATCACTTGAAATTCCTTGTTTTCTCTAGTTTAATCTGTCATATTATATCTCACCGGTCTACATCGGTCTCCCTCGTGATAAATTTGTAGACCCCCCCCTAGAGTATAGTTAATATTTATAAAAAACCCTCAGAACCCCCAGAGTACATTATATTGCTCAGGATCAAAGATAAGAGTTCTCAGAACAATTATTTCTTAAATGTTTTATTTAAGAATTATACAACTCAAATTCGAATAATTTAAAATAAAAAATTTTGTACAGCCGACTTCAATATAAGTTATTAAGAATAACTCAAAAACTACTGGTCTGACCTTGATCAAATTCATATGGGACCACACGAGAAGTATCAGCTTTCAAATAAAAAAAGAATAATCGAAGTCAGTTCACCCGAAAAGTTCACCAGAAAAATTTATTAGAATTAGTCTCGTTACTAAGTTACGCTTCTTTTACTGGTTTTTTTTTTAATAAAAACAGAATTTATAGTGTAGTTAATAGTAAAGCTAGCTATAAATATAGTTGTAAGCCGCGAAAGGATCTAATGGCTAGATCTTGGCAGTGACCTTGTAAGGGTTGCCAGCCTTGTGTAGGCGGGTTGAGTTACGGAGTTGCACAGAGTAACTTGATAACAGAGTCTTTTACGTTGGCACTAATTACACATTAATCTATTAAAACGCAGTACCTGATTACAATCGACTCTCGATAATTTGTACACTCGTTTATTTGAATTTCTCGATAATTTGAAATTTTTCCCAGCGCCTTGAAAACTACTCGATAAATTGAATAAAATCAATACTAATTGGACCCCTCGGTAATTCGACACGCATTGAAGTACTTGGTCACCTCTTGCCTACCCCAAAATCCTCTCCAAAAATAGAGGAGATCTGTGCCCCGCAATGGGACGTATGAAGGATATTAAAAAACTAATTGTACATCATATATTCAATCAATTATCCTAGGATTTTCGAACAAGAAAGGGCAGGCTTGTGGCCTCCTTTTCCTTAGTCCTGTGGCCTCCTTTTACTTCTCTGCGAGGTATGGAGCAGTAAGTGCACCAGACCAGTCCTGGAGTGTGCGTTGGCGGACTTCACTTATTCTCAATATAATTATGATGGTTTACACAGGATGTTTGTAAGTTCTCTGTCAGCGCAGTACACTATGTCAACACCTAGCAGTCTATACCGCGAACTTATATTTTTCCAATCTAGCGTATAACCGTCGCAGATCCGCATCGATGCACGCAAAGCAGATAAGTTTTCAGTGTAGTTTGCAACCACAAGTACTTATGTAGCTTCATCAAATTTGAAATAAAACAATTGAAGCGCTCGGATGATATGATAGTCTACGCGGTTTGGACACGGCTGGATGCCTCCATGTCTATTCCTTCTCAATTATTAATTTTTACGCAGATAATTACACAAAAACGACAGTGTAGTGGACCACCACTCGTCATTATCAAAACAAAACATTCTTGCACCAGTTAGAATATTTTATTTTAGAAGCGTAGAGCTACCCCCGAATGGGTCGGCTCGATCGGGGGAGGACCACGTTCTCACAGAATACCAACGTAAAATAGCAGCTAAATGCTGCTGTATTTATATGGTGAATGTAATGAACTGGAGACCCTTTTTTTACTTGAAACGAGGTATTCCATCTTAGAGGTGAAACGCATTTATATTTGAATTCTTAAACGAGGATAAATGTAGATGTCTATGGTCCACAGCATCCACTTACCAACAGGTGGACTGTAAAATAAATGATTTAAAAACAATCAAGTTAAAATATTTTTATTTATAAAGGCGAAGGAGTTTTTTTTTTGTTAGTTTGTTAGTTGTTTTCAGCCTATGAAAGTGCATTAGTGTACAAAGGCCTAGACATATTGGTGGCTGTAGTTGCGGAGGGAAATTTCAGGGTAAAATTCATGAGATTTGACGAGAATTTATTTTAATGTAAATATTGATAACTTTGCCAGTATTTTAAAAAAATATAGAAATAAATTGGTACAAAAATAAATGTATAATTTTACATACGTCCAGGTTAATATCATGTGGTTTTATTGTCAGCGGTAAACCATTTGTGTGAATTTTATAGTAATTCATTCGAATATGGTAACATTGTTGAGAATTAAAATTTAAATATTATAACGGTACGGTAGCAATTTGAATACAAAATAATTTCACTAAATGTAGGACTCCTTTTGTGTTTAGGAGTCAGTCTGGGTGGATACCATCCTCTCACCTATTTCTGCCATCAAATAGCAGCACTTTGTTCTGGTCTAAAGGGTATAAGATATTTACAGGCTGTGAGCGGTTTTATGTTAGTTCTCAGAGGTGACAACGTACCTGTAGCATTCTTTGTTTGAACTTGGCTGCAAGTGTAGCAGCAGTCTCCACTTACCACCAGGTGGATTGTAACTTTGTTTGTCACTCACTTTCGGACGGATTTGTGACACAGTGGCTTATCTATGAGTTGCAGCGCTGAGCGCCACGGTTAAGCATACCGCACGGAAAAAGTTTTTGTGTGGCCTACAAAAAACTGTTCCGGGTCTGGATATTTGTCCTTGTGAAATTTGTGTATGTAAACTGTCTCCACGATGCAGGAGAATATCCCAGGATTACTCATTAGCGGGTAATATTTAAAATTAAAAAGAAAGAAAGAAAAAGAACACTCAGGTTTCTACTTTAATTTTACTTCTTTGATTCTAGAACAGCAGAGAAACCTGCAGTGCATCACGAATAAATAGCATCTACTTTCACCACGATGACCCAATAGCATAGTTGGCAAGGATATTGTTTTCGCAGGGTTGCGGATTCAGTTTCCATTAAAGATCTATTCGAATTCTGAGCACAAAATGAAACTACAAACGTAGGGTTTTCATGTCGATTTAAATATAACCTATTTAGACAGAAGATTAGTAAGCTGAGGGTACAATTGTGTCAAATAGCTCGACAAACTGATAACCGTACGGAAAGAAAGGTTTTCAAGCAGCAACTTCCTACTAGAAAGCGAAGTGTAAGGCATCGTCTCATCGTGGAGTGATGACCAGGTAAGGCATGCAGGAAGTTGATGGACGCAGGTAGCTCAGGACCCTGCTTTGTGACATTCCTTGGGGGAGGCCTATGTGCAGCAGTAAACTTGTGAAGGGCTGTAATAATTATCTACATGAAGCAGTTCAGGTATTGTTTTTGCGAAGGATACATCGCGAGGAAACCAGATGAAACTGAGTTTTGAGTATGTCTCAGGATAATCCTGCTAACGTGCACTGACTGATTATGTAATTATGTGACAAACACCTGATACGTTGATACATTTAGAGAGCGGTTGAACGAGAGATTCATAGAAAGTGAACTAGTTCATTTATATAATTCATTCGAAAACCACCCATGCCTTGCAGAGCGAACGGGTCGACTAGAGCTTAGAAGACCATTTTTATGGTTGGAAGGGAAAATTCTCATGGATACCTTGACTTAAAGAACATAATACCAGCTAAAATAGGAGCATAATTTTTTTTAGGACAAAGGTGACAAGCGAGCACACAATCCACCTGATGGTAAGTGGTTGTTGTGGCATAGACATCTACATCTATCCTCGTTAATGAATCAAAATGCAGATGCGTTTTCAGCAGGAAGAACTAAGATGGAATGCCTCTGTTCCAATAAAAAGGGTGTCCGGTTCGCTACACTCCCCATACGGAACACAACACCATTAAGCTGCTATTTTAAGGTGCTTTTCTGCAAACTTCCAAAAAGGAGACGGTACTCAATTCGACTGTATGGTTCTTTTATGTGTGTTACCTAATAACTTTTTACTGGGTGAATCGATTTCGATGATTCTTTTTTTATTTGAAAGCTGGTACTTCTCGTGTGGCCGAATATAAATTTGATCAAGGTCAGACCAATAGTTTTTGACTTATTCTTAATAATTTATATTGCTATAATTTATCCAAAATTTTTAATTATAAATTATCTGTGAGAGCGTGGTCCTTCCCCAGTCGAGCTGACCCATTCGTGCTGCAACTATACAATTAATATAGCTGCAGCATGGCTTTACCACGTATAATACTGCTAATTCGTATGGAGTGTGTGACGAGAATCGGGGAATGTTTAATGCTAGGGGGTATTTCGTCTAGTACATGATCCACTTACCATCACGGGGACTGTGTCGTTTTTTACTTTACTTGTACGGGTATAAAACATAACATATACCGTAATTAAATTATTACGTACATTAACTTTTTACGTGGTAGAGCTACGCTGCAGCGATGTTATACATTGCTGCTCGTCGGCTCAACTGGGGAGGACTACGCACTCACAGATTAACAGTGTGAAACAGCAGAATAATACTGTTGTGTTGCATATGGAGTGGAGAACCGGAGAATCTTTTTTTACTAGTAACAAGGTATTCAATTTTAATGGTCAGGGGTGACAACACATCTGCATTTTGATTCTTAAATGATGACAGATGTTCAGGTATATGGGCCATAGCACGGACTTACTATCCAGATTATGTGCTCGTTTGTCATCCTTATTCTATAAAAAATTACAATTAAATTTAATAGAATGATTGGCGATATAAATTGGTCAAATTAACTTCCCAAGGGACACTCGTTCACTACGCTCCGTTTCGTTTTTAATCGCCCCCTATAGCTCGATCTATTGATGGTTAATTCGATAATTACGAGTATTTTATGGAGATACTACCGCTCCGCCGCGACTTCGCATTGTTGATTTTTGGATCTCGTTAAAAGCGCCACCTACCGGGTTCCATTGTGAATCTAAAACATTCTCAAATCAACTTAATTACACCAACAAAATTTCATCACAATCAGTCCAGTCGTTTAAGAGGAGTTTAGTCACATACACGCGGACAGAATACATATAAAAAATTTAATGTGTTGTCGACGTAAGAAAATCTATCACCGTATTTCTTCCCGTGGGTGTCGTAAGAGGCGAAAATTTAACATATTAATGCAGCCTATCCCAATCCCACCGCTAAACATACACCTTCAAAAAAAGAGCCTACTCCTTTTTAAAAGGCCGGCAACGCATCTGCAATTCTCCTGGTTTCCCTGGTGTTGCAGTTGTTCATGGGCGGCAGTAGTAACTTATCATCAGGTGAGCCGCATGCTCGATTGCCCCTCTCCTATAATACAACACCTCCCCACAGATTTCCACAAATCACGCCCTCCAATAGGGTGACAAACGAGCGCACACTCCACCTGATGGTAAGTGGATGCTGTAGCCCATATATACATCTTCAATAAAGAATCAAAATGCAGATGTATGATGTAATGGCTTGTTTCCAGTAAAAATAATCTCTGGTTCTCTACACTCACCATACGAAACAGCAGCATTATGCTGCTATTTTAAACTGGTATTCTATAAAAATGTGGTTCTTCCCCGGTAGATTCGTTCTACAACCATAATGTAGCAGCAGCATGGCTCCGATACGTAAAAAAAAACAATTGAGAAGGAAATAAAACTTTTATTAAATCTTTGCGTTTAGCTGTGAACTCGTGTCTGGCAACACCGGCGTATTGACGCCACGTCGTGACTAACATGCTGTGTGGCCGGGCTATCTGCATCATGGATCTCTAACCAAGGAAACCTAAATAGGTCCGTTCGTGCTTCCTGGCGTATTTCCTACTTTTCACTCGGCTATCAAATGAAACGTAACCTTTTTAATAAACTGTTTGTATTGTTATCTGTAGATTTTTTTTTAATTTGTAGTCATTTACTTGGTAGGGTTGCCACCTAATATTGAGAAAATAGTTTACTTATGTTGGTGATCAAAAAGGATGGTAACGTAATTGAATTATAGTATGAATATTAAGGTTTATTTTAATAGCTTACAATGATTTCTTATATTTACGCGAACACTACACATTGAATAAAACTGTTTTTTTACGGATTTTACGTCATGTGACGTCAAACATCTCAGTCCCCCCCGTGACCATGGGTTGCTGAAAAGCACTCGAAACGTCGGGAATAAAAATAATAAAATAAACGCGATAAAATCCGTAAAAAACAGTTTTATTTAATTAATAGCTTACAATTTTATATAAATACATTTATTTTGTAAATAATTATGTGAGAGTTTAGGAACGACTTTGAAGACAAAAACATGTTTGAGTGTCGTGGAACACTCGGTTGGAACGAAGTTCCTTTCGTAGTATATTATTATTGATAAACGTATTATATTATTGATTAGGAAATACAAATAAATGAATTACTAGCGACTATTAAAATGAAGCGTTATTTAAAATAAAAATTCTTTCATTGCAAGATAAGAAAAAGTGCGAGGGAGATGGATAGTATTTTATCTCGCTCGCGCTATAGCGCGTTATAGCGAAAGGGGCTCGTGACGGAAAAATCTTACACTTTTCCTCGCCTAGCCCCCATCCGTCAAATTCGTACAGTGCGATAAGGAACTTCGTTCCAAAATGTTGACCAAAGAAACCTACTTAGTTAGTTTTTATATGTGGTAGAGCCATGCTGCAGCTATAGTATAGTAGTAGCCCGAATTGGTCGGCACGACCGGGGAAGGATCACATTTTCTAGGAATACCAGTGTAAAATAGCAGCTTAATGGTGCTGTGTTTTGTATGGCGGTTTGTAGAGAACCGGAAACCTTTTCTGTGAAAAAGAAGCTGTCCATCTTAGTCTTCAGGGGTGACAACACATCTGCATTTAAATTCTTAATGGGGGATGGATGTAGATGTAGCGTCCACTTACCATCAGGTGAACTGTATGCTCTGACATGGTATGGTCTGTCACATGTTTCTATAAAAAATAAGTTAAATAATAACTATGTTTATGAATTATTAAGGTAATTTCGCGTAAAATCAAAACCACATTTGTCATCCATATTCCCAGGTGCTGCTTTCGTTCTGCTTGAGTTTTCTACGTATAGATGAGTTTTTAAAATTTCACGTAGTTTTTTTATCAAAGATCATCTACCATGTTTCAATTACCACAGTGGTTCTACTATTATTTATATTTTATTTAACCACACTATGAGTTTCTTTTGTATCACGGGTTTGTTTTACAATATGGGCTATATCTCATTTAAATTTGAAGATAAAATTCCACATTCGAGGGTAGAAAAATAGTAGATTTTTTTTATTGTAACTATTTAGGCGGAATTTTTGGTTGTTACTTTGAGGATGTGATATACCTTAGTGAACTCGAAAGGATCAAACAATTAAACTTAAAAAATAACATAAAAACGACCACAATTTTCTCATATTTTATTCAATAATTCGTAGCTTCTAAAGTCGAAGCTTTCAGTCGTCGATACACTATCTTTTAGTATCGGTTTTAGAAGCTATTAAATTATGTGGAAATTATTTGTTTATTACAGTATTCATAGGGGGGGGCATTTGCCATAGTTGCCACGCTTGGCGAGCAGGTTGGCAACCGCAGTTTTTTATTGTAAGTTTGTTGTTATCAGGAAGATGCTGCTGCCCATCTGCTGCCTGTTTCCCTTTGTCGCCTTTTACGACACCCACGGAAGGATATGGGGTAGTGGATATTCTTGACCGCCACTACACAGCGGCAGGTAAGTCCAACTTCGACCGAGAGGTCAATCGACGGATTCAACTCGGCTGGGCAGCGTTCGGGAAGCTACGACACATCTTCTCGTCAGACATACCTCAAAACCTTAAAACGAAATCGTACAACCAGTGCGTGTTGCCAGTGATGACTTATGGAACTGAGACGTGGTCCTTCACAGCTGGCCGTATGAGGAAGCCCTAGGTCGCTCAGCGAGCTATGGAGAGGGCTATGCTCGGAGTTTCTCTGCATGATAAACTTAGGAATGAGGATATCCGCAGTAGAACTAGAGTAACCGACATAGCCCAACGGATTAGTAAGCTGAAGTGGCAGCCTCGTATCGGTAGGCAAAGTGTAGAGCGACCCCCCACGAGATGGAGTGACGACCTGGTAAGACATGCAGGAAGTCGATGGATGCAGGTGGCTCAGGACCGTGCTTTGTGGCATTCCTAGGGGGAGGCCTATGTTCAGCAGTGGACTTATGAAAGGCTGTAATGATGATACAGTATTCAGTTCTTCGCAGTAAGCTTTTATTTTATTTTTCGTTTATTTTATTTTATTCTAGTAAACATAAAAAATCAATGTGCGAAAAATTGTTTATTAATCGCAAAAGCTCATCTGAACTGAATGAATATCTAGCCTTGATTGTAAAATTGTGCGTAAATGTGTCATATATGAAATTCTGTCGATGTCATATATTATGCTCTATTATATAACACTAGCGACTCGCCCCGGAATTGTCTGGATAGGAATTCGGGGATCGCCTATTAAAGTGGAGTCAGTTAGATTTAACAAGATCAAAGGCCATTTGTTTTAGAAATTTTTCGTATTTATAAAATACTATTTTTTGGGTAAAATATAGCCTTGATCCATCCTGACATTGCTCTTTATTTGATGGTAAAGTTTCATCACAGTCGGTTCAGTCATTTTGAAGATTAGCTCGTACAGACAGATAGAAAGACAGTCAAAAATTTAAAAAAATGGTTATTTGTCTCAATAGCATTCAAATAAAATCCCTGAGCTTATTAGAAGCTAGTTATTTTTATATTGCAGACAGACACTTCAAATTTATTTATATTTACAGATTTATATAATTATGTTTTAACTGCAGTTTACCTTAACTCTTTTATTGTACTCATAGATATAAGAAAGAAGTTTTTTTTATATCTGTTTTTTACATTTCTATGATTGTATTCTACGTTATATTAAATAAAATGATTTTTTGTAAATTGCAATAGCCTTGATTGTAAATTGTGTCAAAAGATATACAAGATTTAAAACTCTATCGACCTAATTTTGTCCACGATGTGTCCAAGACCTGACAAAGCTTCTAGTGTCCTCTTAACAACAAAAGAGAAACGCTTTCCCGAACAGACCATAAACGATAACTGTAGGGTACTCATAAATTACGATAAAAAAATTAGTATCTCGGTTTTTTAATGTGAATATTAACAATTAAAAAAGTAAATAGTTGGAACAATTTTTAAACGTGGTAGAGCCATGGTGTAGCTATATTAATTGCATATATTGCATGTCGTAAAAATGTAGCATTTCGTTTTATAGGTTCAATACTTGTTGTTACAAAAATATATATAAACACTAGTTCATAGGAGTAATTGCGTGTAGCTATCATAGCATGGAATCAGTTCCCGGGCTGGTCGTAGAGCGTCTGATACCCGGGCAGCCCCGGTCCAAAATTGCCGGTTATCCGGACGAAAAATCTCTTAATACACATACGAGGGATAGAACCATAGCATCGTTCATTTCTATGTTATTACATATATCCAATTTTATCTCGACCAATTTCACTTTATTGTTTTAGCCCATAGTAAACGTGACCTTAACATAATGATTTCTTACGTTTACGCGAATACTACTTGAAGATACTGTGAGATGGGTCTGCTTAGATCTGACCAAAAAGTAATACTTAATAGTTGAATGTAGCCTTCGTTAACTGACATCCGTTGACCCATCCGTGCTACAACAGAAGTCTTACGTTACAGCGGTGCTCTGTCATGCAAATAACATTTCTAAAGAAATGAAATCCAATGAAAGTTCTTAAAAATTATTAATATTTACAAGATTGTAAAATTTATGCGACATTGTAGTATAGTGAATTATCTTACGTCGTGTAGTAGCGGCGTAAACAATTATATTACCCCAAATTATCCCGTGGGTGTCGTAAGAGGTGACTGAGGGAGAAGACAACTCAAAATAACAAATTGCAGACTAGAACTGTTTTCCCCTTTGAGGCAATCTATGGTGGAGGCCTATATTCAGCAGTGGACTTTGATAGGCTGTAATAATGATGATGATGATGTAGGACCTTGGTCAGGAACTCTTCCGCGTTTAAGTTCATAGCGAGCAACCTAACTATAGGTAAAACATGATTTTCAAAAAAAATATTTTGTTTTACCTCGTTTTTTTCTCATCATCATTACAGCCCTTCACAAGTCCACTGCTGAACATAGGCCTCCCCCAAAGAATGCCACAAAGCACGGTCCTGAGCCACCTGCATCCATCGACTTCCTGCATGTCTTACTAGGTCATCACTCCATCTCGTGGGGGGACGCCCTACACTTCGCCTACCGGTACGAGGCTGCCACTCGAGAACCTTTCTTCCCCATCGGTTGTCGGTTCTTCGAGCTATGTGGCCGGCCCACTGCCACTTCAGCTTATTAATCCGTTGGGCTATGTCGGTTACTCTGGTTCTACTGCGGATAACCTCATTCCTAAGTTTATCGCGCAGAGAAACTCCGAGCATAGCCCTCTCCATAGCTCGCTGAGCGACCTTGAGCGTTTTTTTCTACAGACTTAAAAAGGTGTTTTTTTTTTGTGTGCCTTTGTTCACGTAGAACAAAGTTTTGAGACACATAAAAAAACACGATTTCGAAGATTTCGATGTTTTTTTATTTATTTGAAAGCTGGTGTTTTTCATGTGGCCGAATATAAATTTGATCAAGCTCTGACCAATAGTTTTTGAGTTATCCTTAATAATATATTATTGAAGTCGGTTGTACAAAATTTTTAATTTTTAATTATTAGCTCGTCGGGATGTTAGTTTAAAATCAATTACTAAATTTCACCCGAAAAAACACACGAAAGCGAGATAACAAAACTGTGGTAAAAAGAAATAGCAATCGTTGACTTTTTTATAGGATAAGGGTGATAAGCGAGCACACAGTCCACCTGATAGTAAGTGGATGCTGGTGGATGCTGTGGCCCATAGACATCTACATCTATTCTCGATTGCGAATAAAAATGCAGATGCGGTGTCAGCCATGAGGACTAAGATAGAATGCCTCTTTTCCTGTAAAAGGGGTCTCCGGTTCTTTACACTCATCGTACGAAACACAGCACAGTTAAGCTCCTATTTTACGCTGGTATACTGTGAGAGCCGACCCATTCGTGCTACAACCATAAAATAGCTGCAGCACGGAACTACCACGTAAATACCGTTTTTCCGAACCAGTGGTAAAAATAAAAAGTTACTGTCTGTAATGTCTACATTGAATAAAAAACCATTCTATTCTAAGTGGATCCTGGTCGAGCTAAGCAATTCGTTCTGCAGTCATATTACAGTAGAGTAGTGTAGAGTGGCTCTAACACATAAAAAGGTGTTTTTAACTGTTAAAAGCCATCAGGGCTTCACTTCTATCCTGCCTGATGGTATCTAAGTTTGTTGTTCCTAATAATGGGATTAATCGACGTAGATATGAAGAGCCTACCTCTTCCTCAACGTATAGCCCATAGTTCTCTGGCCCGTTATCGGATTAATTTGCAGTGGACTAATAATGATCTAGACAATAACAGAATAATAGTGACAAATGAGCATACAGTCCACCTAATTGTATGCTAGATGGATGCTGTGACGTAGATATGTATCCTAGATTAAGAATCAAAATGCAGATGATGCTTTGTCATCCCTGAGGACAAACACGGAAAGCCTCGTTTCTAGCAAAAAGGCATTTAACGCAAGTTAGGGAGTTGCACACTTTAAACAAGTCCTTAATAAAGATTTTAAGTACTAAAATAAAATCTTTGAAAGTAACAGTGAGAGTAAATAATAAATCTTTAACCTCATAACAGCACTGATCCATCTCAGACGAGTTGTACCTGGAGAGAAATGTTTCATCCTTGTACAAGTGGACCGGGAAAAATATGAAAAGATCCCCTTAGACGGATATTTGTGCCCGCGATGGATATTTCTAAGTGTTACCATAAATAAAGGGGACATCCCAGATCTCGGGGCAGTCGGACCGTAGTTATTAAGTATAGACAATTTTTAGCGAACAACGAGATTTATCCCGGGGACGTCTCGAGGGACGAATGTTGACAACGTCGTTTCGTATGTTATTTCGCGGGTTGTGCTTCCGGATTGGGTCTTAGTGACAGACAGATAGGTCAACTTATTTTTGTGTTTTTTAAATTATAATATTTTTTTTTTCGTTTTTGTTAAGGCGTCGTTCTTTTACCACATGAGGTTTGAACGGGAGGGAGGGGTTTAGAAAAAAATAACGATGAAGCAAGTTGGGGGGTGGGGTGCGGTGTATATAGTGTGTGTGTAACGTGTGAAATGTTTTACCATTACCAATTAAAACCTCAATATCCCATTGTTACAAATGTTTGTATGACCTACAAATAATTGTACCGGGTTAATGTGTGTCCTTGTGCGATTTATGTATGTAAACTACCTCCTCAATACTATCTATATCTATATCTATCTATAAACACTGACGCCTGTCACCCAGAGGGGTAGGCAGAGACTATGGACTTCCATTTGGCACGATCCTGACAGACCTCTCTCGCTTCCTCCACATCCATATACCTACGCATATACGCTCTTCGGTTAAAGGTACTCTTGATTTGGCCCATTTTCAACATATCGCCAATTTGGTCGATAAACTTTCGCCTATGGCGACCCTTCCCGACTCTGCCGTTCACCTCTGGAACATAAATTTGCTTTATCACTCTTTCCTCATTCATTCTTTCCACATGACCAAACCACCGAAGCATTCCTTTCTTAATCCTGGTCACAACATCATCTTGCAAACCACACTCTTCTCTTATTAAACAATTTCTCACTCTGTCATTCAGATTTATCCCTAACATACTCCGTAATGATCGCATTTCTACAGCATTTATTCTACTCTCGTGCTTCTTCTGCCACACCCAACTTTCACTACCATACATTAAAGTAGGCACTAACACAGCATTGTGAATTGCCATACGTGCCTTTTTGGACACATTCTGACTTTTCACAATAGAGTGTAGA
This sequence comes from Parnassius glacialis, assembly GCA_033319125.1. Lineage (NCBI taxonomy): Eukaryota > Metazoa > Arthropoda > Insecta > Lepidoptera > Papilionidae > Parnassius > Parnassius glacialis. The sequence continues at coordinate 1,445,873 of JAVANC010000025.1, read as the reverse complement.
GCCCCATTCACTCTATTTCCTGCATTCACTCGTCGTTCTATATCCTTATATATACCATCCCTGCTAAACACACATCCCAAATACACAAACTCATCTACTTGCTCTACCAACTCCCCTTCTATTCTTATTTCACATATCGTTTTACTTTCTTCTCTTTCAAAAACCATAACTTTCGTCTTACTTGTGTTCACTTTCATTCCCTTTTCTTTTAATGTCCTGTTCATTAATGTAACCATCATTTGCAACTCGGCTGCCGAAGACGCAAGTATGACTTGATCATCGGCGTACAAAAGGCATTTGACGGTTAACTCACCCATTCTTAACCCGCATTCTTCTACTTTCAAATTTTCCAAACAACTGTCCATAAATAGGTTGAACAGCCACGGGGAAGCCACACAGCCCTGTCTGACACCTTTATGGATGCCAAACCAGTCCGAGTAGGCCCCGTTGATCCTGACACAAGCACTAGAGTCCCTATATAAAGACTTCAATGCCCGTATCAGACCAGCGCTCAACCCAAATGAGGTCAGTGTTTGCCATAACACGTTCCTGTCCACTCTGTCATAAGCCTTTTCCAAGTCCATGAACGCACAAAAAACTTTCTGGTTTTTGGCCAAAAATTTCTCCGCAATCATGCGCATGGAAAAGACTTGATCCGTACACCCCATCCCCTTTCTAAATCCAGCTTGCACATCCCAAATTTTTCCATTAGTTTCTTCCATAACTCTTTCAATTAACACCTTAGCATACAGTTTACCCACAATGCTAAGCAAGCTGATACCACGGTAGTTTTTACAGTCCTGCTGCGACCCCCCTCCCTTATATATTGGGACTATAACGGCTTTGCACCAGTCTTCCGGTACCCGCTTAAGTTCTCAACATAAATTAAACAAGGTGTACAGCAGGCCTGCAACCACACTCTCTCCAGCCCTTAGCATTTCGAGTGATACTCTATCATATCCGGCTGCCTTACCTGCTTTCATGCTTTTCATTGCTTTCACTATTTCATCTACACTTATTTCTCTACCTCTCTCCACTTCTTCCGGAATTTCCATTTCACTTACTTCAGACGACTCTTCACTCTTAAACACGCTTTCAAAGTATTCCTTCCATCTCATTAAATTCGAAACTTCATCATTCAGCATGCATCCATTCTCGTCTCGTATAGCATTCATTCTAGGCTGTTTTGAAATTCCCTGGCAGTTCTTACGAGCTTCCAGAACATTTTAATATTTGCCTGGAAGTTATCAGATATTCTTCTATCATTCTTATCTATTCTTTCTTGCCTTTTCCTTTCAACAACTTCTTTTACTCTCTTATTTATACGTCTAATGTCTGCCTTTTTTCTTTCAATCTCATCATTCATACCGCCAGAATTACCAGCTTTGGTTGCTAGTAAATCTAGCCATACCCTCTTCTTTGCTTCACCTTCCATCCGTACCTCATCATCCCACCACAAAGAGAACGAATGAAAGGAAAAGTAATACACTTTTCCTTTCATTCGTTCTCTTACTTACACCACATACTTCGGTGGCAGTATCCACCAAAACTTTCTTAACATTATTCCATACATTCTTCAAGTCTAAATCATTCATACAAAATTAATTCAACACAATTATATTTTCCCTCAGTCTGCATTTATACTTCTCTTTCACACCTTCATCTTGTAATCTCTCTATTCTTATACGCTGTAACGCAGTGGTAGACACAGATGTCCGATGCCGCCAACGCTTGAATAGACCATTAATTCGGCATAAGACCAAGTAATGATCCGTCCCTACGTTGGACCCCCGGTAAACCCTTGTATCTACCACTGCGCTCCTCATTCTTCAATCCACAATTATGAAATCTATCATGCTTCTATCATCCTCTCTTTCCCATGTATACATGTGAATCCTCTTATGGCGAAAGAAAGTGTTCGCCACAAAAAGATTCTTTTCCACACATATGGTGAGGAGGTCTTCACCATTCTCATTTATTCTTTCATCGCCAAACACTCCTAATATCCTTTCATAACCAGACCTCTTCACTCCCACCCTTCCATTAAAATCTCCTAACATAATAATATTTTCATTTTCCTTGCACTTCGTCAACACCAGCCTTACCATGTCCCAAAACTGCTCTCGGATATAAGTGGGCTTAGACATATCTGGGGCGTACACCCCAAGCACAAACAACTTCTTTAAGCCCACTTTCATTCGTATCCACAGCAGCCTTGGGCTTACACATTCATACTCTTTCACACATTGACCCATTCTTTCTGAAAGGATGACACCGACTCCCTGGCATGCCCGCTCGGTCTCGTCTACACCAGACCAGTAAGCGGTATACATGCCATGTGCAGTGACATCTCTTCCCTTTCGTTTCGTCTCATTCACACATAATACATCTATTCCTCTATCATTCATCATTTCGCATATTTCATCCATCTTATCATTCATTGCTCCACATACATTCAGCGTAGCCAGACGGGCCTCTGCAATCCACTTTTCGCCCCTCCAGGAGACAGGACGTGACGGGTGGCGAACCTCGTCGCCGGTTTTCCTCCCGGAGATTCTTCGCACCCCTGCCCCATTAAAGGGGCGCCGGGAACTCGGGGCCATTTCTTTGAATTGTTGGCTCATGGTGCGACATAAGGGGTGGTAAATTTTACGCCGCTACCACACGGCGAGGAGCCGAGTCTGTCGTTTCGGCTTTGTCGCTCGTTTAGCACCACCCGGGGGACACGTGTAGGGTGGGCCTAGGGTTAGGTGGTCGAAGCCTACGGACGCGAGCGACTTATCCTTCAATACAAGAATCGTATACATTATTACATATATTTTACCTAATTATACTTGGGTTTCAACTACGTATAAAGTGATTATGTGGTTATGTGGTTTCTTTATAGGATAAGGGTGACAAACGAGCATACAGTCCACCTGATGGTAAGTGGTTGCTGCGGCCCATAGACATCTAGATCTATCTTCTATTACAAATCAAAATGCAAATGCGTTGTCACCCGTGAGGACTAAGATGGAATGCCCCATTTCCAGTAAAAAGGGCCTCCGGCCACCTGCACTCACCAAGCGAAACGCAGAGGTAAATCTCTACTTCACGCAGGTATTCTGGTATTCTGTGAGGTCGTGGTACCACCCCGGTTCGAGCCGGCCCATCCGTGCGACAACAAAAGCTGCCGCGTGGCTCTACCACTGTTGTTGTTTGATAGGTATGTAAGAATTATCATTTACTCGAGTAGTTACACGCAATTTTTAATTCTTCTTCCCAGAGGCGTCAAATGGGTCGCAATCGTCCGGGGCCGCTAGGGTTGAATGCCGCCCGCCCCCTCCCCCTCTAACTACGCATGAAGAAAACAATATAAGTAGTGTATTTTTATACAGTAGAACGCCGACTATCTCAATTAATTGGGACCGGGGTCGATTCGGATAATCGAAAATTCGGATAATCGGACATAGACTGGTATGTAATCACACATAGAATAAACTTTTTTTTATATAGTATAAGGGTGACAAACGAGCACACAGTCCACCTGATGGTAAGTGGTAGCTGTGGCCCATAGACATCTACATCTATTCACGTTTGCGAATCAAAATGCAGAGGCGTTGCCACCCGTGAGGACTAAGATAGAATGCCTCGTTTCCAGTAAAAAGGGTCTCCGGTTCTCTACACTAACCATTCGAAACACAGCAGCATTAAGCTACTATTTTACGCTGGTATTCTGTGAGAGTGTGGTCCTTCCCCGGTCGAGTCGACCCATTCGTGCTACAACTATACTATTAATATAGCTGCAGCACCACGTATAAAGTTAAGTTAAGTTTATAAATGGTTTTACACTTTATAAAACTTTATTAAACAACACATTCTGCAGTTTTCTTAATCGATAATAGATTGACCACAGCATCCACTTTTTGTGGGTGTTATTGGAAAGACAGAAAGAAATGTTTATTGTTATTGTTTATCGGTGTGTCACGGAGTGCACAATTTCATGGCATAAATACAAAGTGGCACTAATATACAGTAAAAATTTAAACAACATACAATAAAAAACAAACACAGGAAGTTCGGCTTAACAAAATATTAAGTTTTAGTGCTACTATTAAGTGTTCTGTTAGTGCTACTGTTTAAAAATGTTCCATGTATTGTGGCGCATTAGGTGAACAGTCATCTCTTAGCTTAATGCTACAGTACGAAAGAATTTCTACGTTTCCCTGTAAAGACTACGTTATCTATTACAACTCTTTAAAGTGAACGTCCCGGTTAACCTCGTGTAATGAGCTTTGATAATAACACGTAACTATTTTACATTATTATAAAATACTTGGGCATTAATTACGCATTATTGAAACTTATTAAATATAATGGAATTCGATTACAATGCAGCCTTCCATTGCCTATTATGGCTGCTCTGGGTACCTATTATCTGGGTACGTGTTTGTTGAACGAAGCTCTTGTAGAATGAAGTTGTGTAATTTCATGGTCAATATAATATAACATATTTCGTTTGTATGAAAGCATCTGGTTTCTTACTAATTAAAGAGCATATTATGATTCATTAAATGTGACCTGCATTAAAATGAAAAATTGTCTTTTTTTTAAATTACTTAAAGAAAAAGGCATCACCGTCCACACTACGTAATCGTCTGTGTGTATGCTAATGCACACAGCAGGTCTCGGGCCTCGGGGCATGTCCCCCTATGTCAGTGCATCACTATGCACCGGTCGTGGGAGCCGTTATGGCGTTGTTAGTTCGAAGCAGCGACGCGGGTTTGATTCCCCGGTCGCTGTAGCCGATTTAAAATTTTTCTTGAAAAATTTTTTCATGTAGCGGGTAATATGGCCACCGCCTGAAAAAGTGGCATAATATGGCCATTTTCCTGAATAAGGCGCCTAATTCGGCCAGTTCCTGAAAAAGGCGCCTAGTTTGGTCCGATGTGTTCTGGGTAACATCTTATAGGCGTCTAATACAGCCAGGTGTCTAAGTTGGCCTTACCGTCCACACTACGTAATCGTCTGCGTGTATGCTTTTGCACACAGCAGGTCTCGGGCCTCGGGGCATGTCCCCCTTTGCCCGGAATCTCCTCGCGGTGCATCACTATGCACCGGTCGTGGGAGCCGTTATGGCGTTGTCGGTTTAGAACAGCGACACGGGTTTGATTCCCCGGTCGCTGTAGTGAATAAAAAATTTTTCATGAAGATTTTTTTTTTCCATGGCAGCGGGTAATGTGGCCACCGCCTGAAGTGGTGGCATAATAAGGTCATTTTCCTGGGAAGGCGTCTAATTCGGTCAATGCCTGAAAAAGGCGCCTAGTTCGGTCTAAGGTATTCTAATGTTTTTCGTAGTCGGTTAATGTTGCCGGCGGCTAACGCTGCCGGGCGTCTGGGTTGGCCTGTCTGCGGCATTGAGGGTTGTTACTCGACACTCTAATCGCTATAGAGAGGAGTTCACCGTCCACACAACCTATATCGACGCGTGTTTTGACGACAGCTTAACCTAAGAGAGAGCCGATTTCGATGGTATCTTAAGGCGCCTTAGCAGACAAATTACCTTACAAGTTTATATTATTATCATCAGAGCATCTGTTTCATCGTTTCAACTAATAGTTCACATGCATCATTAATACGAGGGTGGTCCAATTAGTATTGTCCGGCCTGTACTAGACATAGCGTTAGTTGTTTCAAAAATACCTCTGTATTAGAAAGTACGCAATCTATAAAGCATATGATTCAAGTTTGGAGACGCGTCGTTGTTTAGTATTTGCTTGGCAGCTATTAATATTAAACATTTTCAGTAAATTTGTGAAAATGGAGACAATTGGCCATCGTTATGTGATCCAATACTTTTATTTGAAAGACCTCAGCCCAACCAATGTAAAAGCTGAACTGGATTCCATTCTGGGTGAGTCTGCTCCTTCGTTCACAACAGTAAACTATTGGGTAGTAGAGTTTAAACGAGGCCGTATGAGCTGTCAAGGCAAGCAACGCAGTGGTCGACCAAATGAGATGACAACTCTAGAAATGATAAAGAGAATCCACAAAGCGATACTGGATGATCGTCGACTAAAAGTGCGCGGGCTAGCAGATATAGTAGGCATATCAAAAAGTGTGTTACATCGTGTATTAAGTGAGTATGGTATATGGAGTAGTGGTATGAGAAAGTTGTGTGCAAGATGGGTGCCGCGTTTGCTCACACTCCAGCAAAAACGGTATTGATATGCCTGAATTGAGTGTTTAGCGAAGTTTCATAGCGCCAAAGCTGAATTTTTGCGCCGTTTCATAACTATGGATGAAACATGGGTCCATTACTTCACACCCGAGACAAAAGAACAATCGAAACAGTGGACTGAGAAGGGAGAGCCGGCTTCGAAAAAGGCGAAGACCGTTCCATCTGCAAGCAAGGTCATGGCGTCGGTTTTGTCGGGGATGCGCGTGATATAATTTTTATTGACTACCTTCATATAGGAAAAACTATCAACGGCGAATATTGTGCGAATTTACTGCAACGTTTGAGCGAAGAGATCGAACAAAAATGGCCGCATTTGGCTAAAAAGAAAGTGTTGTTTCATCACGACAATGCACCAGCTCACAAATCCGTTATCGGAATGGTAAAAATTTATGAATTGAACTTTGAATTGCTACCTCATGCACCCTATTCACCAGATTTAGCCCCCTCGGATTATTTTCTGTTTCCAAACTTGAAAAAATGGCTCAGTGGTCAAAGATTTTCCAACATTGAAGAAGTGATATCGGCAGTTAATGGCTATTTTGAGGAGGAAGACAATTGTTATTTAAATAGGGTATCGAACTCCTTGAACATCGCTAGAAAAAGTGTATAGAGCTGAAAGGAGATTATGTTAAAAAATAAAATTATTTTTTTCCAAATTTTTTGTGTTTTCCTTGTTGGGTCGGGTACTTCTGGGACTATCCTCGTATACATATACATTGCACCATTTTACAAATCTAACATGCTAGAGCCATGCTTAAACTATATTATATTTGCAGCACTAATGGGTCAGCTGGACTCTTACAGAATACCAGCGTAAAATAACAGCGGAATGCTGTTGTGTTTTTAATATGTACAAGAGTCTACTGGCTATCCATCGGCGATCAAATTCCAGCCAAAACCAATGTGAAATATATTTTTGGAAACTTGTCAAATACCATAGATAATGCACTTTAATGATATAAAACTGATGTGGATTTCCGCAATCTAAATAACTAAAAGCAATTCATCTGTCGTAATATGTTGATCTGATGTGTTCAAATCATCTGGTAACAAACCTGTTTTTTTAAATAATATAAGCCATTACTAAACTACGTAGTAGTACAGTTGTAGTACGAATGGGTTGGATCGACCGGGGAAAGACTACGCTCTCACAGAATGAGAGCGTAAAATATCAGCTTATTGTTGCTGTGTTTCGTATGGCGAGTGTAGTGAACAGGATACGCCTTTTACTGGCAACGAGACATTCCATCTTAGCCTTCATGGGTGTTCACATCTGCATTTTGATTCGTAGTTGAGAATGAATTTATATGTCTATGGGCATCTACTTACCATCAGGTTGACTGTGTGCTCGTATGTCACCCTTATCCTATAAAAAAAAATCATCTGTCGTAGTCTGTTGATCTGATGTGTTCGAATCATCAGATAACAAACCTCCTTGTTTTAAATATAAGCTAGTAGTACTAAACTAAAACTACATTCCCATCTGGAATCATTTAGTACTCTGTGTCGCAATCATACATTCACTTTAATATTGAGTTTGAATTATCTATGTCATTTAACCTTTTGTTATCGTTCATTGGAATTAATTTTTTGCAGTGATTAGATAAAACATAAATCCCTAATCCTATTATTTTTGCAATCTTATTATATCATTGTATAGATATTAAATTTAGGTTATCTTAAGTTTAAGACTGACAACAGCATAGGAATGCGCAGCAGACACTTACTATTAAACCATATGAAGCTATGTTGCTATTTCTCGCTGGCATTCTGTGAGATCGTGTTCCTTCACTGATCGAGCCGATCAATTTTGCTACAGCCATAACACAGTTGCAAAATGACTCCACCAATTTAAACTTACACTAATACCTTAAACTTAAAGAATGCAAAAACTGAGGATGGTGGCAACATGACTAGTTAGAGAGCGCTGGCTCTAGGCCTAACAGCTGCCTGCCCAAACTGCCAATAGAGAAAATAATATAGCAGATGTACTTGTACATAATTTATTCATTACTGCCTATAAAATGTCCATTGTTGAACATAGGATTCCTATCATTGAGTTATATGTACTACGTACTAGGGAAGCTATTCCAAACAAAAATTGTGCGCTATTCTATGTTTTTTCTATGTCTTAGACTTTAATTTAATATAGAATAAGATATTTATATAAAATATGTAAATATAAGAATTTAGTATAAAATACTGTTATTTTAATCTCAACAAACATATTTCTAAATATAAAAATAAAATGTAATAATAATTATCTTATGGTATTCACAAATCTTCAATTTACGCAATATTTAGTTTAGTGTACGGATTGCAGTACAGTTCAGTTGAACATAGTCAATGTTCGGAATGCGAAATCTAGTGAGTAGTACATATATATCGATGCTTCCTATAGATTGCCTTATATTGTGATATTTGCCATCGACGCCACGCTTGGCAGGCGAGTTGGCAACCGCAGTAATTTATTATTTTGAGTTGTTATCAGGAATATGCTGCTGCCCATCTCCATTTCATTACCATCTGATGCCTCTTAGGACACCCAAAGGGATGTAATGTGGTACCTAGTGAAGTCTTTTACGCCGTCTCTACAGGAATACATGGAATGTACTTATTATGCGGCATGTACGTGGTAGAGCCATGCTGCAGCTATATTAGTAGTATAGTCATACCACGAATGGGTCGGCTCAGCCGGGGACCGAGCTTAATGCTGCTGTGTTTCGCATGGTGAGTGTAGAGAATCGGATACCCTTTTTACTGGAAAAAAGGCATTCTATCTTGGTCCTCACGGCTGACAACGCATCTGCATTTTAACTCGCAAACGAGGATAGATGTATATGTCTATGGGCCACAGCAACCACCTACCATCAGGTGGACTGTGTGCTTGTTTGTCACCCTCATTCTATAAAAAAATGTACTTGACAATGCAGTTATGCATTAATCTTTGATTTCAGTAATAATATTACCAATTTATTCTTTAATATATGTTTTAAAGTATAAAGGAATACTATAGGTATACCCAGTATGACAAAGAATGGAAACGCTTTTAGAGTTAGGAATGAAAAATGTGCTCTAGAAATTTAAACAAAAGAGACCTACGTAATGAAACCTAAGAGTAAAAGTAAACACATACCGAGCATTGGATTATTATTTCAACTTAGGTCGTGTAGATTATAATGAAATATAGGTCGCCATGAATATATACTTTTTTAAAAAATCGCTACCGACACGACCATTAGCCGTGTTCAATAATTAAAAAATATAGTTATAGTCTTTGTTCAAAGAACCTATCTTTAAAATACAATTCAACCTGACTTTAATATAAAATCAAGAGTTTAAAAAAGTTTAAACAACATACTTACATAAATTTGTTTATTTATGCTTTATTGTTATCAGGTTACAAAGTGTATTATACCTTTTAGCGTTATAATTATACCTACCTTTTGGCGTTCCCTCCCGTTCAATTAAAAAAAACTTATTTATGAATGAGATGATCTTAGAATTATAAAGGATTAGGATATATAATAATAAAAATTCAGAATATTCAGACGTCTGTAAGTAGCTGAATACTAATTTAAAAAAAAAATCCGTATACTTATCTTTACATATATGCAGTTCAAGCTAATACAGAATTTGCAAATAATACGTGTTCGAATTATACATAGTTATAAAAGTCTATTTATAGAAAAAATGGAACTGGCCTCATGGTCAAAAAAATATGTTCTATTTAAAAAAAAACGCGCGAAATCTCTACGTAAACGGGAAGTGCATATAAATTGTAATCTTTCCAATTAAATGTTTGATGTTTGAACGCAAATAGAGCGAGCAAGGTCGTCTAGTGGAACAGGCGCTTATTCATGCGCTCCCCCATGTTCATTATCAGATCACGGGGCCAATGACCTCGGTTAAGGCTCAAACTTTGATCAAGTTATGAATGTTTAAGCACAATGCGACACTTTCGGCGTGAGTGGTACCAGGTGTTGACGAAGTTTTGTTTTCAGGGCGTGTTAAGTTTGTAATTTTTGCGCAAAAAGGACCTTAGTTCAGGACATTCCCAAACTTTTTACCCGACTGTCCTGGAAGGAGCATTGAGCTATTATGGTACGTAAGTCCATATTACTTCAATGTTCAAGAGTGTGTATGTATGTATGTCTGTCTATTTCTTTGGTACGCTCTGTAGCCTAAACGCCTTGATGGATTTTTATATATGAGGCGTCGTTAAATTCTTCTTAATTGTGGGAGTGACATAAGCTGTATAATATTTATATATTGTATCTGCAAATACCAAAAAGGGAGGTTTTTTTTAGTAAAGTTTTTAACGCAGTCGGGTTTTAAATTATGGTTTTAACCATTAAGCTTGTCCAAGCGAAACTATTTAGGCCCGTTTTCTTCGATCACGCATTTCGAGCGATATGCTTCATGGGATAGGCCTTTTCTCATTTCCGAGAGGGTTACTGACCAATTAGCCCACTGCTCCAGGGCGTGTTAGTGGACTTCATATGTCCTCGAAATGTATGGAACGAAGTTCCTCATCGCACGGTACTAATTTTACGGATGGGGTTAGGCGAGAAAAAGTGTAAGATTTTTCCGTCACGAGCCCCTTTCTATAGTGCAATCGAGATGGAATAATATTCATTTCCCCCGCACTTTTTCTTATCTTGCCATAAAAGAAATATTATTTTTATGGGAATAGGGTGACAAACGAGCATACAGTCCACCTGATGGTAAGTGGATGCTCTAGCCCATAGACATCTACATTGCAGATGCGTCGTCACCCGTGAGGACTAAGATGGAATGCCTCGGTTTCAGTAAAAAGGGTCTCCGGTTCTCTACACTACACCATACGAAACACAGCAGCGTTAAGCTGCTATTTTACGCTGGTATTCTGTGAGGTTGTGGTCCTTCCCCAGTCGAGCAGACCCACTCGTGCTACAACTATACCACTAATATAGCTGCAGCATGGCTCTACCACGTCAAAGAATATACTATTCGAAATGACGCTTTATTTTAATAGACGCTAGTATTTCATTTCAATTGTCAATCGAAAGAAACTTCGTTCCAACCAAGAGTTCCATGACACTCGCGCATGTTTTTTATTCCTCAGACATGTAGATTTCCTCACAATGTTTTTTAATTAAAATTGCCGGCTTAGTCCCTGAAATACCGCGGTCCATCACTTAGGTCTAATCAAAGGTTTTGTCTTTCTATGAAAAACAAATACTTTACCTTATTTATTTGAGCTAACCTGTTTTAGTTATTGATTATTAAAAGTTAAAAATCTACCTTTGTAAATAATTATCATCAGTATTTCTTTAAAAAAAAAAACATTTCCCCCACACAAGGATTTTCTCCTGTATCGTGGAGTCAGTGTACATAGGAAAAATTATTTACCAAAACCAGTATATTTACGTGCAGGAAATTTACTCTCTGAGTTAAGTAGAGCTCCCTAGCAATATATTTGAGAGTTTTGTATTTAATTTGCATATATTACTCGTGTTTGAGTGATTCCTGTATGGTTTAGATACACAATTGGACCTGGTAGGTTGCACTGATGTCGAGACCCAGAAACCAGCGTGAAGCCTGGGCAGATCGCGAGTGAATTATAAAATCAAAGGAAAGTAGTGCACTTAACATGTTAATATAAACAGAAACATGCAGGCCTCACCTTAACTATTCAAGCAACACGAGCGGGCTAGATAAGGGCTATCGGGAAGTAATTAAGGTGAGACATTGTGCGCACGCGCCGGGATTGCGGCCGGCTTGCAGTTTGGATTCAGGTTATTGTAGAGCCGTTATTTGACGCGAGCCGATACAATAGTAAGGGGTTTAACATGACTTCATACAGAGATTTACTAGTACCAACCGTGATACTGCAAGGGATAAGCGCTCGCGTGTAATTAAGTTTTACACTACGACCAAACAGTATAACTAGAGGTACAGGCTATAATGCATTCCAATCTCAGTGGTGACAGTGTAACCTTTTTTGTTTGTAAAAAATCATGTAATAATAATAAATCTAGTTAAAAGTTAAAGTTAAATTTGCAGCCCATTTACGTTCCACTGCTGGGAACAGGCCTTCTCTCATTTATGAGAGGGTTTTAGGGCAAGGAAATGTCCGCCGCGCTGCCCCAATGCGTATTGGCGAACTTCATATGTCTCCAAAATAAAAAAAATCTTATTTCTCAGACATGCAGGTTTCCTCACGATGTTTTCCTTCACCGCTGAGCACGTGGTAAATCAGCACTTAAAATTGCAATTAACAATTTCATTGGTGCCGGCGGGGATCGAACCCGGGTTGCTCGAGTACTGCTTACAGCGAGCGCTAACCATCTGAGGCTACCACGGCTCTAATAAATCTAGTAAAGAAGGAAAATTAAGCAGCGTTTTTAGTCCTCCAAAAAGCGAGCATATTTTGGTTGGACTTGAGTTCATGTGTTCATCCCTTTTCTGCCGACTTCCAAAAAGGAGACGGTACTGAATTCGAGTGTATGTTTTTTTTTATGTGTGTTACCTCCGAACTTTTTTCTAGGTGAACAGATTTTGATGATTCTTTTTTTATTTGAAAGCTAGTGCTTCTCATGTGGTCCCATAAAAATTTTATCAAGATCTAACCAGTATTTTTTAAGTTATCCTTAATAATTAGTATTTAATTGACTTCGACTGCACTGACAAAGTTCTCATTTTATTTATATTGAAGTAGGTTTTGCAAAATTTTTGATTTTACCATTTTTTTTGATAAGATTTTTTATCCAAAAGCGAATGCACTACATAATTAAATTTAACAATTGAAAACTGAAAAAATGTATAAAAACAGTAGTGTAACTAAAATATTTGGCAGTGCAACACTTATAACTTTATTTTTTCTTGTAGTAATAAACAATGATCTTGTTCAATAAATGTTTCTAACTTATAAGTGTGTACATAATGTGATTAAATGATAATGAGTATCATAATAACTAAAATTATTTTATTCCCAATTTCTTGATAACCCCTACAACCCCCCGACAAAGCCGCCCGGGTAAATGCCTACGCGGACGGCGGCATTGCCTGACATCAAAGTCGTTTCGCAACTGTTTGCACATAGACATTTTTCTATTAACATATTCCCATAAATGTGACTACATTTATGGAAAGACTATATACTGCCTCATTTTCTTCTAAAGACCAAAAGATGCTGTGACCTTTGATTGATGACGACATATACGTGCAAGATGTAAATTACCCGAGAATACGTTGGCAACGGTGACCAGTGTCAAGAATCAAAGGTGCAAGTTGTTTGGTATAACGATCGCAAAGCTGTGTTATTACCAACTGTCCGCATTTAAAATAATAGTTAAGAATAGAATATTATTAATTTTGTGTAACATTCTTGGCCATCTAATCATCCACTCAGACTTATTAGTCAGGAAAAGAGGGTCAGCTATATACAGCTATACGTGGTAGAGCCATGTTGCAGCTATATTAATATTATAGTTGTAGCACGAATGGGTCGGCTCGACCGGGGAAGGAACATGCTCTCACAGAATACCAGCGTAAAATAGCAGCTTAATGCTGCTGTGTTTCCTATGGTAAGTGTAGAGAACCGGAGACCCTCTTTACTGGAAAAGAGGCATTCTATCTTAGTCCTCACGGCTGACAACGCATCTGCATTTTAATTTGCAAACGAAGATAGATTTAGATGTCTATGGGCCACAGCAACACTTACCATCAGGTGGACTGTGTGCTCGTTTGTCACTCTTATTCTATAAAAAAGCTAGGTAAATAAGAATATACACAATGACTCTTACAAAGTAAGGTGTAAATATTTAATACTAGCTGGTATTCGGCGTGTTGCTGCCGCAGAAGAAAAAATTGTGGAAATATCGTTTTAAATTTGGAAGAGTTATATTGAATAATTAGGAATGCTAATATATTCATTGAAATTAAATGATACATGGCTTTCAAATAAATTTGTCGGTACGATACGCGCGCCACCTACTGTAAGTTAATTGTACTATACGAAAAACCTTCGCGCAAGTGCAGGCAATAAGTTAATAAAGTTTTACCGCAATCTGAATGACGGTATGGCAGCGCAGAAAATACGAACAAACAAAAATATTTTTCTATATATTAGGTTACGACTTTCTAGATATGCCCTCGGTAATGATAGCACAATGCGAATGTGTATTAAGTGATAATCCGCAAAACAATAACGATATAAGTACTCAGAATTATACAATGATGAATGAATGATTCTCAACTTTTTCTGCGACCAGGGCGGCGCCACTACAAAGTGAGGTATAACATTTGACAGATTTCATAGCGGGGAAGTGAATTTGTCCGGAAAATGTAAAAGTTGTTGTTTCTTTCTGTACTATTAGCTATATTTTATATTAATAACATTAAAATAAATAAACCAAACCACAGATTTTCATAAAATTAGTAAAATTAAAAAAAGAGTTAAAAATATGCAAAAAATTAAAACCGCTGACGCATTGTTTTGTGTATTAAAACAATACTCTAGAAACTGATATACTTATATTAAAAAACAACTTCTCAATTAAAATACATTGCGTGACAAAAAAAGCTTTACCTCAGTGTCAACTAGCGACATCTGGTGAGCAGAAAATTATTAGCCCTCATTAGCTCATATTTGTTGTTTACCTTTTTACAACTTTTTATTATGTATCTTGTATGTCTGTTCGGGTCGAATTTAGTAATAGATTTTAAATTAACTTGCCGATGAGCTAGAGACGTGAAATTTTGAACAAAGCTCAGCTGGCACTGTAAGTATATGAAAAAAAAAAAACTTGATGTATTAATTTTTTTTAATTTGTTGTTGCTTGTTTTGAATTATAGCGCATTTCTAAAGAAGAGTCTATACTCGATGCTCATGATCGCTACTTTTTGGATCTTATTACTGTCACTTTAGATACTGTATAAGTGCTCGATACCCAAGAATACTTCGAACCGTAGGGATTGAATCGATCGATACTGTTACTCTGGGGTTTCCCCTATTTTTATAAACAAAAGTCCTGCGATACTTTACGACAATATATTATGTTCCCTCATTCTAAACAGGCGACTAATGAATTCATAACTATACAAGTCGATATATTATTTACAAAGCGTTTATTTTTATCTGTAGCAACGGAAGATCATTAGCCTTCGAGCGTAGAATCGTTAGTCACCATACGAGGACCTAACGGTCATTCGAGATGAGCGGAGCCGGTGGAAAAACTTGTTTTGTTTATATCTGGATATGTTACATACGGTCCGTCCGACCATACGCGGAGCTTGTGTAAAGGATTAAAATAGTCGCGTGAGATCAAATTGGCAATATGAAGATGGGCGAAATTAAAAGTGCTTAATGTAAAGGAGTACGATGTAAAGGATGCAAGATAGGTCTGTCAGGATCGTGCTAAATGGAAGTCCGTAGTCTCTGCCTGCCCCTCTGTGTGACAGGTGTGATTGTTTGTTTTTAGTCGCGAAATGTAAAATTTTGCAAAACTGTTTTCCCGCCAAGAGATAAATAAATATTAACGATAAATTAACCGTTTATTTAGTTGGTTGGTTGCAGTTTTCAGTTGATCTA
The DNA here is from genome assembly GCA_033319125.1 of Parnassius glacialis. NCBI lineage: Eukaryota > Metazoa > Arthropoda > Insecta > Lepidoptera > Papilionidae > Parnassius > Parnassius glacialis. The sequence continues at coordinate 1,430,076 of JAVANC010000025.1, read as the reverse complement.
AAAGACAAGAAGATTGTTTGAGCCTGGTAAGAATAGTCTATGTTTTTGACAGTGCATCTTTTTTCTTCTTTTTTTATAAAATATGGGTGACAAGAGAGCATACAGTCCACCTGATGACATCTGTCCTCAATCAAAATGCAGACACGTTGTCACCCCCGAGAAAAAAATGATTGAATGAACGATGAAGAACGAAAAATCCTAATTATTTGATTTATCCAATAATTTATAATATTATATAGTACAATATTTGAAGATACAGTGAGCTGCGTAGTATTTACAGTGGTAGAGCCACGCGGCAGCTTTTGCTGTCGCACGGATGGGCCGGCCCGAATCGGGGTGGTACCACGACCTCACAGAAAACCAGCGTGAAGTAGAGGTTTACCTCTGCGTTTCGCTTGGTGAGTGCAGGTGGCAGGAAGGCCCTTTTTACTGGAAATGAGGCATTCCATCTTAGTCCTCACGGGTGACAACGCATCTACATTTTGATTTGTAATAGAGGATAGATGTAGATGTCTATGGGCCGCAGCAACCACTTACCATCAGGTGGACTGTGTGCTCGTTTGTCACCCTTATTCCATAAGAAGAAAAAAGTTTGGAACTAAACTAATAATTAATATCTGAAGGTAACAAAGATTAATTAATTCAAAGAACGTCAAATACCTCAGTTGTCACTAACGACGATGCTGTAAAACATTGTCAACGTCAAGAATATAAAAAGGTGCGATAAATAGTTTCATTCAATGTGTAGTATTCGTGTAAATATAAGCACTCATTAGGAAACGAAAGTTTACAAGTGAAGAAATTAATTTTCATTAAATCTCACAATTCTTGTAGACAAGCAATTGAAAATAGAGAGTGCTCGGCGGGACTCGAACCCCGACTGGTTGAGTCACTAATTGGTAGGTAGGTTTCCAGTTTTCTCCACGTGGGCGGTAGTTCGCGACCGCGTGGGAAGGAATGCGAACAAATTGCTTGTATAAACATAAGATATATTAAGTGTACAAGAGAAATATTTTTTTTAAAGAAAATTTTATACGTGGTAGAGCCCGGCTGCAGCTATATGGTTGTAACACGAATGGGTTGGCTCATCCGGTGAAGGACGCTCTCACAGTATATCAGTTTTATGACAGTGTGAACAAAACAAAAAAATAGAATCTTACAAAAATGTTACAAAAGCTTAATTAAATTGTATAGCCGACACTTGTCAAAATGGCGCCAATATAATTTGTAATAACAGCGCAAAGAGTGCTTGTTTTCGCGCGCAAATTCGGCTTCGCCATGCAATATCCGGTTTTATATCGGCGACAGCTATGTCCGGTTGTTTATGACATCCTAGGTCGGGGGATTTCGCGGGATAGCCGCCATATTAGATAGAGGGGGAAACGATATAAGTCAGTATAAGTACTTATTGTGAGATATGTAATTTTTCCTGTCTTGTATAAAGCTTTGAGCTCCATACTGTTGTTCACTATTGTAATAGAAAACATTTGTTTTTTTTAGGCTTCCTTGATCCAGTAAAATTGGAGGTATTAGTGTGTCTGCTGCTTTTTTATTTAATCACTTTTTTTTTTATTGTAAAATAATTATCTATGTAAAAAAATCAATTGCTGTGCGTTAGTCTCGCATGAACTCGAAAATGGCTCGTTCGATTTTTATGAGTTTTGATGATGGATTAGATTCAAAAATGAACCCGATCTGGATCTAGACACCAGCGCCATGTTGCGAAGCGAGTGTGCGAAGCCGAGGCGGTTCGATAGTTATTTATATTTTTTCTGCCGACTTCCAAAAAGGAGACGGTACTCAATTCGAGTGTATGTTTTTTTTTATGTGTGTTACCTCATAACTTTGTACTGGGAAAACCGATTTCGATGATTTTTTTTATATGAAAGCTGATAGTTCTCGTGTGGTCCCATATGAATTTGATCAAGGTCAGATCAATGGTTATTGAGTTATTCTTAAATAACCTATATTGAAGTCGCTTATATTGAAGTCGGCTGGACAAAATTTTTAATTTTAAATTATGTATTCTCTAAATTTTAAGATGAATTCTGTTCAGTCACAGTGAATTTCTAAACTACTGTATGGATTTTTAACCTAATCTGCTATAGTAAGCGCTCTAAGTGATAAATCCTAGGTCTAGACATTAGGACTATAATTAGGACTGCCACAAAATCTCATCACTCCACGGGTTGACTGGCAGAGAATATCGCTAGACATTAAGTCCGCCCTTTGTTATCCTTGTTATTAAGGTGTTAACTAACAAGATTAAATAAATAAATAATAAAATAAAATAAATTAGGACGTTTTCTGCCTAGGATTCCTAGTAGTACCACTCTTCTCATTTCTCCTACCTATGTCTGACGCCAAATAGTAGGGCTTGCACGCGGTTTTAAGGGTACAGAGAGCGAAATGTTGCGTATTTGGATGACTTAACACTTGGGCGATATTACGTTTTAATTTTTATTAGATTTTTACTATTTAAAAATATACTTATCAATGAGATAATAATTCGACTATTAAAACCTACGTCATTATACTATCCACGTACAATTATTGACTGACTACTTGGTCCAGTGTTCGTAAACATGGTTGCTGATCATAAGTACGATTAATAATATGTCCAGACAGTTCACAACGTACGATTTTATACGACAATTGTCGCCATTGACGAAATCCCAGGAGCATCATAACTTGGTTAACCTGTATAAAATACCATATGTTTACGTCTATAGAATTCCTTCCTTAGTAACCTAATACTTGGCATGAATCAAACCACGTGCATTGAACAAAAGAAAAGCGAAGCCGTACTGTTTGGTTCTGGGTTCTGACTCACTTCAAACATGGCTGTGAATGGGCTCGGCCATAATTCAACCTAAAACTTTCCTTATCTTGAGAACAATAGGGTTTATAAACTGATAATCCATTAATGTTTTGTGGTAGTCGTGGTATGTATATTTATAAAAAATGTCCTACTGGATGAATTTCAACTTAGCTTTTAGAACCGGTAGAGCCATGCTGCAGCTATGTTATGGCTGTAGCAGTGAGTCGGCTCGATCAGGTTAGGTTCACTACTGCTGTGTTTTGTATGGTGTGTGTAGAGAACCGGAGAACCATTTTACTGGAACAGAGGCATTCCATCTTAGTCCTCACGGGTGACGACGCATCTGCATTTTGATTCTTTATTGAGGATAAATCTAGATGTGTATGGGTCACAGCAACCACTTACCATCAGGTGGACTGTGTGCTCGTTTGTCACACTATCGTATAAAAAAAATTAAATAAAAGATAACAGTACTGTCATCTGGTAGATAAAAATTCTACCATATCCAATATCCAACATATTAGAATAGAGTATTCACGTACCATATCGCTCACATTGTCTTACAATGAACTTTAAAGTTAACACTACGAGTATCTAGAAACGTTGCAACTTGCAACACTAACTCGATTGTTACTACAGTGTTGCCATCAGCGAGTTCTTGTTGAAATAATGTCAAAGTTCGATCAAAATTCAAATTTTATATGTATATAGCAATATATGACCCTTTTTACTGGAAACGAGGCATTCCATTACAGTCCTTAGGGCCGACAACGCATCTGAATCTTGATTTTTAATGTAGGATAGATTTAGGTGTCTGTGGGCCACAGCATCCACTTACCATTAGATGGACTGCGCACTCGCTAGCTACCCTTATTCTATAAAAAAAATGAATTGATAGTGGTCCTCTGAAGCTAGCGATTGCAAGTTGAAAACCCGCTTCTCATATAAGTTTGATGGACAAATCTTATTTCTGAGAGAGTCTGCGTACGTTATTGAATTAATACAATTGGGTAAAATGACATTTTATATGTCACATAGATACTCGGTAATCCAAAGTTCAAATGATTTTATATGATCGATTTCACACAATGAGATTTCAGAAGCCTGTAGGATAGCTAGTCACTTCCAGCTTCCTTATCTCGTATCAGCGTATTCTTACAAAGCACTAGTTGCGGGCTGAGCTATGAGATGACAGCGGAAGCGGATAAAAAAACATCCATTTTGAAATGACTCAGGAATGTCTTGCATTTGAGTATTCATCATTGTCTTTTTACAGGACATGCGAGCATGTGGCTCACCTGATGGTAAGTGACTACCGCCGCCCATGAACAACTGCAACACCGGGAGAATATCAGGTGCGGTTCCGGTCTTTAACAAAGGAGTTGGCTCTTGTCTTGAAGTTGCCTGTGGTGGAAGTGTGACCATAAAGCAGTGAGTAGGAGCTGAGAGCAGTTGTAAGTGTCAGTCCCATAGGAAATAACGTACAAAGAAAAGGAACTGGATTAGAGAAATTTTTAGGGATTAAAGGAAGATCACGTGGTAGAAAAATGATGAAGTTATATTATGGTAGCAGCCTAAATGAGTCGGTTCGCCGAAGGCCATGCTCTCACAGAATACCAGCGTAAAAAAGCTGCTCAATGCTGCTGTGTTTCGTATGGTGAGTGTAGAGAACCGGAGATCCTTTTCACTGGAAACGAGGAATTCCATCTTAGTCCTTAGGGTTGACATCGCATTTGCATTTTGAATTTAATCAAGGATAGATGTAGATGTCTATTTGCCACAGCTTACCATCACATAGTCAGTGTTCTAGAACAAGATTTAAAATAAAAAAATTGTACAAGCGACTTCAATATAAATTATTAAGAATAACTCAAAAACTATTGGTTAAACCTTGATAAAATTTATATGGAACCACATGAGAAGCACCAGCTTTCAATTAAAAAAATAATCAGAGAAATCGGTTCAGCCAGCCAGTGTTATGGAGTAACACACATAAGAAAAAGAAAAAAAGAAACATACAGTCGAATTGAGTACAGTCTCCTTTTTGAAGTCGGTAGAAAAAGAATACGCGGGAAAGAACCTCGAGCAAGTACCACGTGTCTATTAAGATTAGGTGCGTAAAACCCAAGAGGTTGAATGGTTGGAAGGATCATGGGAGGTTTTGGGGTGTTCATGTGCTATTTATGTATGTAAAACGTCTCAAATAAAGGAGAGATTTCTAGTGGAAGCATTACCATTAGAAAAAATGTTGTCTTATGATTGAACCACACGAGCAATAACGAATAAAATGATGATGATTATTGAAGTGTCTCTGGTAAAGACGAACGTATTATTCAGAGGGCACTTACCGAATATAGTCGTTTTACTGTCTCGTAAAATTAGGCTCTCTGCCATACTAGAGATAACAGGTTGTAATTATGAACACACTTCAAGTGTTAGATATTAATGGATTTACTTTGTGGCAGTTTTCGTAAAGTGTGTATGAAATAGGTTTTGTTGAAGTTGTTTTACTGTTCACGAAGTATTCAAATTTAGTTCGCATGGACGACATATAACTATCCTCTTCTATATTTTTCTTCTTTTTTGATTTAAATATAGAATTAATATTTTCCATTCCCATGGAATTCTACTAATGCCTATTCAATGAAAAGTTGCCTATTTTTTTACGAGAGTGCAGGTAGAATACTTTAAAAAAGTCATGAAAGTGTCATAAATTAGTCTAGAGTCTGCAAAATACGGATATTCATATTAAAATTTAGACAAAGGTATATAAATATTTACACATTCCAAGATTCGAGTCCCGTTCGCTTCTCGTATTCAAATAACCGCTTACCGTTAAGTAGCACTCCGTTGTAACCTCCTTAGTTATGATATTTACCTGTAACAAAAAATAACATATCAATTTAACTGTCGTATAATCTATCTCAATCCTACGGAATTGAACCGGTTAAACAACATTTGCATGAATGAGTTACCAAGTTTTCGACGGCTTTTTTATGCTGCATCTGGTGTTAAGTGAACAGTTAATAATGTCTTCGAAACTGGGATAACGGTTAAAATTAATAGTAGAGTGCACGATTTTATCGCTCGATTATTTAATCAGGTCGAAAAACAGACACAAGATTTTTTGCTTAGTTGACATGGGTCCTTATAGGAAGTGGAGTTATTTTTTTTTATAAAAGTGACAAGCGAGCATACGGTTCACCCAATTGTAAGTCTTGATGCGATCGATTAAGAAACAAAATGTAGATATACATTCTCGTCTCTAAGAACCACATGATGGGATGATTTGTAACCGGTAAAGGATGGAAGTTTGTCGTCCAAATTGATGATGATAAATTACGATGGGCCAAAATAAGAGTACACTTATGCTACCAGCATGTTTTTATAGAAAGTGGAGCAAACTAGCATGTAGCTCACCATAAATATAGTTTTTCTTTAAAAAAACGTTTCCTCCTCACTAGAATTTTCGCCTGTATCGTGAGGGCAATTTACAGACATGAAGTTCATAAGGAGTAACATCCGGACCCGAAAAAATTATTTGGAGGCCATACAAATACTTGTTCCGTGCGGGATTCGAGCTAGCGCGCCCAAGCACAACTTATTGCTAAGCCACTGCGTTACGGAGTCGTTAATCAGCCAGACCTGCGACGGGCAACAGCGTCAATGGTGCAATAAGCCTGGTACCTACCGTGATTGGGCAATCCATTTGCCTAGCCTGATGATTAAAACAAATCTTTCTCATAATAGCAGAGGCCTTAGTTCAGCTGTGGACTTTTATTGGTTGAAGAAGAACCATCATTCATAATCCTTCACAAGCCCTTCACAAATCCACGGCTGAACAAGAGCCTCCGCCAGAGAATACCACAAAGCGCGGTCCTGAGCCAACTGCATGCGTCGACTTCCTGCATGTCTTACCAGATCGTCACTCCATTTAGTGGATGGACACCTTACACTTCGTCTATAAACACGAGGCTGCCACTCGAAATCCTTTCCTCCCTATCGGTAGAAGAATAAAAAGAAATACTCATATAGCCGGCAGTTTTGAAATATAGTTTTCACTTTTGCAATATGCACTTCTAAATAAAAAAGGGCAAAAAGGGCAAAAGCCCCTCTATGATTCAGCCTATAGGGAGGCCTATGTTCAGCAGTGGCCTTTTATAGACTGCAATGCATGGTTAAATAGATGGATATGCACTTATTTATTACGTCTTCCAGTATCCATTACTTACCGCCTTTCAAATTCCACTGATTAACATAGAACTCCCAATAAATTGCTTCACAAGGGGAGTAGTAGTTTTTTTATTTTCTAGTTGATATTAGGAAGACCCTGCTGCCCATCTCCTGGTTTATTTCCTTCTGTCGCCTCTTACGACACCCATGAAACGATATGGGGTAATGGATATTCTTACACAGTCGCAACACGGTTCATCATACATCGGTTTATAAGAATCTATTGCGAAGTAATTAATGGAAAGTAGACGGTCAATGTAGAATTCTTAATTATCTGTCGGTTTGTTTATTTTATACGAGTATGCAATAAGATACCACAAAGTTTCCAATTATGTCTATATCGAGCGGTAATTACGGTCGCTCCTTAATGGATGAATAAAGTAAGTAAAATATTGTCAGCGGATATAATTACATGTGGATTTATCTCGGTAACGCAGTGGCTGCAATGCTGAGCACAGCGGGTTCAAATCGAGCACGGAAAACTTATATGTATTACCGATACAGCCTATTGCAGTAAACTGCAAAACATAGCATCCCGCATAGATTGCCTCATATCATATCAACGGGGATATTTGCCACAGTTGCTATACTTAACAAGCGGATTGCTAATCGCAGATTTATAATTTTAGTCGTTATTAGGAAGACGCTGCTGCCCATCTCCTGATTTGTTTCCATCTGTCACCTCTTACGACAACCACGGCATAATATGGGGTAGTCGGTAAAAAAAGGTAGATGAATTGTTACTGGATAATTAATATATTTCATATGAAACAATGTAATTCGTTCTTGAATGTAGTAACATTGGAATTTTTATTTTAGTTTTAACTGGCAACATATCTCTATAGCCTACCATCGATTTTGTCTATGTTTCTCTCTCTGTCTCCAAATATAACGTGTTGTGCAAATATAAAAGGATAATAATTAATTATGTGTTTTATTTTAAGTTTTGTTTTTGTGTCGGCTCGCCCGGGGAAGGACCACGCACTCACGGAATAGCAGCTTAATGCTGTGTTTCGTATAGTGAGTGTAGAAAACCGGAAACAGTTTTAACTGGAAATGAGGCATTCCATCCTAGTCCTCAGGGGTGACGATACATCTGCATTTTGCGTTTACATAATTCTATAAATAAATAATTTTGGTAGAATGAAGGCTTACTTAATTATGATAATGTTGGGAATACATCTAAAAGTTTATTGTTAAAAATAATAATAGTGTGCGAGCGGTTGTTCAACTTGCCCTCCTGCTTACGCAATGTATCGTTATAAGCAATAAAACGGCTTAATGCACTATACATTCAGTATAGAGCAAGTACAACAGTTCGACCATACCGCAATACGTCTTCGTCACAATTACACACTAGTGTAACGTGAGGGACGTAATTACATGATAACACCAAAGTATGCAAACCAACAGCAACACTATACATCTCAGCGTAACACAGTGCAGCCTCCCAGCAACACGATCTTCTTTGCCTGCACTAGAAGATTTACTACAAGGAACAGAACCATAATACTCTAATTCTGCGAGTCTTAGCGTTTATTGAATGATATAGGTGGAATTTCTTGCGTACGGCACCTACAGTGAACTTTATACTGCACAAACACGTGGGGTTTCGGTCTAGCTACAATTCTACCCTCATTTGCCCGTGTTTTCTTTTATTTTTTTACCTTCATTCCTAACAGTATTATATTCGTGATAGTATACTGCACTCCATGGCAGCCACGAGGCCTATTTCGCCTTTCTTATAATCTTTTTTATAAGATAAGTGACAAACGAGCACACAGTCCACCTGATGGTAAGTGGCTGCTGTGACTCATAGACATCTACATCTATCCTCGATTACGAATCAAAATGCAGATGCGTTGTCACCCGTGAGGACTAAGATGAAATGCCTCGTTTCCAGTAAAACAGGCCTGTAATATTATAAGACATAACTCTGAAGAACTCTGAGAATGGATTGATGGATTCTCTTTCACCTCTGTCTCATGACATTTGGAACATAATGCTGAATAATTATCCACCATTATTTAAATTGTCTACAGTCTACACGGTCTCGTTACGGCAAGTATCGGTTCACACCTATCAAAACAATATGACCTTTAGTGTTAGCGGTTAGTGGAGCCGGCGATATGTCAATGTCGTGAAAGAGCGAGTTTGAATTTCAAAGAGTATAGGGACGTAATGCACTTGCAGTGTTTATTTTTATTTTCACTATCATCTAGATTCTGTGATATTAGCACTATTTGCCCTTTTTTGCAAAGCCTTTTGGCTTTTTTTACCAACTTCAAAAAGGTGACGGTACTCAATTCGACTGTATGTTTTTTAGGGTTCCGTACCTCAAAAGAAAAAACGGAACCCTTATAAAATGATTTTGTTGTCCGTCTGTCTGTCTGTTTGTAAATACCCTTTTTCTCAGGAACGCGTGGAGGTATCAAGCTGAAATTCATATCAAATACTCAAGTATACTGTCCCTTGGAGCTGTGAAAAAACTTACACTTACTTACACTTACACTTACACTTCTAAGCTAACGCAATCAAAAGATACAGGCGTTTATGCCGCAAATTTTCGATATTCGCAAGGGAATCAAAACTTACAGGGTACTTCCCGTGAACTCAGGATCTTGAAATTTGGTACGAAGCAACGTCTCATAGTACAGATAAAGGAAAAATTGCAAAAAGCATAAATTTTTAGTTACATCATATAATAAAAATATTTTTAATAATTTTAAACTTATATACCTACGGATTTGTTCGGAACCCTCGGTGCGCGAGTCCGACTCGAACTTGACCGGTTTTTTTTTGTGTGTTACCTCATAACTTTTTACTGGGTGAATCGATTTCGATGATTCTTTTTTTACTTGAAAGCTCGTGCTTCACATGTGGTGGTTGATCAAGATATGATCAATAGTTTTTGAGTTATTCTTAATAATTTATATTGAAGTCGGTTGTACAAAATTTTAAATTATACAGCTTCGTGAGCTATCGTAGTTTGATAACTGTGTAGTGGCGGTGTAAGAATATCCATTACCCAATATCGTCCTGTAAGTATCGTAAGAGGTGACAGAGGGGAGCAAACCAGGTGATGGGCAGCAGCTTCTTCCTAATAAGAGATAAAAGAGAAAAAACTATGGTTGTGCAGCGTGGTAACTATAACACACTTATGGGTAATCCCTGGTGAAGGCCTATATTTAGCAGTGGACTTTCATAGGCTGTACCGGTAAATGTCTACGACCATAATGTCATTTCATAAATTAAGTTATAAGATTTAATTTAAGAGTGAGCTTTTTTGAATCTCTAACCTTTTAGGCCGTATATCTTGCAATGAAACTTGTTGCTTAAAACAGTAATAATGTATTTCGGTTACGGCGACCAGTCTCAAAAGATAAAAGCCATCTGCAAAGGACAGAGTTATAGTGCTCAATTGTGTGCATAAGCACAGGTGCACTCTCTATTCCCTCCCTCTTATAGTTCGATAGGATTGTAATCCGACACGACCGGAAAGAGATCAGGCGCAAGACCAACGGCTTTACGTATCTGTGTGCGTGCGTTCGCGTGTGTAGTTTACAGTAAAAAAACAATTGATTTGTATTACTTGAAAAAATAGTTTTTGAGACAAACATAACAGTCTCTTTTGATTTGACGTGAATTATAAGCGATTGGAGTTTAATGGTTAATTTAAATTTTCGGCCAAATATTACATTAATACAAATTAAAGTTCCTACTAAGATGCTCCTCTTTTTTTGAGATAGTTGTGAATTTTGCAGCATAACCATAAAGGCTTACCACGTTATCTTATGTATGTTTTTACAAGTTTCTGGTCTTTTATCTTTACACTTTAAATGCATTAATGGTCATAAGATTTAAGCAATTAGTTATAAAAACAACACGACCGTATTGTAGACGTGCAACAGACACATCGCCGCGCCGCGCCGGTGCGATTCTAAAAATTGCCCCGAATTAGTTTCACACATGGGTTTCACACGGCTGACGAGCGCTTGGCGCAAGTCAAAAGAAAGTAAAAAGCAAAAGCAACCTTCCTCCTATTTATTTAAATTGTATTATACAAACCGTAAAAGAAATTTTAATGAAATGCAAACCAAAAGACAAACAGACGAGTTTTTATTTAGCGACATTCAGTCAGACAGTTATAAACAAATAATAACGTTTATTAAAACGTGCTCGTTTGCATCTATTATCTAATTTGTTGATGCATTTAATTCAACAGTTCACTCTAGGTAATGTTGAAAATATATGTATAATACTATACTATAGTGTACGTATAATTTAAGTGTATATAAAAATATATTTTATACATGGCTGCCACACGCATCATGTTTGTGAACAGGTCCTGCTTGTGGGTATTGCTCTTCTCGGGTTTATAACACATATTACCTTAAATTTTTCATATTCTGTTTTTGTTTTATTGTGTAATTTTATAAAAGAACACGATTTGATTATCTATGGGCCTATCCCTCTTTATAATATTATTGGCCTTTGAAAAAATACAAAAATGGGGATGCATGTGAAATTTCTTTTGCTGTTTTTTCTTCGGACAGAGGCAACTTCTTTTTGAAACAGTAGTAGATTAAAAACATATTGACGTTTGAAAATAAAATTTTATTTAATTACGTCGAAAATAAAGACTTTTAATTTTATTCATATAAAGGTTACAATTTTAATTATTCCAATTGCAAGTATCTACCAGCTTCACTGGAGGCGTTCATACTTGCTTACAGACAGCCGAGGCTCAACGTACTTGGAACTGGACTATAAAATTCCGATCATATTAGCTTTAACAGAATAACAAAAATATGAATTAATATTTCTATTGTTACAAATTGTTACATGCCCGCTATTCACGCTTCATTTGGACCAAGCGTTACACACAAAGAGTGAAACAAAAATAAAATAAAATGCAATTATGGCTCAAACATTGCGAAAGTTGGGGCTAAAAAGATAACAGAATATTTTTTTTTAATTGTGTGCTCTTTGCGTGTTCGGTAAAATAGAGAAGATTTTTTTTTATTGCATAAGTGTGACAAACAAGCACACAGTCCACCCTATGTTAAGTGGTTGCTGTGGCCTATAGACATCTACATCTATCCTCGTTTGCGAATCAAAATGCAGATGCGTTATCAGCCGTGAGAACTAAGATGGAATGCTTCGTTTCCAGTAAAAAGGATCACCGGTTCTCTACACTCACCATACGATATACAGCATCATTAAGCTGCTATTTAACGCTGGTATTCTGTGAGAGCGTGATCCTTCGCGGCAAGCAAAAACCGAGTAAAAGTTAATTTCATCGCCTGTCCAGTTTAAATATATTTATCATGTTATTAACAAAAAGAAAACTGATGTAGCGCAATAAAATTCAAGTTGGAATCTCCTATGTCAAGTATGATTGTTGAGAAATTACAACCAGTTGCAAAACAGCAAGTCACCCAGACCGCAAAAGCGAAAGACTATACAATAATATAGTATGAAATAATATGTTAGAATAAATTAAAAATGTGTTAAAAACTTAGATTACGCCATGTAGTCCTGGCTTAAGAAGTACGACTAACCCATATCATCCCATGGGTGAAGTGTGTCGTGCCAGGTCGCTTCGAAACAACACCCACGGGATGATATGGTGTAGCAGATTGACCTACATTTCACACTTTAGTTTTGGATGGTGGTCTTCAAATAATATAGATTATAAACATGTGTTATTCCAAATTATCCAAATATATGATAAGGGTGACAAACGAGCACACAGTCCTCCTGATGGTAAGTGGTTGCTGTGGCCCATAGACATGTACAATATCTTCGATTACGTATCAAAATGCAGATGTGTATTGTCACCCGTGAGGACTAAGATGGAATGCTTCGTTTCCAGTAAAAAGGGTCCCTGGTACTGAAACACAGCAGCATTGAGATGCTATTTTATGCTGGTGCAAACCAGAAATAATACCCAATTTTAGTAATAATTTTTTATATTTACGCGAAGACTAAACCACAAATCCTCGCCAAATAACACCGATTCCTACCAAGGATGGTTTGCGAGGCTATTGAAATTAAAAAATATCCTAATTTCAATAGAGATGGAGGCTGGGTACTACCACCTGCTTGGGATCCTGTAATTAATAAAATTAAAACTTAACCCAAGCATACCACTGTAAGACTTCAAGACCTTAATTTCAATAGAGAATATGGATGGGATCCTATAATACCACTGAAAGACTTCAAGATACTGTAAGCTCATTCTGCGTAGATCGGACCAAAAATTAATATTCACAAACTGGAGGCTAACCATAACATCGGGACGTCATACACCTTAGTCCCCCCGTGACCATGGGTGCTGTAAAGCACCATAAACGCCGGGAATTAAAAAATTAAATTAAACGCGATGAAATCCGTAAAATTAGTTTTTTTTAGTTAAAATTAATTTTAGGTTCAAAAAATTTCATTAAACAATCAGTACACGCAAAAATAGTCGAATTACACAGAGTAAAATAAATAATCCAAATTTGTTTAAACAAGGCACAGATTAAAGCAAACAGATCGGAATGGGCAAGATAAATGTTTGCCTGAAACACTGCAAAGTTGCCACTCTATCGCAGCCGAACTTGCCCACGAGTAAACAACTGTACGGACGGACCGTCTGATTAATTCCTTGGTAAATATCGCAGCTAACTTCCTGAATCGGGAACTGCAACTAACATTAATAGATTGAAAACATAATATGAACTCTTCCATTAAGAATTGTAAAGACGGCATCGGCAGACTATTTTTAGGTCTCCTTACCTTTTCACTGAAAAGTAGGAATTTCAATTACCATCAGGTGGACTGTGTGCTCGTTTGTCACCCTTATTTTATAAAAAAGTATAAATTACTAATATATAAGATGTGAAAATTAATTAGCTAAAATCCACGTGTAAAATAAAATGGTGTATCTTACCTAGTTTGAACAGTATAGTCTAATCTTGTTGGTAGAAGTGGGGTTGGGGTAAAGATGTAGAGTTAAGTGGTGATGGTGACATTGCACGCAATTGTGGGAGTGAGGGAGGTCTTCAATCTATAATATCACGTGATCTGTTATCAACTTAACGTTGAAAGGAATGTCTTTATAATATTTAGATATTCTTGATACTGATTTATTCGAGTTTAATAAGGATTTATATGGAGATTCGTAATTATGATTTATATTTCTCTGTTGCAAATGTTTGTTTGGCAATAAATATCTTCACTGGAATGCTTTAGCGATTTTTTATTTTTTATTATTTTTTCACCTGATGATAAGTAGATACTACACAACTTGGACACCTGCTGGTTGCAGTTTCCATGTTCTGCAAGCTTTCCTAAAAATAAAACCACACTTTGTATTATGAAGTAAATACTCTTGCTCTTTAAGAACATTTATTTATAAAACTGAAGAGACAAACGAACTTCCGGTCCACCTGAAGGTGGTCAACTTCAAACAAAGAAGGCCCATGGAATATCCCATAGCATATGGAATATCCCATTAGACTTGCTGTTTTTATAACTATCTCGCTACCTTTTGAAACCGGCGCGCAAGGGTTTTATTATGATATAGATGAATAAGGATGACAAGCAAACACACAGTTCACCTGATGGTAAGTGGTTGCTGTGGCCCATAGATATCTATCCTCGATTACGAAAAAAAATACAGATGCATTTTCACCCCTGAGGACTAAGATGGAATGCCTCGTTTCCAGTAAAAAAGGGTCTCCGGTTCTCTACATTCACCATACGAAACAAAAACATACACATATATATATATATATATATATATATATATATATATATATATATATATATATATAAACAGAAACAGAACAGCGTTACGATGCTATTTTACGTTGATATTCTGTGAGAGCATGGTCCTTCCCCGGTCGAACCGACCCATTCGTGCTACAATTATACTACTAACATAGCTGCAGTATGACTCTATCACGTAAACAACTTCTAGATACTGTAAGCTCGTTTTGCGTTGATCTTAGCAAAAATTAATATTCAAAAACTGAAGGTCTATAACTATGGGACGTCAAACACCTCAGACCGTGACCTTAGGTGCTTTACAGCACCCATAGTCACAGATGGTTACGGATAATAAAAAAAAGTTAAAATTAAATGCGATAAAATCCGTATAATTAGTTTTATTTAATGTGTACTATTCGCTTAAATATAAGAAATTATTAAATCCCAGCAAATTGACTGGTTTTAAGAACTGTTATTGAAAAAAAAATGCGCGAGAGCCCGAGAGCAAGATGCGATCGACCGCGTTCTGGACGAATTTCGCCGGCTCTCGCATTAATTTATGTTTAAAAAAAAACAAGTCAACGTTTCGTGTATGCGCATAACAGGTTTGTTGGGGAGCAAGATAATAATATGGAATCAGTTCAAACTGTGCTTCGAGCCACGTGGACGCAGGACTATCCCAGTAATATAAACCTGTGTTATTCCAAATACTTTGGTTGAGTGAGGTTAAAAATTCATATAAAAATATTATATCACGTGGGTGATTTCTGGATTTCGACTATAGCGCCACCTACCCGGTCCAAAAGAATGTAAACCATTTTCAAATCAGCTTAATCACACACAAAATTTCATCAACATCGGCACAGCCGTTTAGGAGGA
The DNA here is from genome assembly GCA_033319125.1 of Parnassius glacialis. Lineage (NCBI taxonomy): Eukaryota > Metazoa > Arthropoda > Insecta > Lepidoptera > Papilionidae > Parnassius > Parnassius glacialis. The sequence continues at coordinate 1,414,382 of JAVANC010000025.1, read as the reverse complement.
GTTCAGTCACATACACACGGACAGAAGAATTATATATTATAATATAGATTTGCTATTATTAGCCAGCACTTCACAACTAGGTAGTAAGGTAATTATATTAAAAGCAATTTTTTTTTATAAGATAAGGGTGACAAACGAGCACACAGTCCACCTGATGGTAAGTGGTAGCTGTGGCTCATAGACATCTACATCTATCCTCGTTTGCGAATCAAAATGCAGATGCGTTGTCACCCGTGAGGACTAAGATGGAATGCCTCATTTCCAGTAAAAAGGGCCTCCGGTCACCTGCACTCACCAAGCGAAACGCAGAGGTAAACCTCTACTTCACGCTGGTATTCTGTGAGGTCGTGGTACCACCCCGGTTCGAGCCGGCCCATCCGTGCGACAGCAAAAGCTGCCGCCTGGCTCTACCACTGTTAAAATGATTTAGTTTAAAAACATTCGCTCTTGTCTTGAAAACAGCCAGTAATCAGATGGGAACACAGAAGCTGGCAAATGCTAGGTATTTATAATTGATGATATTTCTTTTTTTCATAGAAGAGGGGGCAAACGAGCATGCGGCTCACCTGATGGTAAGTGACTACCGCCGCCCATGAACAACTGCAACACCAGGGGAATTGCAGATGCGTTGCCGGCTTTTTAGAAAGGTGCAAGCTCTTTTCTTGAAGGTTCCTAAGTCGTACCGGTCCGGAAAAATTGCTGGTGGTAATCTATTCCACAAGGAATAGGTCAGTCTATGGGGAATAAGATCCTCTTACCATCACTAGGAATGTGTGCTCAGTTGTAAGCGTGACTTGTATAAAAATTAAAACAAATGAGCGCGAGAAATGAAACGATATTCAAATTTCATGATCTTTCTGTGATGTCAAAACTGCAAGAGTATTTTAAATAGTATGCTCAGTTGTAAGTGTGACTTGTATAAAAATTAAAACAAATGAGCGCGAGAAATGAAACGATATTCATATTTCATGATCTTTCTGTGAAGTCAAAACTGCGAGAGTATTTTAAATATTAAATTTCTGATTGATTTATATCTTAAAGATAACAATTTCATTAGCACAGAAGCGCAATAAACAAAGAAATATTCATTTTTAAATATGTATTAAAATATAAGAAATTGTAAACATTTCGTGCCTAGCTTCAAATCGATCGAAAGTCCGCTCAAACGTAGTGTGATTACATTATACTCTTTGATTCGCTCATTGTAGCTTTGATTTTAAATAAAGAATCAATAATTAAATATTTAAAAATATAATATATATGATTTAGGTATTAATCATATATAACCTATTCTTATCTACAAATTATAGGCTTAATACATTTATTTGGTGAGCGAGCAATAATTTTAACAAGCTAACCGAAGAGTTTGGCTTCGATTTGTTTAAGACTAGCGCTGCGTCAGCCAAGCGCATACTTAACTATACATTTTTTGGTAGCTTAAGTGATATATATTTACCTAGTAGAGTCATGCTGCAGCTATATTAGTAGTATAATTGTAGCACGAATGGGTCGGCTCGACCGGGGAAGGACCACGCTCTCACAGAATACCACCTTAAAATAGCAGCTTAACGCTGTAAACGTGTTTCGCATGAGTGTAGAGAACTGGAGACCCTTTTTACTAGAACAGAGGCATTCCATTTTAGTCCTCACGGGAGACAACGCATTTGCATTTTGATTCGTAATCAAGGATAGATGTAGAAGTCTATGGGCCGCAGCAACCACTTACCATCAGGATCAGGTGGACTGTGTGCTCGTTTGTGACCCTTACCCTATAAAAATATATTGATGCGTTTACTACAGAACTAACGTTTTAGTATTTTATATTTGTGTTATTATTTTTCTTTTATACGTACATGTTATACGTTAAGTTAAGGTCTCATTTGGTATAAGTATGTTAGTATTAGATACTCTTGAGTCATTACTAGGATTGTGAGAATCGCGTTTATCACTGTTGTAAATTCGCGTTTGTATCTACTAGTGAGGACCTTCAATTGGATTACTGTAGTTATTAGTATTATCTATCCTAAATATTATAGCCGTCTTACAAATAATATAATATAAAATAAAAATACCTAAATCTTCATTTTGATGCGAAATTCAATAAGACTTCGGATTTACTTGCTACGTGCAAAGTTTTTCGTGAGGTGAAACCCACACGAAAAAATCGAATGAACTTATTTTTTTACTAATCAAGCATAATGTAATTCTTTCTTATATTTATGCCAACACTACACATTAAATAAAACTAGTTTTACGGATTCTATCGCGATTAATTAACTTATTTTTATTAGTTCCTGACGTCACGGGGCACTGATGTGATTGACGTCCCGATGGCAGAGTTAACTCGGAGTACCTCCAGCTTTTTTAATTATTTATTTTGGTCCGATCTACGCTCTACGCGCAGTATGAACTTATTGTGTCTTGAAGTCTTGCAGTGGTATGCTTGGGTTTAGTTTTAATTTTATCAGGATCCCAATCAGGTGTTAGTACCCAGCCTCCCTCTCTATTGAAATTAGGATGTTTATTAATTTCAATAGCCTCACTTCACAGTGGCAGGAATCGATGTTCTTTCGCGAGCATTTGTGGTTTATGAAATCTAATGTAATGGCGGGGGCCGTCTAGGATATGATCACAAACTGCAGACTTCCCGGAACGGTGGTGCTTCACGTCAGCTATGTGTTCTTTTACGAGGGTTTTTATTGATCGTTTTGTTTGCCCTATATCTATATATCTAAATGTCGGTAATTAATAAAAATAAGTTAATTCAACAAAAGTAGTTTTATTCAACAAGCATAATATGTCGATACTGATTATGATTGTTACCTTTTCCTCCTCCTCCAAAGCCCGTATGAGCTCGTAGTACAGCATCTCAGCTTCATGAGATATTTGTATCTTCTCCACGTCGCAGCTCTTGCGCGATATGTCGCACGGCAGATCCGTTTGGAGATGCATTTTGATTATCTTGATGCACACACACATGCGTAACTCACTTCATGCTAAATTCACCACTTATCGGCTTAATTTATCGTCTTAATTATACCATGTTTGTTTAATAATTGCATTTTTTTTATAAATTTTATCTGTGGAGTGACTCGTTTTAAAATAGGTGCGTATTATACGATTTTTGTGATTGTATGTGTTAAGTTTTTTGTTCTAGAAGCAAGTTTAAGTATATATTTTTGTCAACGATGCTATTTTGTTGCGTTTATGCTAAGTTTACGTAATAAATATTATTTAATTTGTAGTTAATTTTCGTAATTTTGTCGCGTTTTGCTTTATTGTCATATTTTTAAACGGTCACGTATTTATCAAATGCTTGTTTCATAAAACTATAAGGGAGAACCTAACTAGCCTAGTGATTAATGGTACATATTTACGCTAGTAATATATAAGGCAGCGTACATATTGTAAAATATTAAATGAATGTTCGGGAGCCATTTAGTAGAACAAGAACTTGTGGATTTTTATCATTTACCATTACAGCCATCAAAACTTGCTGCTGAACACAGGCCTCCCTCATAAATTGCCTCATAAGGGCATTAGGCTATGCGGCATTCTTTAATTTGGCAAACGGATTGTCTACCGCAGTTGTTTTACTAAGCCATTATTAGGAAGGTGCTGTTGTCCATCTCCAAGTTCAACTTCCCTCTGTCGCCTCTTAAGACAGCCAGGGATAATGCATATTCTTACGTTGCCACTACATGGTTAAGTGGTTTTGTAGCTTTTGCGGGTTTTTACAGTAGATAGGATTAACTCTTGGCCGATTATTACCTCGTTGTTCACCTAGCGTTTAACCATCGCAGGTAATTCCCATGACGATGTCTCGCTTCAAGGCGAAATACCGAGTATTAACAATGACATGTACTTTAGTGCATAGATTAGGTTAGTTTTAGGACAATCGATAATGCACATGTATGTGTTATAGTACCAAATCCGCAACCTCTTTAACACCATTGAAAGTTATCAGTTTTAAAACAATGAGACATCTTATAGTATCGCTGGTGAACGCACACACTTGAAGACCAGTTGACGGCTTTGTGGCGCAGTGGCTTATCATTGAGTTGCGTCTCTGAGGGCCGTGGGTTCGAATCCCGATTATACAAATAGAGTGCAAATAATTTTTGTTTAGCAGTTGCAGCGCTGGGGGCCGCGGGTACGAATCCCGCACGGAACAAGTATTTGTCTGGCCTACAAATAATTGTTCCATGTCTGGATCTTGGTCCTTGTGCATTTTTTTATAGGATAGGGTGACAAACGAGCACACAGTCCACCTGATGGTAAGTGTTTGCTGTGGCCCATAGACATCTACATTTATCCTCGTTTGCGAACCAAAATGCAGATGCGTTGACTGACACCTGTAAGGACTAAGATTGAATGCCTCTTTTCCAGTAAAAAGGGTCTCCGGTTCTCTACACTCACCATACGAAACACAGCAGTGTTAAGCTGCTGTTTTACGCTGGTATTCTGTGAGAGCGTGGTCCTTCCCCGGTCGAGCCGACCCATTCGTGCTACAACTATACTACTAATATAGCTGCAGCATCGCTCTACCACGTAACTAAATTTATGTTTGTAAACTGCCTTCACGATACAGGAGAAAATCCTAGTATGAAGGTAACGTTTGTTTAAAAAAAATTGTGCCGGATCTGGACGTTTGTCAACAAAAAACAAAACAAAACACACTAGCTTAATTTTATACGTTTCGTATGCAGAGTGTTAGAGAAAAGCCCTTTTTATTGATACCGAGGCATTCTATCTTATTTCTCAGGGGTAACGTATCTGCATTTTGATTATTAATCGAAGAGATGTCTATCGGTCACAGCATCCACTTACCATCAGTTGGACTGTGTCCTCGTTTGTCACCTTTATTCTATAAAATATATATTATATCACACGTCATTCACACTTTTATTTCATCAATAAATCAGAGACATTATAAACAAAACGCCTTATTAGCATTCGCGACTCGCACCGACGTTCACCAAAATCCAGGGGTCGATGGACTTGCATTCAAATTAGCAAATGTCACTAAATGTTACGCGTGCGCTGGCTTAATAAGCAAATATTACCTTTTAAACTGACAACGCATAAATGAAGACTCTCGAATATTTATGTGTGTTTAATATTTTGTTTTATTTGCTAATCGAAGGTAGGTGAATGATGACTGAGATGGAATGCCTCATTACTAATAAAAAAAGGTGTCCCTTTGCATGCATTTATCATAAGAAACTATTGCTCAACTTTGCTAATGGCTTCACCCGGACAAATGACGTTATAGAGATAATTCATAACACGAAGAGCAGCCTCGACATTTTTTTTAAAACGTTATTTCCACACTAGGATTTTCTCCTGTATCGTGGATCTTTAAAAACATATATTGCTCAAGGACAAAAATCCTCCAAATTTCCGAATCTGGAATAATTATTTGTAGACTATACAAATACTTGTTCCGTCCGGGATTCGAACCCGAAGCACTTAGCGTCGCAACTCAATGCTCAGCCACTGCGCTACGGAGCCAATGCGCCTTGCTAAGGGGCACCGTCTATGGCTTAATTTGACTGATTGTCACAATTCTGTAGGTATAAGATTCTGAACGCTAGCTCCAGATTGTGCACATCAAATTAGAGGCGTTGGCATTTAGTATCGTATCTTTCTTTTAGTTAGTTATTTAGTATTCCTATATTCTGATTTAAATTCCCTGTGTCAAGATTTTTCAAGTACAAGTAGTAAAATTAAAAATTTCGTACAACCGACTTCAATATAAATTATTAAGAATAACTCAAAAACTATTAGTCAGACCTTGATCAAACTTATGTGGGGCCACATGAGAAGTACCAGTTTTCAAATAATCATCATCAAAATCGGTTCACTTAGAAAAAAGTTATGGGGTAACGCACATAAAGAAAAACAGTCGAATTAAGTCCTTTTTGAAGTCGGTTAAATAAAAAACCGGCAAAGTGCGAGTCGGACACGCGCACCGAGGGTTCCGAATAAATCCGTAGGTATATAAGTTTAAAATTATTAAAAATATTTTTGTTATATGATGTAACTAAAAATTTATACTTTTCGCAATTTTTCCTTTATCTGTGCTATAAAACGTTGCTTCGTACCAAATTTCAAGATTCTGAGTTCACGGGAAGTACCCTGTAGGTTTTGATTCCATTGCGAATGTCGAAAATTTACGGCATAAACGGTTGTATCTTTAGATTGCGTTGGCTTAGAAGATTGATTTTTTCACAGCTCTAAGGGACAATAGACTTGAGTATTTGATATGAATTTCAGCATGATACCTCAACGCGTTCCTGAGAAAAAGGGTCTTGACAGACAGACAGACAGACGGACAACAAAGTGATCCTATAAGGGTTCCGTTATTTCCTTTTGAGGTACGGAACCCTAAAAATACGCTGTCTGGGATATCCACGGAAAGTTCTATGTCTCCAACAGAGTGTTGCTGGCAATACGACCGTGAGAATTAGTAATTTAGTTGCAAAGTTGAGGGTCCTAGGTTAGATTTAGAGTCAAAAAATATTTTTTTGTCGAATTAAGGGTGACTAAGATTCGGGCACTGTTATTGGACGCTATTGCTCATAGATATACCAATGTCTATTCGCTATAAAGAATTAAAATGAAAGGCCAGTAGCCTAATGGCAGGGCGCGGACCGCGAATTCGAAAGGTCGTGGGTTCGAATCCGCCATTCAACTACTGTCGTGAACCACTTCTAACACAAGCATTTTAAGCTTAACAGAAGTAGTTAAAGTGAATATTAGTAATGTTTAATAGCATTATTAATAATTTTGCTTAAGAAAAATGCAGATGCCTCGTCACCTCTACTGAGAATTAAAATGGAGTGCCTCGTTAGTAAAGGGTTTTAGCTTCCGCCACGCACCAAATGATACACAGCAGCACAACGCTGCTATTTCACTAGCATTCAGTTAGAGCGTGGTATGTTTCCATTAAATGAAATCACAGAAACAATTTTAATAAAAACTTAATCAGTATAGTAAAGTAAATATGCGTCGAATGTCGAAAGTACGCGACATGAAATAAGTTCACAAATGTTGGAAATATAAACGTACACAAGTCCTATTGAACCCGTTAGAAGAGAACAGATTAATTTCAAATCAATATACACACATTATAAGTAATTGTTAGCCGTGTTACTACCCCATATTGTCTCAAGGGTGTCGTAAGAGGCGACAGAGGGAAATGCAAAGATATATAAGCAGCATTTTCTTGATAACAGTTCAAAATAATAAAAAACTACGGTTGTGGTAGAGTGTGGCAATAAATATGGGGGATTCAGTAATGTAATGCAAGAAAGAAAACATACTTATTGAAAGTAAAGTTTAATCTTAACCTCAGGTACAAAAAACCTTTGTCCTTTGAAGAGCAAGCAAGAAACCCAGCGGACCTTTTTTTTCAAAGTAACATTTTACAATGAAATACGCAGGCTGTATGTTTAGTCTCTAGGGTCCAACAAACAGGGAGACATATTCTAATTTGGGAATTACCAAATGGCGAATAAAACACATTAAATTCCTAAGATATAAAATAAAATCATAAATTATGTATATGACTTAGCATATCTGCGTATATACATTACGTTTATTTACATGATATGTCTAGTAAATTTTAGCATTTTTTTAAGATCTACCTACTTTTAGTTATCCATTTCTCACAGGGTTGACTGTTAGAGAATGGCATAAGTTATTTATTTATAATTGTAATCCTTCGATTACTTAAATTATATATATTTTTTAAAAACGTTACCCCCTCACTAGGATTTTCTCCTGTGTCGTGGAGGCAGTTTACAAACATAAATTGCACAAGGACAAACATCCAGACCCGTAACAATTATTTGTAGCCCATACAAATACTTGTTCCGTGCGGTATTCGAACCCGCGGCCCCCAGCGCAACAACTCATTGCTAAGCCACTGCGCCACGGAGCCGTCTAATATACTTTATTAAATAAATAAAAAGGGCAATATGTAGGATTAACGAAACAAGGATTCTTTTTTATTTTTTATAAAATAAGTGTGACAAACGAGCACACAGTCCACATGATGGTAAGTGGATGCTGTGGCCCATAGACATAGATCTACATTTACCTCGATTAGGAATCAAAATGCACATGCGTTATCACCGCTGAAGACTAAGATGGAATTCTTCGATCCCAGTAAAAAGGGTCTCCGGGTCATACACTCACCATACAAAACACAGCAGCATTAAGCTGCTATTTTACGCTGATATTCTGTGAGAGCGTGGTCCCCCGGTTGAGCCGATCCATTCGTGCTAAAACCATGATAGAGCTGCAGCGTGGCTCTACCACGTTTATAATCCTTTAATGTCTCACACTTGACATCATATTATGAATCACTCGTCCTAAACCAAAATAACCTGTCGTCATACGTCTGCATCGCTCACTTCGAATTAATGACGTCCCGGGTTCGTAACCGGTATGATAAACAAATTCGACATCTTTCACGCGCTCAATCGCGTGAGATGAGTTATGAGGGAAATTATCATTTTTTTTTGTTTTAACATTTCGACAGTATTTTTCTTTGCGTAACACATTATATGTACCGACTTGACTGCTCGTTGATCTAGTGGTCGTAGCTAGTACTCTGTGAGAGCGTAGTATTACCACGCTCGAGTCGACCCATTCGTGGTAGAACGATAATACAGCTGCAACGTGACTCTACCACGTATAAGTGAAGAAATAGGTGCCCATCATAGAGATGTAGGGTGTAACTCTACCATTATTTTACTCAGTGAGTACTTAGTACTTATTATACTGTATAACAAAACCTAACTTAAAGAGTACATTCATTTGTGTTTGTTTTAGCCTGTGATTGAACCTTAAAGATATTTATGTTGGATTTCCAACACTAAATGTTTTCTATTTACTACAACTATAAATACAATTTGGGTTTAAATCATGTACTTTATGAGCAGGAGTTAAGCAAAAACAATAAACATTAACTGAAAGTAAACTGAATAACTTAGGTCATAGATATGTATCTTTGGCTGCAGTCCAAAGTAAATTGGAAGCACTAGCGCTTTTCCTGGATGTCTTTCCCTAACTGAAATGGTATAAACATCGTTATTTTGAGTCAATTCATTAAGCCCATCAAAACTTTACTGCTGGACGTGGACTGCCATATTTTTCTCATAATGAGGATATTAGGCATAGTTGGCACGCACGGCAAATCTTGACAGAGCATCTGAACCATACTTAGCAGGCGCGGATATAGAGAGTAATGCAGGATTTCTATATTCAAAAACGTTTCGTTTTCTGTTACGAGCCGTTTGGCAGTAAATAAAGTACACGATAACCTCTTTTTGAAAACAAAAAACCTACCAGTTCAATTATTTATGAACCGTTTGGCATTTTTTTTAATTTTAAATCATCCAAATTGTTTTTATGCATGAACGGTTTCAAACTGTTTCAAGCAAAAATAAACCTTATACCATATCACAAGAGCACATGGTACTTCGTAGGTCGATTCGGCCATATGATAGTAATACGACGGCATTTCAACCATTTTAAGGAAAATTAAACAATGAGACAAACGCATTGTTTTTTTTAATAGGGCACTTGTTTTCCAGAAATTTATTTACGACTAGAGTTTGTGAGCGATCGCAATGAGTGCTATTATTTGTTACTTATTAGACTATTTTTCCACGACATGATTGAAAACCTACAAAGTAAAAAGAGTACCATGTACAAGTTAAAAAAGGTTGTCAACCCCTAAAAATTTCAAATTTTCAAAATATCCAGAAACGAAGTCGCATGCATGAACTACTTGCAAAATAATGAATATTTTGTTCTGGATAAATTTTCGAAAACGCAATTTGAGCGAGTTATAACGATTTTTAAAAAGACACGACTCGCGTGTCATACGCCACACGCAAAAGTAATCGATGGCACGTCTGGCGTGCCATCCGCACTGAACCGGTTAAGTCACCTGCCACTAATTTCTCACCACGCCATGGATTGACTGGCAGAGAATGCTAACTGGCATTAAGTCCGCCCTTTGTAACTTTTTTATTGGTTAGAACAATAAAGTTTTTAAATAAATAAATAAATAGTTAAACAAATGTATAATGTTATAATATTATTATCTATCTATATCTATCCATATCTATCTATATGTTTTATAGTTTTATGGAAATCAAACTAAGTGTTTTCTTTTTTTTAGACTAACAGTTTGTGACATAGATTAATATTAACATAGACTAAGCATCCCAAAGTCATAGAGTATAGGAACGTAGAATAGAGTAAGTATCTAGTTTAATGTACACAATATTTATAGACATAATTTTAACTTTGATTAAGTCTTAGTGATTATAAGCTTTATTACGTACTAAATTATGTCCAGCGATTGCTGCCGAGTCCACTTATGTGGCTCCAATAGAATGTTAGCGCTGCGGTAACTCTGTTGCTTTCTTTTTTTCTTTTTATTAAAAACGTCACCTCCACACTGGGATTTTCTCCTGTGTCGTGAGACAAACATCCAGACCCGGAACAATTATTTGTAGGCCATACATAAACTTGTTCCGCACAGGATTCGAACCCGCGGTCTTTAGCGCAGCAACTCATTGCTAAGCCACTGCGCCACGGAGCCGTCTCTGTTACTGTAGCATTATGCAGAGTCGGCGGTCCTTTTGTTGCTGCGATCCATTTTTTTACATTTTTTAATATTAATCTAAGTATTTTTTATTTGTAAAATAGATGTTCTACAAGCTACATGTTGTTGTTTTTTTCTTAATAACTTCTCGGTTACCTCTTCTCGGCAAATTAGTTTATTTATGTCTAGACATTCCTGAAACGCTCTGGACTTAGGCTCCGCGCCTGAGTGAATTATGGTAAGCTTCTTGTTTCTTTTTGCGGTTTGCGAGCTCAGACAGGCTTTAATTAGATCGTCCTGTAGCTTTTGGTGAGCTCAATCTTATTTTGGGAGATTATATAAAGGAGAATTCTTATTCGTCACTCACTCAATTTAAGGTTTTAATTTTAATAAAAAGGCAGAGACACATTAATTAACTCTTTATTTTCTGCTTACCTCTGCTGGGCATAGGCCTCCTCTCATTTCTGAGAGGGAAAGGAAATGTTTGTCGCGCTGTCCCAATTCGTGTTGGTGGACTTCTGATGTCTCCGAATTTTTTTTATTTTTTTAGTCATAAAGTACCTGGGTTGTTCCAGTACTGTGAAATTTACAGCGAGCGTTTAGCTCAAGGGGCTCAAGGAGCTAAAGGGACTCTTGACAATTCCGAAATGACGTTCTTAAAATAGGGTAGTTGCAATTTTCGGTAGTTAAAATACACTTTACGAGCTATGGGGATATAAATAAATGACGTCATCGGTTTCTCAAGTTCAGAAAGTCCGTTTGAAGCGCTTAAAGTCTCGGGTTCAAAAGCCGCACGACACAAGTATTTTTATGATCAACACATTATTATTGTTACAGGTTTGTTTTTATGCAATTTATTTGTAAACCGTCTCCACAATACAAGCAAAAATCCTAATGTGGAGGTAACTTTTTTTTAAGAAAACAACAAGTATAATAAAGATTACAAGTCCTTCGCGAACGGTAGATACACCGAACGTAAATATTTGTAAGTAGAAATAACTCAAACGGGACTCCGTCAGCGGAAGGCGTTTGCTGTTGTTTTGGCGCCGCAAATAGGCTTAAAGTCTTTACGCGCACTTGGATATCGCAATGAAGTCGTTAGTTTAAGAGGAAGTGGAAATGCCTAGGTTATTCCCGTTTGCTTTTTTTATTGCGAGGAAACTATAGCTCCGGTGGTGTGGTGTATAGAATAAATCTAGAACTTAGTACGCTATGTAATGGCGGTAAACCGCTACCGTTATCATCGCGTGGGTGTCGTAAGACGTGTCAGAGGGAAGGAAACAGGAGGTATGCAGCAGAATCTTCCTGATAATAACTGAAAATAATGAACAACTGCAGTGTCTAACCCGCATGCAAAGCGTGGCAACTTGGGAGAATATCCTCCCTATAAGGCAATCTATGGGGGAGGCCATGTACAGCAGTGGACTTTTGATAGACTGTAATGTACATTAGAAAGAAAGAAGAAAGAAAGAAAGGTCATTACAGTCTATCAAAAATAACTTTTCCATCTAATTTTTCTTTGATTTAATATCAATATCAAGAATTTATTTGATTCCGGTGTTACTGTTATACAGCGTGTTTCATGTTGTACAAAGAAGTCGAACAAACAAAGAAGTCTACAGATGCACTATTATCCTAAGGACTAGGATGGAATGGAATGCCTCAGAGCCTATTATTATACTGACGCTCTATCTCTTCATACCGGAATACAGAAGTGCAAGCGGTAAAGCATTTGGCGGTACCAATAGGTAACAGACATGGGTTAAAAAGGAGTCCTACCTCCTAGTTTTAGGCCATTCCCCTGTTCTGTGAAACAATTGTGCTACACTCATGATACGGTGAAGAGTGGCTCTAACACGTACAAAAACTATAATGTTACCGCTGTCAATTATGGCTAATATTGTGGAAGAAATCCATGTCCAGGAGTGAAAATGATAAGATAATATTTTTTATACAATGAAAGTGACAAACGAGCACACATTCTACTTGACAACTAGTTTAGTGGGCGATGTGACCTATAGACATCTATCTTCGAATGAGAAACAAAACGCAGATCATTGTCAGCCCTGAGAACTAAGACTTCTATCCTCGAATCCTCGATTAAGAAACAAAACGCAGATCATTATCACCCCTGAGGACTAAGGTGGAACGCCTCGTTTCCAGTAAAAAGGGTATGCGGGTACTGTACCCTCAACACACGACACACGCAGCATTAATAATATACTATTTTAAGCTGGTATTCTGTGAGAGTGTGGTCCTATCTCGGTCATGCTGACCCATTCGTGCAGACTCATTCGTGCAGTAGAACCAGATTAACTGACCTAGCCCAGCGGATCACTAAGCTGATGTGAAAATAAGGTTCTCCAGTGAAAGCTTTTTACCGGAAAGAGAAGGGTGGAGCGGCCCGCCAATATCCGAAAAAAAGTGAATCGTTATGGAGAGAACAGATTCTATTGGACCGAAAACTACCACAATCTGTTGTGAGGATCATTTTGATATTGGATTTTTTAATTATGTTACATCTTGCTAAGTAAATTACATTTACTACGCTTTCTTTAAAGTAAAACTTCGCAAAGAAACTCCATTTAATTAGCAGAAAAAACATTTTTAACACAGCTCTGCTCAGTGACAAAGCTGAAAATAAGTAACTGGTTGTGTACTTTCCACAAACACTGTTTCAGACTTTATTTGAAGGCAATTAGGCACAATATTGCATGAAACATTTCGTTGAGAATCTTTATAAAGTTTGTTAAACCGACGTGACTAATTGGCAATTGCGACGCGACAAATACATCTTGTTTATTGCATATTACTGCGTTTGCGAACACTAGTTGCAGGGGGTGTCTAATTTTGGAGCCGTTGAATTTCGTGCCCTACGATTAATTTAGAACATCCTGTTCATTTAGCTATGGTTTATTAGTTTATTTATTAATGGCTTATTTTAAAATGATCCCTTTTTTATGTCATTAATCAAAACATAATTTGTAGAGCCAGGCTGTAAACACTCGAATTGTCGGGAGTTAAGTTAAAATTAAATGCTACAAAAATGCTTAAAATTAGATTTAGTTAATTACAAGCTGTTCCCTGCGACTTCGTCCGCGAGGAACATATTACGATTGGATTTCAGGGGTTTTAATTTTTTTTCTTAACTTTTTCAATAATAAAAGTAACTTAAGTTACTCTTTATAATATCAGCTATCTGCCAGTGAAAGTCCCGTCGAAATCGGTCCAGTCAATTCGGAAATTAGCTGGAACAAGCAGACAGATAGCCAGACAAAACTTTTAAAAATTGTTTTTCTTTTGTTATAACTACCATACATACTTTCAAATGCATTAAGTAAAAAAACTGTTATTTTTACATTACAAACAGATATTTCAAGTTTATTTATTTGTATATAGATTTTCAAAATCTTTGATTTGTGACACTTAAATATTTCGATGTAAAGAGCAGTCTGCAAGTAATGTGTTCTTTATTGAGGTGGTGACGGAAAAAAAACAGTAATTAAGAAAACAGGGGGTGCCTTTTGTAGACAGTTTGTGAGATCGCTCTTTATTACTGGCGACAAAGTAACTTGGTCTTTGAAAGGTACACATGTTTTTTTATAGAAGAGGAGGCAAATGTATTTTCGCTTTGGGTGTGTTGTGCTTATCTATTGATTTATTACATGATTATGAATATACTATATCATGTAGAAAGAATGAATGAGGAAAGAGTGACAAAGCAAATTTATGTTGCAGAGGTGAATGACAGAGTCGGGAAGGGTCGCCCTAGGCAAAACTTTATCGACCAAATTGGCGAAATATTGAAAATGGGCCAAATTAAGAGTACCTTTAACCGACGAGCGTGTATGCGTAGGTATATGGATGTGGAGGAAGCGAGAGAGGTGTGTCAGGATCGTGCCAAATGGAATTCCATAGTCTCTGCCTACCCCTCTGGGTGACAGGCGTAGGTGTTTATGTTATGTTATGTTATTATGTAGCTCCAACTGTTGAACACTTAAGAAATTGGAATTTACAAATTTTAATAGTAGGTAAAGTACGTATTATAATACGCTCTTCTAGCTGTTGAATAGCTAACCCCGTAATGGACTTAATTATTCGACTTAGAGAGGAATCGACCAAACCTCTACACGATTAACTATATACCAAGAATAAACTACTCCACGATTAAATTTCGAGTAAAGTCATGTCTCGTTTTTCGTGCAATTCTACGCTTGGAATAACTAACCGCGAGTAGAAGAGTGAATAAACAAATGTAGAACCCGGCAAATAAATATTGTTGTATTATGGGACGATGATAATAAATGTTACATGGTTATATCGTGTCTACTCGCTTTTTTCGTATTATAGTGTCAATATCGAGTTGTTTGTAAGATATTAAATTTTATTCGTTTTGTTTGTTTTTATTGTGGGTTTTATTTCTTGATATTATTCGACGTTTTCTAATATAAATGAGTGAGGATAAATGCAAAATAAAATCAAAGAATAATATATATAGCAAAATTTAAGTTGATGGTGATTGCAGCGAAGAACACTTAATGTTATTAAAATATTCTTGGAATAACTTTGTTATTTCGTGCGAAAGGGTGGTTTAGTAACTGTGTTTTATATGTGGTTGAGCCACGCTGCAGCTATGTTATAGTAGTAGCATAAATGGATCGGCTTGACCGGGGATGGACCACGCTCTCACAGAATACCAGCGTAAAATAGCAGCTTATTACTGCTGTGTTCCTTATGGTGAGTGTAGAGAACCGGAAACCCTTTTTATTGGAAACGAGGCATTCCATCTCAGTCATCAGGGGTGACACGCATCTGCATTTTGATTCTTAAATGAGGATAAGTGTAGATGTCTATGAGCTACAGTATCCACTTACCATCAGATGGACTGAGTGCCCGCTTGTCAACAATAAAAAAATAATTTTCACAAGTCCACTGCTGAACCTAGACCTCCCCCAAGGAATGCCATAAAGCGCGGCACTGAGCCAATTGCATCCATCGATTTCCTACATGTTTTATCAGGTCGTCACTCCATCTTCGTTTTTTTATTTATAGAATAAGGGTCGTCTCACAAATTGATTAATACTTAAATAAACGACGATTTATTCTACGAATAAAATTTACTTTCGTTTAGTGGAATACACCCTTAAATAAAAACTAAAACATTAAATAAATATTCTACGAGGTAGTGCCAATCCATCAAAGGTATCCCCGAAGTCCGTTAAAAATTAGGTATGCGCGAATTTTCAATTTGTTCTGTAGTGGAAATAGATTGTTCCCAGTAAACGTAGCAGAAAGAGAGTTTCGTTTGAAACGAGTGAAAATAAATCGGCTGACATTTGAGACATTGCGCGCGTTGAATGTGGATGGTTGTAGTGATGTGCGTACACTGCTCTTAACATTGCAGAACGAATGAAATAAAGAAAGAACATATTTAATCATTGTTGCAAATTACTTTTACAAAAAAGAAAAATAATTGAAAAAACTGTATTGCAGCAAAAGAGGCCACCGATGCAGCATAATGCTACAATAACAGAGTTACCGCAGCGCTGATATTCCATCGGAGCCACCTAAGTCTCTACTCGACGAAGTATGAATCGTAAGCATTCCACTTTAGTCCTTAGATATGACACCGTAATATGATTTGCGATTGCCTGAGCTACCTAGGCTCAAACTAACTGTAATCATTGTCACCATTACAGACAATCACAAGACCACTAATGAACATAGGACTCTCCCAAGAAACGCACGGTTATCACGCCATCCATATTTTCTTTTTACCCCAGTTGTCAGTTTTTCGAACTATATAATGTTACATTTCTAATACTACTAAGGTACTAAGGTCATTGCTACTTCAGTTTACTAATACCGTTGACGCATATCGGTCACTATAAGCTACTAGGTATACTAAAAATTAACTTAACAATAAGTTTTTGATTGATTTTTTAAATTAATAATTTTTTGGCACTACAATTTTTCTTATAACATTAAGAAAACATGGATAGACCAATTTTTTTTAATTGACAAACCAGCACACTACTGGGGCCCATGGAAATCTACATTTATCATCGATTAAGAATCAGAATACAAAACACTTGAGGACTAAGATGAAATGCCATTAAAGAGGGTCTCCGGTTCTCTACTCACTCTACTCTACTCTCTCTAGCTGCTATTTAACACTAGTATTCTGTGAGAGCGTGGTCCTACCCTGGTCAAGCCAAATCATTCATGCTAAAACATTAAAATAGCTGATGCGTGGCTCTACGTGATGTATATATATAATAGAAACTAAAAAACTTGCTACTACTAATTCCTCAACTATATAATCATGAAGCGTTAAAAATGTTGAAATTTGCCATTTTTTTACTTAAGTCTGTAGAACGTGCACACCACTGCTCGACTATTTTGTATGCAAGCAGCGAGTGTCCGCTGCGGTACGCGAGAGTGAAGTGGGCATGAATCGGCCATATCCCATCTGAGACCTCTCAGAAAAGCCTCTCGTCAAAGTACGCCCCTGATATATTACAAAGTTAGTGTGACACTTCGTGGGTAGTGGGGAAATTGCTTTCGGTCGTTATTGAAAAGCGAAAAAAGGGAATTTTTTCTTTAAAAAAAATTATAAAGGCGTTCTTGTTTAGCATACTAGGGGTAACTTATGTATATAGCTAAGCGCTCTTCGCAAATTTCGCAGTACACGAACAACCCAGGTTCGATCCCCACCAACACAAATGAAATGATTTACGTACGTACGTTACGTTATAAACGTGTATGTCAACATGCATTGGGCCAACGCGGCTGACACTTTCTTAATGTTAAAACCCTCTCAAAAACGGAAAGAGAGGAGGCCTGTGCCTACAGTGAAAGAAAATGACTTACAATAAGTATTATTTGTAATCTGTGTTGAATAAAAATTACTCTATTCTATTCCATCTTATTATTTAATTGTACCTAAAATTCTATATCACGATATCTCTTTATAATTTTATCATTGTCTTTATTCAATATAGATTAAAAGTCAAAACACAAATTCTTCTAATTAAAAAAAGGTATTTAACAAAATTATATTGCATGTAAAGCTAAAATTGCCGTCGTCTGTTGGTAGTATTCGCAGGAGATTGACTGAGTTGTTGCGAAGACTAGTGAGATTTTATCACATATTTTTAATAACCTTAATATGTGGTATCAGCACATATAGCAAAATACAATAACAGCGGGCGTTGGGTTCGCCGGGACCCGGGAGAGTATTCTGGATTCTCTTGTAATATTAAACGTAAGGTAACGCCCTGCCTGTGCTGTCACAATCTAAAATCATATTTCAACTATCTTTAAGCAATTCAACCTACTTCAATTAAGAGTTTACTGTAACATCGTATAACTATTAATCACACAGGCAAACATGCACGCGCGCATTGTTCTCGGCGCTCTTTCAGATCGTTCTGCGCCGGAAATGTGCCGCGGTCCATGAGTCACATCGCTAGGCCTATGCGGGTGATGTGTGAACGTGATTTTTAATATGGACAGGATAAATAAGACTAAGTTTTTACGTGGTAGAGCCACGCTGCAGCTAAAAACGCCCGGACACCCTCTTTACTTAAACGAGGCATTCCATCTTAGTCCTTAATGGTGATAACTCATTTTGATTCTTAATCTAGGATAGATGCAGATGTCTATTGTCCACAGCATCTACTTATCATCAGGTTGACTGGACTCTTATTCTATATTTAAAAAAAATTGTGTTAAATTTTCACTTACATTTAAACGCCATAATTATTTAACTTTATTGTACATATTACACGGTGGTATTTATGTGAGAGGTGGTCCTTTCCCGGTAAAACTGACCCATTCGTGCTACAACCATAATATAGCTGCAGCTTGGCTCTACCATGTAATATTAGTAGTTTTTTCGGACGTCAAAATTTTGTCATTTTTTTTTTCATAAAAATGTGTATACTGTTGGCCCTGCGGCCTTTACAGCTTCATCAAAATAGACTCGTTAGCAACAACTTACAAGCTATTGAGTGCAACGATTCCGCCCGAAGCACTCCGGCCCCTGCTTTTGGAGAGAGGCTCCTCGTGTCAAAGGGAGGTTTGATGTCATTCAAGGAGGTACGAATCTCGGCTTGAACCACTATCGGAATGAGGTGCAGTCAAAACGTTGTCGTCCCCTTTGCTGTGGTATAAGTACCTTTTATTACCGACTTTTTCGGTTACGGTTAATTTAACCTTTATTGTGATTTTCGTTAGGAGGAGAATTCAATCTTAACCATAAAAAGTGTCTCCAAAATATTATAGCTGTATTAGGCTTCTTTTAGAGCCTTTTATAGTCTACTGTTTTTAAAAGGCTCGGAACGCACCAGCATCCATGAACTACACCTGGCGTTGTAGTTCATGGATGGCGGTAGTTATCATCATGCGAGCCACCTGCTCGTTTGCATCCTCTTAAATAATAATAAAAAAAAACAACATCTAAGTTCAAATTACAAGCATCATTTCACTCGTACTTGAATCCTGTCTTAGGTAAATACGATCATGGACCCTATGAATGGAATTATATAGATGAGATTCGGTTGTAGCCTAACAGGAAATAATTAGCAATATTCTCACGGGTATCGTTGTACTATCATAATATTACATTAAATCTAGCGTAAACTACACTTGCTTCTTATCTGGTTTATAAATATTAAGCGATTGAGCGTGTTTACTAACCATGTAGTTGCGATGGAATACCCACTACCCTGGTAAAACAGGAGATGGGCAACATCTTCTTTCTAATAACAACTCAAAATTATATAAATCTGCGGTTGCCAACCCGCCTGCCAAGCATGGCAACTATGGCAAAATCTCCCTTAAGAAAGAATCTTTGGGAGGCCTATGTTCATCGGTGGACTTTTATAGACTATAATGATGGAATGGATGAGCGTGTTTATGTCACTAAATTATATGTGGGATGTATATATATTATGGGTTTGCCTGGGTAGTTGCGTGAGTAGCTCCCACCCTCTACCTAGTTCTGCTGCCAGGTACCAGTGGGTGGATTGCTATGTTCCAGTTTGAATAGTATAAGAGATCGAAGATGACAACGCAACATCATCAACCCACACCACGTTTTATACGTGGTAAAGCCACGCTGCAGCTATATTAATTGTATAGTCATGGCACGACCGAGGAAGGACCACGCTTTTGCAGAATACCAGCGTAAAATAGTAGCTTAATGCTGCTGTGTTTTGTATTACGAGCGTAGAGAACCGGAGACCCTTTTTACTGTATACAACGCATTCCTTAGACCTCAGGGGTGACAACGCGTTTGCATTTTGATATTTAATCGATGATAGATGTAAATGTCTATGGGCCACAGCATCCACTTACCATCAAGTGGACTGGGTGCTATCTTTTCACCCTTACTCTATAAAAGAAAAGGCGCCTCGAATTATTTTTAATGCCATATATATATTTCTGCAGACCTACATATACGACGATACTCGCAGTTCATACCTCGCTTTTCTATCTCGGCCAACGGGTTTTCACACAATCATCACAGACCGCGACCTTCCACACTTGACGAATGTCTCTCGAACCGTAAATAGGAGACGAGCGATGCACTTGACACTCCAGCAACATGAAACGGCTGGAGCTGTTCTCAATTGTTGTCTGTTTCAAAGTAAAATGACCTTTACCTTATAGGTTTTTAATTTGTATATTTTTCCTCTTCAAATACAAGGGAAAGTGCTGAACCTACGCTAATGTAAGAAAGTTACATAGTTAACACGCATTTTACATTAGTAATATTAAGAGACTCGAAACGTGCTCGGCGATGAAGGAAAATATCGTGAAGAAACATGCTGCGGAATAAAAATAATTTGAGGAACAACACGATGGACTGGACTATTCGCTGCAACACTCTTCAAAAAAGAGAAATCTGTGCTCAACTGTGGCATGAATATAGAATGTAACTTTTCTTCATATATTTATTTATTTAGTCTTTCTTGCATTCCAAACAAAGGATGGACTGTCTTTAAGCATTCTCAACCAAGAATTTGACGTAGAGATCAAATTATAAAAAAAAATATATGGAAAAGAGCTACTTAAAAAGTAGTTTTAACGTAATTAGTAGTTTATATGATAGGCACACATTTTCACACCCACAATTTATAGTTTCTTTTTAACTATAAATTATATATTGTACTAAGGGTTTTAGGGGTACTTATTTTGAACGATTTCCATTGAATTTATGTTTATATTATATTAAAATTAGACCATCCGAAATATGTATTCATTAAATATCGTATCTTCGTATTTTTTTGAGTTTTGAGACAAAATCAGAACACTTAAACCAGAGTCAAATTACGTTTTACTTTATTGGAGAGTTTTTAAGCTATTAACGATCTTTTTGAATTCGTCTTGAAACGTCAGTCACTGAATAACATAAACTGTGGTAGGACTCCCGAATGTGCCTGGGAGTCCGTTTAGGTAGCTCTAGGCATTCTTACTTATTTCTGCCGCCAACTAACAGTGCTTGCACAGCTGTGTTTTGGTCTGAAGCTTAAAGAGAGCCATTATAAATACAGGTTATGAGATATTCCATCTTGTCCTCAGAGCCTACAGATAGCCTTCTTTGTTTGAAATTAGCTGCTGATGTCCATGGACTGGGGTAGCCAGTTACCATCAGGTGAACTCTAAGTTCGTTTGATATTTAAGTTTTATGATTAAAAAAAAGATTTTAAAACCCTACTTATTGCATTTCACGGTTACAAATGTTATCGCACATTTGAGCTCCATTAAACACTTCAATATAGGCATGTCATTACAATGTTATATGATACGAACAACAAACAACAAGGGATCATATTATGATAAGCTTAGTACACATCTGGTGTTCACCGAAAATTTAAAAAAATCCGTCAACACAACACCTAATAACACCGTTTAAAAAAAACGACATAAAGCTCGTCAATCCGTTTGTGCGAAAAATAAATAAACCATTAAAATGCAACCATGCCTTTCAAAATAATTTACTGCACTGATATCGATAATATTGCACATTCACTTTTTAAAACAACACATTTATAAAAATAAATTTTATTTAAAGCGCGATTTTGAATCGAATTAAAAAATCGATATTGTAATATGTTTAGGGGCGAAGCGCACGGGCGCCTGCCAGCCGGCCGCCATGACACTGCCCGCGTCAAAATGCAAAAGCTAAACGCGCCCTGCGCCAGCGCATGTATTTACATAATCATTATTATACTTGGTCCTACCATGCGTGATCTCACGAGTCGGATAGTGATGTGTTTTATCGACATTTTATTAGTTGACTTTACGGTCGGCTACAGCTTATTTTGGGAGGACTAAGATTATTTGGGGTCAATGCTTGATCAACAAACAATTGGTGTAATTAACCTATTTTGTTTGATAATTAATGGTTGATTCCCTCTTTCGCCTCTTACGAAATCCACGGGATGATATAGGTAGTGGGTTCTATTATGCCACCACAATAAGTCTCAGAGGGAAAGTGAGACAAAAGATGGACAGCAGCATCTTACCGATAACAACAATAAAAAAGTCGGTTGCCAACTCGCGTCACAACTATGGCAAATATAAATCCTATGATACTTATTTCTATGGGGAGGCCTATGTTCAGCAGTGGACTTTGATAGCGTGTCATGATGATGAAGTGAAGTTTTGATTAGATATGTGATAGTACCATGTTTTTTACTACTTCATTAAAAAGTTACTGCCCTGCAACTCTAACAAATATCACTATTGATGCGTTGCCATTTTGGAGGATTCAGAGGGAATGCTTAACAGCGGAACATAACAGAGGATATTTCTTCCTTTTTCATTTCTAAAATGTTGTCTGTCAGCGAAAAACACATAAGCAATATTAGGCAGCAGGAATAGGTAAAGGGATGGCACTTTCTCAGACAGACTTCTGTTCTGGCACAGAATAAATAATAGTACTACGTACTTCTGGGCATAAGAGAAGCTCTTCGTCAAACTAATAGCATCACTGAACGCTATATATTATATAGTTATACCCCTGATTATAGTGTTTAAGTCTTATTAAGAACAGAAAAAGAACGTGATAATCTATTAATATTTGATAAATACATCTACATATTTTAATATTAATTGAGATACATAATATATTATCTTGCTTAATATTACAGTAACAATATTGGACTTGTTGATAGGATTATCTATGTACAGTCAAAGTTTATGTTTAACTTGTAGATTAAAAAAAAAAACGAAAAATGCGACAAAATGTTAGTAAAATGTTGCTGCCCTTCTTCTTTATTATACATCCTCAAACGTTTTAGATATCGATATATTAGCAAAATATCGATCGCATCCTTATCAACTCGCTCCAGACAGGAGCGCGGTGTTCTTGCAATAACGATATGCAGAAATAAACCTTTCGCGTGCTTTCATTGCTTTTAATTAAGCATAAATTAACGTCGCATTGACTTTTATTATAACACTTAATAAAATTAAACGTCCTCTCTGTGTTTTTTAGAATTTGTTTTATTTTACGAAAAAGTAAACCCTATGTATACGCCTATATACGATTAAGTTACAGCCTAAATACATTTCACTCCTGAGCACAAGCCTCCCCTCTTTTCTGATTTTTGTCACTTTTTCTTATTTTGCCATGAAAGAAATATTGTTTTGTTTTAAATGACACTTCATTTTAATAGACGCTAGTAATTCATGTATTTCTATTTGTTAATGAATAGTGTCGTGGAACACTTGGTTGAAATGAAAGGAACTTCGTTTCAACCGAGTGTTCCACGACATTTACGCATTTTTTTAACATCTTAAATCCGCATGGCTCCTTAAGATGTTTTTCTTCGCCGCCGAGTAGTTGGTAAATCAGCAATTAAAATTGCAACTAACAATATTATTGGTGCCGACGGGGATAGAACCTGGGTTGCTCGTTTATCTCTATGAAATTTACAGCGACCGCTTAGCTTTTTTTATAGGAGAGGGGGCAAACGAGCATGCGGCTCACCTGATAAGTAAGTAAGTCACTACCGCCGCCCATGAACAACTGCAACACCAGGGGAATTGCAGATGCGTTGCCGGCCTTTAAAAAGGAGTAGGCCCTTTTCTTGAAGGTCCCTAAGTCGTATCGCTCGGGAAAAATCGCGGGTAGTAATCTAATCCATAAGGAAGTTGTGCGAGGGAGAAAACTTCTTCTAAATCATACAGTGGTGGACCGCCAATCATCCAGATGGTATGGATGGTATCGTGAGTTTTGTCGCGATGTGCGATGATGAAATTGAGCGGTTGGAATTAGTCCGAGCAATTCCACAGAGCACTCCCCGTGATAAATGCGATAAGATACTCAAAGAGATGCAACATCTCTACGCACTGCCAGTGAGTCAAGCCGATCGGAAAGAACTCGATCGTTGACGATTCGAACCGCTCTTTGAACTAACACGGGTTTATACATATCTTTACTTATAATATACGTGAGCTATCACAGATCCATCTATGCAAACGACGCTGTAGTTTTTGAGTTATAAGAAAGTGACCATATTACCCAGATGACCATATTACCCTCACGTACTATATGAATATTTTGTGAATGATAACCATTTAAAGACTTCCATTTCGTAAATCATCCAGTTTAAAGGGACTATGGGTGCCTGGTATACCTACTCCAAATTCAGCACAAGCCTTTGGACCATCAAGCAAAACATTCAATAAACACAAATCACCTTTGTGTTTATTGAGTGGTTTGCTTTTGATATGACAAAACAACGAATGACCAATTGCGTTAATATAGCAAGTACATGCGTTACTTTGGTTCGTCGACCTCACGAGGTGTGCTACAGCTGCAGGATGTTGCTACATAGATCGAAGCCCAGAGTGGGTTCGGCTCCCCGCCCGATAAGCCGTGTAATATAGGTATATTGTTACAGATTTACGTAGTTATACGTATGATTTTTATTGGGTGGTATAATGTGACATTACCAAATAGTTTAAAAAAAACCCCTTTCCGATAGGTGACGGACAAGCTTCACTTCCAATTAGTAGTAGTAAATGCAGAATAATAACCGGCTAAGTGCCAGTCGGACTCGCACATGAAGAGTTCCGAACCATCGTAATACATGTTTCTAGTAGGGGGCTCCCCTAATTTTTAATTTATTTTAATTTTTATTATTTGCTGATATAGCGGCAACAGAAATCCACATTTTGTGAAAAAATTTACTGTCTACTTATTACGGATCATGAGATATAACCCTCTGACAGACAGACGGACGGACAGCGGAGTTATAGTATCCCGTCGGTTACCATTTGGATACGAAACCCTAAACAGCAGTTTAATGATTAATTGTTTGGACTGAGAATAGTGAAGTCGCAAGTTCGAATTTATTAAATGACAAAGGAGCACACAGTCCACCCAACAGTTTTTAACAGTGGTAGAGCCGCACGGCAGCTTTTGCTGTCGCACGGATGGGCCGGCTCGAACCGGGGTGGTACCACGACCTCACAGAATACCAGCGTGAAGTAGAGGTTTACCTCTGCGTTTCGCTTGGTGAGTGCAGGTGGCCGGAGGCAATTTTTACTGGAAATGAGGCATTCCATCTTAGTCCTCACGGGTGACAACGCATCTGCATTTTGATTCGCAAACGAGGATAGATGTGAAGGTCTATGGGCCGCAGCAACCACTTACCGTCAGGTCGGCACCTATTCCTGCTACAACAGTAATATAGATTCAGTTTGGCTCTATCACGTCAAATCATAGAGTTAAATATCAAAAGGAAAATTTAAAAAGTCACAAAAGTTATAGTATCATATGATATCGTGCGTGAATAATCTTGAAATGAATTGCGCAAACCGCGATCAAAAAAAAATACAATAAAATACTTGCAAGCAATTGTGTATATGGTCGTTATTTAACCGGACAGACGGACAAAAGGTTGTCTGTGTTGCAACGATGTAAACTTATGTTTACGCTTGTGCAAGAAGATATTTTGAATATGAATACAGGCTCCGAAATCGAATTTCAGCCGGACTGTAAGTAGGTTGTTTATATAGAATATAGTTGACAGACGAGTACACAGTCCATCTGATGGTAAGTGGATACTGTGACCCAGAGATATCTTCTACATTTATCCTCTATTACAAATCAAAATGCAGATACGCATTAAAAATATAATGTAAATGCGTTGTCACACTAGATGACTAAATGGAATGCCTCGTATCCAGCAGAAAGGGTCTCCAGTTCTCTACACTCACCATACGAAACACAGCAGTATTAAACTGCTATTTTATGTTGGTATACTATGAGACTATGAGACAACTATAACATAGCTGCAGCGTAGCTCTACCATGTCACAAAGTCGCGGTACCACGCCACGTATCACGTACCTACATCACACGTTTTTTTTAAAGGATAAGGGTTACAAGCGGACAAACAGTCCACCTGATGGTAAATGGTTGCTGTGGCCCATAGACATCTACACCTATCTTCGATTACGAATCAAAATGCAGAATGCGTTCTGTTGAAATTATCATAAACTACTGTTAATTGAGGGTATTACAGCATAACTTACTGACCATTGTTGTACAATTCACACTTTGGGCAAATTAGACGCTATTTGTCAGGCTTATACTCGTAATATAGTCAAACGTGTTAATTTATTCTACCGAATGTTTGGTAAATGAAACGAAATTCGGTGGAATTCAGAAGTTGGGCAAAGCTGCCAAATTTCGAGGTATACCGAATCCATCCAATAAACTATAACAACCTGTCAAAATCGACTGTTTAACATAGGCCTCCCCTAGATTGTCTCATACATTTTGCCATAATGCCATCAGGAAGTAGCTACTGCCCACAGATGGAACTGAGACGTGCTACTTCACTGCTGGCCGGATGAGGAAGCTCAAAGTCGTTCAGCGAGCTATGGAGAGGGCTATGCTCAGAGTTTCTCTGCGTGATAAACATAGACATGAGGATATCGGCAGTAGAACCAGAGTGACCGATATAGCCCAACGGGTTAGTTAGCTGAAGTGGCAATGGGCTGGCCATGTAGTTCGAAGACCGACAACCGATGAGGAAGAAAGGTTCTCGAGTGGCTGCCTCGAATCTGTAGGCGAAGTGTAGGGTGTCCCCCCACTAGATCGAGTGACGATCTGGTAAGACATGCAGGAAGTCGGTGGATGCAGGTGGCTCAGGACCGTGCTTTGTGGTATTCCTTGGGTGAGGTCTATGTTCAGCAGTGGAATTGTGAAGGGCTGTAATGATGATGATGATGAAACATACTCGTCAAAAACTTCGAGCTTAGTGTTCCCAGCAACTACCGGCATAGGTGTGACATGGACGTTATACATCTTTGTTTTGTCCATGTTCATCTTAAGACCTATCCGTTGGGAGGCATATTGAGGTCATTGGGCATAGTGCTTAGGTCCTCCAGCAATTCTGCCATAAGGACTCGTATCGTCGGCAAATCGAAGGTGAGTGATGAACTCGCCGTTCATGTTAATACCGTATCATTTCCCGTCCATTAGCTTGAAAACGTCTTCCAATGCAGCAGTGAAGAATTTCGGGGATGTAACGTCACGCTGTCTTACATCTTTCTGCAGTTGGATAAGTTTTGTACTCTGGTTCTGTACTCGGATAGCCATCGTAGACCTACTATTCAAACATTTCAGTATTTGATATACTGACAACTTGGCACCGCTGGAGGGACTGCAGCACCGCCCAAATTTCGACGGAATCAAAGGCTTTCTCATAGTCCACATACGCCAGATATTGTGGCAAATTGTACTCCTCGGACTTCTGTACAATTTGCCGAAGGGTATGAATATGGTTTATGGTGCGAACAAGCATTTTCGGAAACCGGCTTGTTGGGAAGGCTGGAAGTCGTCGAGTCTGCGTGCGAGACGATTCGTAATGACTCCCGAACACAGCACGTAGACGCGGCGCAGAAGGGAAATTGGTCTGCAGTTCTTCAAGAGAGCGTTGTCGACTTTCTTGAAGAACAAGTCTATCGCACTTCTGCTCCACGCCTTCGGAGTATTGCTACTGTGGAGGACGAAATTAAAGTACTTCTGAAGGACTTCAAGTACCGGTTTTCCACCCGCTTTCAGAAGCTCTGCAATAATTCCATCCTCAACTGGGGCCTTGCTGATTTTAAGATGCTGGAGAGCTATTCTAATCTCGCTTAGACTGACGTCCGGAATATCATCGGAACAGCGTCGGATAAGACTTGCTCTTGCCAATAATAATGTGTGAAGCTGCCCATAGACCCTCACAATCTCACTCAAAATCTCAGGTGTCCCGGAAAAGACGCTGCCACACTCGGTCTTCAGCTTCGACACTTGGTTCTTTCTGGCAGACAGATCTCTAGCAAAGACTTTGGAGTCTTGGATCCGCTCGATTGCTTCTTCAATTCGAGCTGAATTGAAGTTACGTAAGTCCCGCCGCATGCATTTGGAGATCTGTCTGTTCAGTTGCCTGTATGCTGTCAAATCTATTGAAAACTGCAGCTTCATTTCCCGTCTAACAGCCATGAGATAAAGAGTGTGATCGGAGAGTTTTTGTGTTCTTCTGCGGTGGATCTTGCAGAACTTAGTTCCGACCGCATGGACAGTTTCCACGAGCTTGTCATTCATATCGTCCACTGCATTGTCTTCACTGTCCATCACTCAAAAGTCGACTGGAATCAAACTCCGAAGTGAAATAAAACATAAAACGAAAAAACGATTCCATTAGCTCAATAACGCCATCTATCGAAACTAACAATACACACTGTTACCGTAATTGAAAAGGCGGAAAAATTTCAATCTCCCGCTAAATTCAGGCGAAGGTTCGATGGCGGGTAATTTAAAAATGGAGGCAAAATAGATGGGCCGAATTAAAAAGCCCGAATGCATTGTCATTCCGAGTTAGATTGGGAATGCAAATTGACACGGGCTGGACGCCTGAACCAATCAGACGCCGCGTCGTGCAGTTGCATAACATAGGTGCGGGGCCATTAGGGTTGCCAGCGGAATTTCAACGGTCTGAGCTTAATAGCAGTAAATTTGGCAATTTATGTCCATTCGGCTGGGGTTTGGGACGTTCGTAACTTACTGGAGCAATAGAGTTGTGGTTATTACGAAGATGTCTGCATTAATTTCGTTCAGTATTACTGTTTACTCGGGTATGGTATGGGATATGAGTTTGAATCTACGGTTTGTTTAAAAACTTTATACATACTCTAGGAATTTGTTCTGTACCGTGATAGAGTCAAGTTGCAGTATGAATGGGTTAGCTTAATCGAGAAAAGTCCCCTCTCACAGAATACCAGTTTGAAAGAGCAGCATAACGCTGTTGTGTTTCGTATGGTGAGTGTAGAGAACCGGGAATCCTCTTTACTGGTAACTAGACATTCCATCCTAGTCCTTAGGGGTTACAACGAGTCTGTCTATGGACCACAGTATCCACTTACCATTAGGTGGAGTGTGTGGTTGTTTGACAATCTTTCAATTTAAAAAAAGACCCAAAACTATTTTGTATAGAACATTCAAATTAGGATAAACTTATTCCGCCCAGAATCCAAATCCACAACCCGCAACGTCACAGCCAAACGTTAAACCTTCAAAAATTACGTCTCTGTCCCCCACGGACAATTTTTCATAAATCACAACTTTTCTATGTCTAAAGTTATTTTCTAGTCTTTATCAAAGTAAATACTACTTTTGCTTTCTTTAACATTATCTTTTAGCAAAATTTATCATTTTAAACCAACTGACTCCAACAACAACAGCATCCATATAAATTAATATACTTCGGCAACTATGAAACTAAACTCGAAGTTAATCAAGCATCCGGTAAAGTGAGGTCCGTTGGAAACTTGGTGCGTTGTTTAACTTGGAAATCTAGACTGTGTTGACAAAGAAACAAATGAAATGACGGGGATAATGGAGGCTGCATGAAATATTATCCAATGCAGTTTCAGTTCTGCGCAATATTTATTAATATAACTGCGGACAATCTTAGACAAGGGAAACATTGTTTACTACCTACATTCTGCACCAATAAACAAAAAATATTTTACATCGTCCTGGATTTTTTTCAGTTTAATTCAGATTAAAAATTATTTCATAAAGTTAGTGTCAGAGTATTTTCCCGGTGTTTTGTTTCTGTCTACTCACTGACTGAGTTCGTCTGAGTTGATACTATGCTCTTTCATCCGCTATAATTAGGAACCAGTACAATTACAGGCTGTTCAAAATTCCATCTTAATCCTCAGGGGTGACAATGTTACATAAAAATATATATTTTTATTTTTTATTTTACCTATTTTTAGGGTTCCGTACCTCAAAAGGAAAAAACGGAACCTTATAGGATCACTTTGTTGTCCGTCTGTCTGTCTGTCAAGACCCTTTTTCTCAGGAACGCGTGGAGGTATCAAGCTGAAATTTATATCAAATACTCAGGTCTACTATGCCTTGAAGCTGTGAAAAAAGAAAACTTCTAAGCCAACGCAATCAAAATATACAGCTGTTTATGCCGCAAATTTTCGACATTCGCAAGGGAATCAAAATCTACAGGGTACATTCCGTGAACTCGGAATCTTGAAACTTGGTGCAAAGCAACGTCTTATAGCACAGATAAAGGAAAAATTGCGGAAAGCATACATTTTTGGTTACATCATATAATAAAAATATTTTTAATAATTTTAAACTTACTACCCCTTTCTTCATGGACACGTAGTGGTATTATATTGAAATTCATATCAAAGAAGAACGGTCATCTGTGACCCAGACCTGACAGAAACGAGACATATCTTTGTTTTTTTGTTATTTTTTGTACAGTTAAATAATATATTTTTTATATTCGAAATCAATGGCTAACACCAAAATATTGCCTTATGTTTTTGTTCAGGGTATACACAAAAAATTTACAAAATGCCTATTTATCTACAAAATTCGTAAATGTATGTAACTAAATGGCGATACAATAGCTATGGGATGTAGCTAGGTAACCTGGAGATGCAGCTGGATTATGTAATTTTTCAACTTCTAGTACAACAATCAACTTGGATTCATTAAATTATCACGTGAGGTTAGCACGGTCGTACGTACGTTAGCACGAACATTTGAAAACCACGGGAGAATATAATATGGAGATATATAGGCATCCATCGGCAGTAGAGGGCAGAAACAATAATAATTTAATCAGGTACAGAATTCATTCACGATACGTTATGACAAAAATGTATTATACTTATATTATGTTTCATGAGAATATAAATGGTATTAACGCAATAACAGAACATTACTGCTCGTTCTACCATGGTAAAAGGACATTGGGAAGTTGCTCCCACCTCATTAGTGTTGTCTATTACTTATGGTGGGCTAGACATCGAGATTACTGACCACCCCGCACTGGGTATGGATTATGATTTAAGAGACATAGATATTCAATAAAACTTTATTTCGACATATTGGTTTTATTTATTTTTTGTTATAGATCATGGAAACCCAATGAGATAACCCAATGAGGTACCTAAGTACCTATACCTAAATCTCTGATGTACAATGAATCATCGAATACAAGATTTTAATGAATCCTAAGTTGATTGTTGTACTAGGAGTTCAAAAATTATATAATCCAGCTATATCTCCAGGTCACCTAGATACATCCCATATCTATTGTATCGTCATTTAGTTACATGCATTTACGAATTTTGTAGATAAATAGGCATTTTGTATTTTTTTTAAAGTAACGCCTGAACAAAAACATAAGGCAATATTTTGGTGTTAGCCATTGATTTCGAATATAAAAATTATATAATTAAACTATATAAAAAAATAATAAAAAAAACTGAGATATTTCTCGTTTCTGTCGGGTCTGGGTTTTTTTTCTATGGGGCGTGACCGTTCTTCTTTGTACGGAACCCTCGGTGCGCGAGTCCGACTCGCACTTGGCCGGTTTTTTTACTTTGACATATTAAGTTAGCCTGTAAATGTGATATGTACTAAACATTCGATTAATCACTTATTTATATTCTTTTTGTACAGTATGTATGCTTTCTAATAAATAAATAAATATATATGTACTTTTTTGCCATAAAGGAAGGCGCCGATAAATTGAAAATAATGTGGAATCATTTGCCAGTGTCTGTCTTTCTATATGATTACAATATAGGTGTCTTCAAGGTAAGTTCAAATGGGTTTTAATACACTTTAAGTGTTTATAAAATCTAGGGTTTGATTACCGCATACTAAAGGTGGGATAGTAATCAAGGTCTGACATATTAAAATACTTAAATAAAAAACAAAAAAGAAATATTTAAATCATAAATCTTCATAGATACGAGCTGTTGATTATGATACCAGATTAATAATTTTAATAAGCATATCTTTCGCAATTAGAACTCAAACGAAACCAGATGCGTATATGCACATGGTCAAGTGATGAACGCTTGGAATTGGGTCAATCTTTGATTAGGGATTCTTGCTCGTTGATGACAACGATTGATTGTATCTATGTCGGGCTTTGGATGATTTGAATGAGAGTATTGTATTTAAATAAAATATTAAGTGGGTGCTGTAAAAACCTACCCTGGGAAATTCCATATGTTATGGCTTCCGAAGGCGGCACAGATAACCAGTTAAACCCATACGTAAAATGTCCAGATCAGCGATGTACTACAGTCAATCCTCCATCCAAGCGTACGTATGACCACGCTCTCACAACACCAGGGTAAAATATCGGCTTAACACTGCTGTGTTTGGTATTGTAAGTGTAGAGAACCGGAGACCCTTTTTACTGGAAACGAGGTATTCCATCTTAGTCCTTAAGAGGGAAAACACACCTGCATTTTGATTCGTAAACGAGTATATGTAGATGTCTATGGGCCACAGCATCCATTTAAAATTAGACGGACTATGTGCCCTGTTGTTATTTTCTAAGCCTTCGACACTGCTTCCCGATATGTTCTTATTTTATATCATAATTCTATCACACTTTTATATTTCTTGAAATAAATAATGAATATAATTATAAATTAAATTTGTTGAAATGACGTAATTATACAAATTTACGCCTTTCCCGTAATTAAAAATACGTTCTGTTTTAAAACCGACTCACCTTTCAATACTTTAGATGTAAGTAAAAATATATATTTCTCTTTCAACTAAGAAAAAACTAAAGAGTGGACCGCGATAGCTCTACAAGGGAGAGCAGGAGGATAGATGAGGGAAAATTAAATAAAATTCAGCTTCATAACGAGGCAAAGCCGTAGCTTGCTATTTAATTATAAATTTATGAGCAGCGGGGAAATGCAAACCTAGGTTACGGGTAGCGGTTACAAGGGTAAGTGAGAGCGGAGTAGATTTACAAGCGGAGACGATTTTAAACGAATGCTTATAACGTTGCAGGTAGGGCTAGCACCTGTAAGATAAATCCGGTCTGAACCGGATTTAAGCGTCAAAATTGGACTCCGGCTATACTAGTAGCATAGCTTATGAAAAATTTTCAGCATAATTTATGGACAACTTTGAGCGGATGTATGCGAGGTGATTTTTTTGCCTACTTTAAGAAATTACATATTATTGAGTTTTATTGCCGGAATGCCGAATAAAGGCCAGAATTTCAACCAGGAATTTTAACTAATTGCAACCGGATTCTTAAATTCTAAATCCTGATGGTCCCTAGTTGCAGATGAAAGAAAACTATATGCTTCACAAAGTAAAAATTGCTTGCTCGTAAACTTCACACTGAAGGCAAATGGGATTCGTTTGTATGTTCTGAAAATACTTAATTCTAATATATGAAATGGTGTCAGATGTCAGTGCCCTCAGGCGTTACAAGAAGTTATGTCTTCCTTTGTTTAGTGAACTAATACTGAAAAACATAAATATCTATAAGAAAATTATTACGAAATTCAAGCGATAATTATATTTATACTATTCTAGAAGCAATATAAATATATTAATCCTTTTTTAACAATATTAAATTAGGCGGTTAGAGCGGTACTCAGCAATTCTGTTTAATAATTACTTCAACCACACCTAACCCGCTGCGCCAATCGTCCCCTCTCGCTAATGTAACCACACGCTAATGTTGTTGCAACTTCCCTCAGTTTCTGGTTAATTAAGACACATTTTTGAGTGGCACTTACAGGGAACTAAATAAATAATTGTGTCGTAATTCGAGGGAACGGATTTAGACAAATGCATTATAAAACACCAATATTTGCTGGGAGGATTAATTTTAAATGAAGGGCCCGGTTTTCTTTGATTTATGGCAGTAGAAGTACACTGTTATAAGTCTATACTCAATACCAACTCTACTCAAAGTAACACCCTCGAGGATAACAGGCGTGACGTTATGTATATTTAAGTAAAAAGCTTTATAAAAGTATGTCGAGTGTCGAAAAGAACATATTGATTGAGTTTGTTGTGAAAACTCCGCGAAATTGTAGTCGTTTCGCAAAAATCTTGATAACTGTTTTCTTAAATACTACCGAGCACTTGAAGCGCGTTTTGTAATCTGTAATTATAGATTTAATTTTGATAGTGTTAACCCATAAAAGGCGGGAGATCTTACAGCGTCATCGTAAATTAATTCTCGTATGAAATAAAATAAAAAGTAAAACTGTGGTTTTAATACAGTTTAGTACAATTTTGAACAGTGGTAGAGCCACGCGGCAGCTTTTGCTGTCGCACGGATGGGCCGGCTCGAACCGGGGTGGTACCACGACCTCACAGAATACCAGCGTGAAGTAGAGGTTTACCTCTGCGTTTCGCTTGGTGAGTGCAGGTGGCCGGAGGCCCTTTTTACTGGAAATGAGGCATTCCATCTTAGTCCTCACGGGTGACAACGCATCTACATTTTGATTTGGAATAGAGGATAGATGTGGATGACTATGGGCCGCAGCAACCACTTACCATCAGGTGGACTGTGTGCTCGTATGTCACCCTTATCCTATAAAAAAAAATATTTGTTTAAACGTTTATATGTACACAAAATAGCATATTTTTCTTAGATTTGTGATAAACGAGCACACAGTCCATCTGATGTTAAGTGGACGCTGTGGCCCATAGACATCTACATCTATCCTTGTCGTGAAGCGACAATTAAAAGAAGAAAGAACCTAACCTACGATCAGCAAAACAACCAAATAGACCAAGACAATAATATATTTAAGTTTTAAAAGAGTATTTACAATTTTATATATCAAAAATGGAGTATGAGTATGAGGATGGATGATGTGATTTACAAATTATATTTAAAAAAAAAGGTAATAAAAAAAAGATTTATGTCGTAGCTGAGTCCGAAGATCCCAAGCGTGCTCTCAGCGCCTGGAACGAGCACGCACGGCGTAGGTGGGTAGGCGTTGGCGTCTCTAGGCGACGACCTCAGGTGAATGCGGCGATTGCAGGATCGGCGACTTCAGCCCAGACAGGAGCTTGCAGGATCCTCAGCGACTTCAGACAGCGCAGTGGCCTGCAGGATCCAGTGACTGCAGGCGGGACAGAGATTTGTAGGTTCCGGTGATTTCGGGCGGAACAGAGGTTTGTAGGTTCCGGCGACTCCAGGTAGAGTAGAGATTTGTGGGATCTCGGCGACTTCAGGCA
This sequence comes from Parnassius glacialis, assembly GCA_033319125.1. Classification (NCBI taxonomy): domain Eukaryota; kingdom Metazoa; phylum Arthropoda; class Insecta; order Lepidoptera; family Papilionidae; genus Parnassius; species Parnassius glacialis. The sequence continues at coordinate 1,379,170 of JAVANC010000025.1, read as the reverse complement.
GAGCAACGTTTTGTAGGATCCGGCGACTTCAGGCAGAGCAACGGATCGTAGAGTCCAGTGGCTTCAGGCAGGATAGAGGCTTGCAGGATCCCGGGGCAGAGCGGCCCCGGGATAAGGCCTTTAGAAGATGCTTCCGATACGAGAACTGAAGCAAGACTGCCTTTCTTCACCGATTGTTCGGCTTTTATATCTTTCTAGAGAGAACGGAAAAATTATTTAAATTAAAAGGAAATTTATTGTAAATGACCTAGAGCAAAAGAGTATTTATGTGAAAATATCGAGATAAAACATTATATCGGTAACGAATTTGAATAAAAATTGCCATGACAACGGTATAAATTGTAGTTGTCATAAAAACCAATTTTTGGTTTTTGGACTTTTATTAAGAAATTATTACATTTAAGTATGAATTGAGATATGATTCACATAGGAAAAACTTATGCACGGCTGCGTGCATGAAGCCTGAAATTGTAGAGTTACAGAGAATTCAATAAAATACCATAAAAGGTAAGACTTCATTGACAGCTATTTTAAAAGTGATAAATAGTGTGAAAATACGAAGTAAAATGATATGTTATTGTGTAAAAACGTTACAGGATCCTATAGAAATAAAGGTGATGCAAAATATAAATGCAGAAAATCAAAAACAGAATGAAAAAAATAGTATAAAGTGATGCAAAACATGAATGCAGAATATCAAAACAGAATGAAGAATTAGTGTACAATGAAATGTAAGTAGTATAACACTACATTTTCCCCCCGACCCTGGAAAATTTTTGACTCAGCAAAAATTTTGATATATACATTCTAAAATAAACCATAAAAACACAGCTTTGCAGAAACAGGCATCAACAGGCAAAATCAGCTATACTATCTCTTACATTCATCATCTGCATTCAGGTAAGGGTGGAGTTCACATTCAATGACTACCACTCTAAAAGTGTGTTTTCAAAACGACATTAAGGCTTATTTAAGGAGTAGTCAACCGCTCCTGTGTGGGAAAAAAAAATTAGTCGGAGAAACACCACTCTTAGAAGTGTGTTTTCAAAAGGACATTCAGGCTTATTTAAGGAGTTGTCAACCGCTCCTAAGTGAAGATAAAAATTAAGGGAGTAGTCAGCTGCTCCCAAGTGAAGATAAAAGTGAAGAAAATTAAGGGAGTAGTGAGCCGCTCCCAAGTGAAGATAAAGATAAAAAAAATTAAGGGAGTAGTCAGTTGCTCCCAAGTGAAGGTTTATACATATATACAAATTAACAGTTATATTTATACATATATACAAATTAACAGTTAATAAATGTATAGAAATAATAAGGTGAACGTGGTGATATTTATACATATATACAAATGAACAGTTAATAAATGTTTAGAAAAGTTATGGTTAGTTTTGCTTCAGCTTTCAAAAACAATTTTATATAAAGTGCAAAGTGTAAAGTTAAGTTTAAGAAATAAAAATATTATTAAAAATCGTACCTCTAAGTTATCTAGAATAAAAAATATTAGAGTGATGAATGTAACTTAGAGTGATGAATGTAAATGAAGTGTTATATGTAGGCCTAAATACAATCCAGATAAGTTGAAAAACTAGAAGAAGTTTTGTTTTAGAATTTTGAAGGTATGAAAAGGATGTGTAAATGAATGATGAATAGTAAGTTAAGAACAAAAGGGAAAGCAATTAAATCAAAAGGAACTAGACAAGGCGCAGTAAAGGTGAAGAATTAAAAATTAAATTAAGCAAGCTTTAGTCGAGGAGACCGAAGCCCATAACTTCATCGTCAGACTCAGATTCTTCCTTCTTGGACTCTCTCTTCCTTCTTCTCAGCTACCGGCGCTGCAGCAGCGGCGACCGCAGCCACGGGCACGGGCGCTGCTCCACCGACGGGCATGGTCGACAACTTCTCACGACCCTGCGCGAACAGTTCTTCACTCTTGCCATTGAGTTCCGAGATGACCTTCTTTAGTTTCTCGGAGTTTGCCTCAACACCGACAGAGTTGAGGATCTTCACAGACAGAGTCGACGACTGGCGTGTAGGATCCCAGCGCCTGACTTGCAGGATGCGCCGACGACTTCAGGATGCGCCGGATGTAGATGGAGGCGGAACAGAGGTCTGTAGGTTCCGGCGACTCCAGGTAGAGTAGAGATTTGTGGGATCTCGGCGACTTCAGGCAGAGCAACGTTTTGTAGGATCCGGCGACTTCAGGCAGAGCAACGGATCGTAGAGTCCAGTGGCTTCAGGCAGGATAGAGGCTTGCAGGATCCCGGGGCAGAGCGGCCCCGGGATAAGGCCTTTAGAAGATGCTTCCGATACGAGAACTGAAGCAAGACTGCCTTTCTTCACCGATTGTTCGGCTTTTATATCTTTCTAGAGAGAACGGAAAAATTATTTAAATTAAAAGGAAATTTATTGTAAATGACCTAGAGCAAAAGAGTATTTATGTGAAAATATCGAGATAAAACATTATATCGGTAACGAATTTGAATAAAAATTGCCATGACAACGGTATAAATTGTAGTTGTCATAAAAACCAATTTTTGGTTTTTGGACTTTTATTAAGAAATTATTACATTTAAGTATGAATTGAGATATGATTCACATAGGAAAAACTTATGCACGGCTGCGTGCATGAAGCCTGAAATTGTAGAGTTACAGAGAATTCAATAAAATACCATAAAAGGTAAGACTTCATTGACAGCTATTTTAAAAGTGATAAATAGTGTGAAAATACGAAGTAAAATGATATGTTATTGTGTAAAAACGTTACAGGATCCTATAGAAATAAAGGTGATGCAAAATATAAATGCAGAAAATCAAAAACAGAATGAAAAAAATAGTATAAAGTGATGCAAAACATGAATGCAGAATATCAAAACAGAATGAAGAATTAGTGTACAATGAAATGTAAGTAGTATAACACTACATCCTCGATTAAGAACCAAAATACAGATGCGTTGTCACCCATGAGGAATGCCTCGTTTCCAGTAAAAAGAATCTCCGGTACTCTATATTCACTATGGTGGCAAAAATGATGAAGATGATGGCGAACAGTCAATTATTTAAGAGTTAAACAGATTTGTAGTTACGCAGAGATGAAACATAATATAGGGGACTGTGCAGCGAAAAACTAACATATAGTCATAAGTATATTTACATCACATATTTGAAATATTTATAATTGTATATGTAAGTTCGTGATAGTAAGTTTTTTTTCAAATCACAGGTTTAATTTTAAAACACATTTTTACAGCTTTATAATTTTTTTTATCCACAACGCCAGGCACTTCAGTCAGCACAACATTGAATAAAAAAAACGTAATGAACAAAATACAAAAAACATATACTCTTAATCACGCAAAGAAAGCGTTATTTTAAACCAAGGATTTAGGGTTAGGGTCGGGGTTGTATTATGAGTTCTTATATCAAATCATACATACATACATACATAAACACTCACGTCTGTCACCCAGAGGGGTAGGCAGAGACTATGGACTTCCATTTGGCACGATCCTGACAGACCTCTCTCGCTTCCTCCACATCCATATACCTACGCATACACGCTCGTCGGTTAAAGGTACTCTTGATTTGGCCCATTTTCAACATATCGCCAATTTGGTCGATATCAAATCAAAAAAATCAAAAATCTTTATTTCATTTACGTAAGTCTAAAAATACAAGTTTGAAGTTTCCTTTTAAGCTAAATAAATTGCTATCCAATATATGTCTTAGCAACATAAAAAAAAATTCAGTTATATAGTAGTATATAATAAGTTTCAATCTAACGAAACCTCATATATAAAAATCCATCAAACCCTTTAGGCTATAGAGCCTGCCAAAGAAATAGACTTGCATACCTACATACTCTCGAAAACCATTACCATCATTCTGGGGCAGTCGGGTAGCAATGACATCAGAATCCAGTATTACCTATACATATCTATGTAGTGATACAGTTACCAATTATTTAGATTACGAGCTATTGATGAGGCATAGACTACGCAAGTCGGAATCGATTTCCAGAACGTTCGCAAATAATTTTTAACCTCATTTCAATCCCGCAGCCGTGGCAATTAAGACAAATACCATCCACAAATATGGTACAATTAACAAAATCATTGCATGATACTAAACATGCAAATTTAGTTTTTATAATAAGGGAATTAAAGTTAGAATTGTGTGTAGACAGCAGTTGCGGTGTGTATTAATTAAGGATGGTTCGATTCAGTGGTTTCTGATTCGATTAATGCATATTAAATATTAGGATTGAAGTGCGAATCTTTGGCGTAAATTTTTAATAAAGAATGTGAAGTATTCATGAAATAAATAATTATGCTCCTTATATAAAATTCTATATGAAGATCGTTTTACGTTGAAATTTAATTACTTGATAAAATAGTAACATAATCAATAGAATCAGGCGTTATTTTGCGGAAATCCATTATAATAAAGATGGTAAACATTACTTTGCCTATATCCCCCCAGTTAAATAAAATGATGTGTCTTACCTAGTTTGAAGAGCACCTCCCTCCCTTCCTAAATTGCGTGCACTATCCCCGTCACCACTACTCCCACCACCACTACACTAGGAAAGACACACCACCGACGATAATACCACTTAAGTGGTTAAATACAACACGGGTTTCGCCTCTACACGAGGCATCCTCCGGTGAAGTAGATTCAGCGGCGGCAGTGCAGTAATTTTACTATCTTTAGTATCATCATGATCATCATCATCATCTATACATTTTTATTACAGAAATAGATAAGTGGGTGTTGTGAGTACCTACCCAGATGAATTCCTATGTAGAAAAACTGCTTTTTTTTAAGATTAAAGGTAATACTTATATAATACGAGCACACGATCCGCCTGAACGTATAAGTGAATACTGTAGTCCATAAACATCTAAGGTTATCCTCGGTTAAGAATCAAAATGCAGATACGTTGTCACCCGCGAGGAATAAGACGGAATGCCTTGCATATTGGTTGGTTTAAAACGACTTTAAACGAGCCTCCTATGCAGAAGTTCTAGTAGTGAAAACAAGAAGTAGAAAGTAGGAGATAAATAAAAGAAAGTTATTATAAGCGAGTTAGAAGTTAAATAGATAACACCCAAAACAGGATGTGGGATAGATACTGTTTTCGTATAATATTAAAAGTCCTGCTGACTTTTTTGCCGGTTCTTCCCAGGGCAGAGATATTTTCGAACCAGTGGTAAAAGCTTATATGACGTTCAACGAGTATTCTTGTAATATATTTAATACAAATATTCTAAACTGGAATATTATAAATGGGTATGCAGGAAGTCGATGGATGCAGGTGGCTAAGGACCGTGCTATGTGGCTTCCAGCCGATTGTGACACCTTAACCTTCTTAGACGACGCCGCGCCTTTCTTATGCCACTGCATTGTCTCCTGCTTTGACTCAAGTTCTTAGTGATGAACCCAAGTTTCATCCCTAGTCACAAATCGGTTCATAATTTCGTCCCTGTTCTCACTATACAGCCAAAAACTCGCGGGAACGCCGTTGCTGTTTCTGAAGCAGAATGAGCATTCTTGGTGCCCATCTTGCACTTAGCCATACTAAGATGGTTGTGGAGAATGTTTAAAGCAGTCGTAGATGATAATTCAGTTATTTCTGCGACCTGTTTTTTCTTCAGACGAGCATCTTCAAGAACAAGTTAGTTAGTTTTTAGTAAGTATCGTCTTCAATTGGGTCTCTGCCTTGCTTGAGAAAGCTATGCCAATTATATTTTCCATAGGGGGAGGCCTATGTTGAGCAGTGGACTAGTGAAGGGCTGCAAAGATAGTGATGATGATGATGAATCTAGACTATTACATTAAATTAAATTGTTATTTACATTATAATATTGTTATGTATAGAAATACCTCAAAACCTTAAAACAAAATTGTACAACCAGTGCGTGTTGCCAGTGATGACTTACGGAACTGAGACGTGGTCCTTCACTGCTGGCCGTATGAGGAAGCTCAAGGTCGCTCAGCGAGCTATGGAGAGGGCTATGCTCGGAGTTTCACTGCGTGATAAACTTAGGAATGAGGATATCCGCAGTAGAACCAGAGTAACTGACATAGCCCAACGGATTAGTAAGCTGAAGTGGCAGTGGGCCGGCTATATAGCTCGAAGAACCGACAACCGATGGGGAAGAAAGGTTCTCGAGTGGCAGCCTCGTACCGGTAGGCGAAGTGTAGGGCGTCCCCCCACAAGATGGAGTGACGACCTGGTAAGACATGCAGGAAGTCTATGGATGCAGGTGGCTCAGGACCGTGCTTTGTGGCATTCTTTGGGGGAGGCCTATGTTCAGCAGTGGACTTGTGAAGGGCTGTAATGATGATGATGATGAAATTGTTTAAAGTTGAAATATCTACTCTTAAATCTAAAAATATTAAATTGCTTACCCTTACGGGAGTCGTGTCAGTTTAGTCATTAGATCTTACCTGAAACAGAAATAATGTATTAGAGATTTCATTTTTTTATAGAAACTCTATCATACTAGGAATAACTGTGGTATCTTGAGGGTGTTTTATATACATAAATTGCTAGAAGCAATATTGTAGTTCTCACAGACCCGGTTATGTTTCTGAATCGTAGAACTTGATTTTCGAGGTTTGAACGAACCGAGCTATTCCAATAGCATACACTTTTGTGTTATTATGGTATGCTGAGTATATATGCGTCTGATCCTAAATGTAACTGAATATTATCGACGACCGATATGTGCTTCTCAAATTTTATCTCCTACTAGAAATTGACACAGGGACCTTTTCTCAATAAGATGTTGCACTCATCACTAAGCGCAACTGCAGCTTCCTTCAAGATTTAAAATCAGTCAGAGACAAGTCATAGGGCATTTGCGGAATGCACTCGCCGGCGCCGACGCCTCTTACAGCTTTCAATTGCGGGCGTTTTCATCTCGCAAGTCTCAATTGGATGCTGTTGTATTAGCGTGTACATGTATCTTTTATAAATCAGACAGACTTTGGGATAGTTACAGTATTGTCGGTTATATTTATAGTACATAGACTGACCAAAATAGTGATTGTATATTAAACAAGTGATAGACATGATATAACGCAATCAGTCAGCATATTTACTAAATTTGCTGTGCTATATCTTTTCATAACAAAGTCCCAGAAAACGCATAATCTATCAAAAAGTTAAAAAAAATATTTATCAAAACTGTTTAATAAGGGTTATTAAACTACTAAAGAGGTGGAATGAGATGATCGCTACCATGCTGTTTTTAAATGTTTTCATATTTAATTGTACATCATATTATATGGTAAATAATATGTATTCTTGTATACATATTATATTTATAAAATATTATATTAGATATATAAAAATTATATATTAGATATATCATTTTTATATATCTAATATATAAAAAAATATTTTTGTTTGTTCGTATTTTATGCGCTGCCATACCGTTCATCAGATTGCGCTAAAACTGTCAACTTATTCTTCTTCTTAATAACTGGCTTTACGGCTCTGGGATCTAGACCTTCTGAGCCTGAAGTTACCAATATATTATAATAATTATCCTTCATAGTATACTGCTTCACAATATGTTGATGCGTCACATTGTGCGGCCCTTGGGAGATTTTGACGGCAACTTGAGCCAGCAGGCAGCTGACAGTTGGCGATGGTATCTAAAGGCAACTATGCAAACAGCTTATCTTGAGAATCCATCACCATCAGAGCACCTGTTTCACCGTTTCCACTAATAGTTTACATGCGTAGACAGTTCATACAGAAAATCGCACCACTTACATATCAAATCCACTTCAAACTATTATTTAAACTATAATACAGGAGCAGCAAACCGCCGCCGATCAAGTTCCCGCCAAAACTCCTGTCAACTTATTGCTTGCACTTGTGCGAAGGTTAGAACTTATAAGCATAGTACAATTAACTTACAGTGAGTGGCGCGCGAATAGTACCAACAAAGGAGATGTATGAAATTGGGTTATTGACATCGTTCGTAACAGTTATACAAAAATATGTAGGTAATATAAAGATAAATTATAAGCATAAATAAATGTTTTTTATTTCTGTAGGCCTTGGGAAAATCATAAAAACATTTTTTAAAAACTGAAATAGAAAGCTAATGCTTTTGCTTTAGCAAAAACGAAACGTTTTTAAATATCTTTCTGTTCTGTCTATAGCAATAGATAATGAAGGCTATTTTTATAATAAAATAACCTTCCTTACCAAAAAAAATTATAATACTGAAACATTGACGCGAATCTGTAGTTATTAATATTGAATAAAATAATATATTTAGAAAACGATTGAATAGGCTGCATGGTTATTGATCATTGCATATTCCGAAGGAGACTTAACTTAGTAACTTCAAGTTTCAGCTTGTCATCACTCATCATAGCTTGTCATGGGATAGATTTCGTGGTTTTATATTCGTGGGTTTATTTAACTTGGCTCTTGGATTTTCTCTCGGATCACAGGACAGTTGTGTATTGCGCCCATATAATGAAAATAAAGTGATACTTAAGTTTTGAGAGGAATAGAACAGACAATGTACAGCCTCCGTCTGTTTTTTTAGATGACATTTTATTGATAATTGCAGAAAATAGTTAAACAATTAAAAAATGTTGAGTTTTATTTTACTTTATATAATAATAACTACAAAACTGCATTCTTTTGTGTTTTTTTCAATTTATTCAAACAACCTATCACAAGAACGAGTGATTTTACTACATAACCTACAAATCATACAACAAAATAAAAAAAACCCCCAGGCCCGACAAAAATATGACTTTGGATATAAGTAGCAAATATTTAAATCTTCAAACTGACACATATATTAAGTTTGTTCACGCCGGGCCCAAGCTTGTATGGAATCAAGTTCATCTCCTTTATTTGAAAAAATACATCACTCAACTTCAATGAATGTATTATCATTCCTAATTAAACAGTATAACTCTTCCAAATTTAAAATGATATTTCGACAATTATTTTTTCTGTGGCAGCAATACGCCGGGTACCAGCTAGTATAAAATTAAAATTATTTCATTCTATTATGTTCTATTCTATTTTTACTACTATACTTTAATTAACTTGGTTTTTTATGTGTATAAATTTATAATTATCATTTACAGTTGAGTTTCAAATTCGTTGTAATGGACTATTTCATTTTTACTTTTTTGTATTTTAAATGAAATAACATAAATTAGAAATATTTCATTCAAAAAGGATCCAGCCAATTACCGCCTGCAATAAACTGATAATAGTTAAACCGAAATAGCGCGTAAATCAACATTTATGATGTCATAAAACGGAATCCACAAACCACCGATTATAAGTAACGGGATAATTGTATTGGACACAATAGCAATATCCTATTATAGGTTCGTTTAATGACTTTAAGTTATGAATCTATATATTAACACGTGAAAGGAGATCATTCATTGTTTTCGTTCATACTGCCAATGTCAATTATTGTCAAACACGAAATAGTCTATAGTTAAAAAGTCACACAGGGTAGAGATTGTCGGCTAAAAATTTTAAAATGTTGCCAGCAAAATAATTATTTACAGATTGAGTGAATGAGCTGTGAATTTTGTGTGATTTCAAATGTCTCTTTTCAATAGCCTATGGGGTGTATGTCAAGGCAAAGAAACATTTATATTTCATATTTCGTATATAATATATCTGTGTATACTATAGTTTTTATTTATGTGGTACGGGCCTAGTCAGCAAGCGATCCAATGCGCGGGTGCGGGGGTATCAAACCAGTTCAGTCTTATCGCTCGGCGTTATCGCGTCTTCAATTTTTTTTAATGATTTTAGGTGATATTTAACTCATGATATAATCAAATGTTGACACGGATATTCGAGTGTACTCAAAGAATTTTCTAGGATACAATCTCAATTCTTCATACATAGTAAAAAAATCACCATTTATTTCTCTCTGTTTTTATTTACATCGTGCACACCCTCCGTTCAACTTCCATCTCAGAATAGAAATGTCTAGTAAAGATACTAAATCCCTGCCTAAGGTTTGCAACACCTGAAATACGGTCTAAGCTCACCGTGGCTATCAAACAAGCGTCACTGTGGCTATGGCACGCGCATTCCCAAGTCGCCGTGCATTCACAGTGGACGCACACTAACGTAGCTTCAGCTTCGCTCTTACACGTAAAAATCTACTCGCATATTGAATAAAAAAGACTCTGTTCTATTTTAGTCTATTCTATGCTGATTCTGCGGACGCCAATTAAATTGTGATGCGTGGCAAATTTCGCAAAATTTCCCTACTATTGCGGCTCGGTAGCGCAGAGGCTGCTGCGTTGCCGAGCCGCATGTTCGAATCTCCCATGGAACAAATGTTTGTATTGTTATATGATCTACAAATAATTGTGACCTGTATGTTTGTGCCAGTGCGATTAATATATGTCAAATTAGTGGTAAAAGTGCCAGTTGCAAAAATCGCAAAAAAACATCAGTTGGGTAGAGGTTAATATATAATAGGCTAATTCTTAGGGAAGTTTAGAGTTCACATATCCTCTAAATATTTTTAAATTTCTCAGATAGTGCTGGTGAAGACAAAATTCTGATTTTCTCGCGTAATATGGGTTTCAAAGCAAGCGTCAACTTTGAGCTATCACAGCTCTGTTTGTGTGATGACGAAAGTATTAATAATCCGTCAATTTCATCTCGTTGAGCAAACAGCAGTCAAGTCAATATGATACATATTAATATGTTTATTAATATGTATCATATTGATATTAATTAACCGCAGAGTAATCGTCGTCACCACAGGTTAATATTAAATGGGTTTGATTTTGCGACAAAGAGTTAGGCAGCCGGGTAGATTTTAGTTAAAAACTGGAAACTAACGAGGTTCATAAAAAGTTAGAGTGGCAAACGTCCTCCTGATCGTAAGTAGATGCTTCAACATAGACATCTACATATAACCTTGATTAAGAGTCAAAATGCAAAGGCGTTATCAGCTGAAAGCTGAAGATGTTTCGTTACCAGTAAAAAGAATCTCCAGTTTTTGTCACTCACAATACGAAATAACAATATTCTGCTATTTCACGGTACTGTAATTCGGAATGTCTTTTTTTATAGAATAAGAATGACAAATGAACAAACAGTCCACCTGATGGTAAGTGGATGGTCCATAGACATTCACATTTATCCTCGATTAAGAATCAAAATGCAGATGCTTTGTTACCCCTGAGGTCTAAGATGTTCTCTACACTCACCATATGGAACATACCAGCATTAAACTGCCATTCCACGCTGGTATTTTATGAGAGTGTTGTTCAACCCTGGTCGAGCCGACGCATTTGTGCTAAAACCATAATATAGCTGCAGCGTGGTTCTACCGCGTATAAAATGAACCTACCTAACTTTAAATGTATGAAATTAATTACTTCACTGCACAATATTAAATATCTTATTGAAATAGTTAAATAAACCACGAATTAATCTATTCTCTCGAACTACAGTCGAAATATTTGCGGTCAATTGCCGGTCGCGCTTTGTGACGTAACTCGTTTGTAACCACAGAACTGCCTTTGAGGTGAAACCGTTTGAGGATAGTAAGGGATTTAGTTCATTCAATAAGAGCAGAATAGAGATGTGCAAACAATGTATCGAGATTTCACAATGTACGAAATTAAAATTTGGATTTTTATTTCTATACACTTCACATGTATTTGAATGGCATTCACTTACCCTAACCTAACCTAAACTAAACTAACCTGCATTTGACATTTGCAAAAAACCTTTGAAACCTGGTAACGAGGCATTTCTTTTTTTATAGGATAGGGTGACAAACAAGCACACAGTCTACCTGATGGTAAGTGGTTGCTGTGACCCATAGACATCTACATCTATCCTCAATAAAGGATCAAAATGTAGATGCGTTGTCACCCGTGCGGACGAAGATGAACTGCCTCTTTTGCAGTAAAAAGGGTCTCCGGTTCTCTACACTCACCTTACCAAACACAGCAGTGTTAAGCTGCTGTTTTACGCTGGTATTCTGTGAGAGCGTGGTCTAACTATACTACTAATGTAGCTGCAGCATGGCTCTACTACGTATAAAACTTCAATAAAAATTTCATATTAGTCATCCAGGGAGATAACACGTCTATATATATCCTTGTTTGTTTAATGGCTACAGGCGGCTACGGTTTGCAGTAGCCACTTACCATTAGGCGAACTGTAAATTCATTAGTCACAGCCTGTAATTACATTGGTTTCATATACCATTCAGACTAGAATACAGCAGCGCAAGCACTGATAATTGGCGGCAGAAATAGGCACGAGGATGATATCCCTGGGCAGGAAAGGATTCCTTCCACCTAGTAGACTAATGTCAGATTTAAAATACATAAGCAGGTCACGGTGTGTAGCTTCGAAGGAACGGAGCCACTATTTTCTGACGACTTCAAAAAGGAGATGGTACTCAATTCGACTTTATGTTCTTTTTTCTTTTTTTTTATGTGCGTTACCTCATAACTTTTTTCTTGGTGAACCGATTTCGATGATTTTTTTTATTTGAAAGCTGGTGCTTCTTATAAAGTCCCATATAAATTTGATTAAGATCTGACCAATAGTTTTTGAAGTATTCTTAATAATTTATATTAAAGTCGATTGTACAAAATTTTTAATTTTAAATTATGTGTACTCTAATTGTTAATCAACCTTATTCTAATTGTTAAAATAAGAGAATTTCGGTACATAATTAAGAAAGAAAGTGGAGATAATAAAAAATCTCGTATCTGTACTAGTATAACACGAGTATATATGGCAGATCTTAACCATGCATAGATGTCAAACTGATTTGGATTCAATTTGTAACACAATAGCTTATAACCTGAAAGTTACTTTTACCGCGGAAAAATTAAAGTTATTAAAATATGAATAAAAATGGCACTACTGTTTCTATACGAGCAGAGCCAAGGGCGTAGGCTTGTTATTAAACAAATCAATCATAGAATAAACTTATTAAGCTAATACTAACATGTCAGTGATTAATAATATGCACTTGTACATACACATTTATGATACAGGGAGTAAATCTGAATAGCGTGAGACAGTTGAGGCTAATGTATGCGCCCACACGTCTACTCATCAGTCCGTACGTGCGGCTGAACCTAGCCTGTAGCTGTTTGCCACATTCATTAACCCCGATATTTCCATGATGGAAATTTGCAGTGCTTTTAACACACTTTTATCCATATTTATTGAACATACATACTTATTTATTTTAAAATATTTTAACCTGTGGGTCACAGTAGCATTTAAAAAATAGGTCGGATGTAACAGCTTTTATACAAACCACAACTGAGTATAGTCCGACTCTTATTTCTGAGAGGGTTGCATTGAATTTTTTAACATCCAGATTTCACGATACGGATATTTAGCGTGGTAGAGATATGCTGCAGCTATATATATATAGCATGTATGGGTCGGCTCAGCCGAGGACGGACTACACTCTTACAGATTACCAGCGTAAAATAGCAGCGTAATGCTGCTATGTTTCATATAGTGAAAGTAGAGAACTGGAGACGCCTTTTATTGGAATCGAGGCGTTCCATCATAGTAATTAGGGATGACAATCATCTGAATTTTTATTCTTAATAGGAAGGAAAAGATGAAGACGTCTATGGGCCACAGCATCTACTTCCTATCAGGCGGACTATTCGCTCGTGTAGTGTAATTCTATAAAAAAAAAACGATGTTTTCCTATACCAACGAATGCGTCTTCAATCAGCATTTAATATTTCAATTGACAGTTTCATTGGTGCCAGGGAAGATCGAACTAGGTTTATTTAAGTGTTACGAAGTTTAAGAGCGAATGCATAAGCATGGATTACCCCAGCGCTACGCAGCGTTTTATTGTCAAATAAAGAAAATTATGTGAACACTACAACCCCTCTCGGTAAGTTACTGTTAGTTTATTTTTTTATGTGAACGCCGCTATATAAGTAATAACTAACAAACTATAGTACAAAAGTTAGTTAGTTATTTTTTTTAAACGTTACCTCCACACTAGGATTTTCTCCTGTATCTCGAGGGTAGTTTACATACTTAGATTACCCAAGGATAAACATCCAGACCCAGAACAATTATTTGTAGGTCATACAAATACTTGTTCCATGCGGGAGTCGAACCTGCGGCCCTTAGCGCAGCAACTCAATGCTAGCCACTGCGCCATGGAGCCGAATTTTGTTATCATATTACATAATACTTTATTAAATAACTGGGAAAAGATTTTAACATTTTTATTAAACTCTTTTATGAATTAAGTGAAAGAACTATTGGATTGCGACCGCAACAGTGCATGATAAATACTGTACATTACAGATACATACAACACTTACGAAATTTTATACTTCAGTACTCGTAAAAACAGAAATTACTAGAACTTCACTATTCATTTGAGCGCCATAAGAGTCAAGTAAGAACCGCATTGAATTTAAAGCACAATGTATATTTTCTCATGTATCTACGATCGAGTAGGCTGTTAAATTAATTAATTAGTAAATATGTTTGGACAGCTGTATTAATTCATTATTCCTGAAAATATCCTGAATATCCTGAAAGTTAATAATGATAAAACCTATAGAAGGCGGGTAGTTAAAAGAAACTAAAAACACAAAATGAGATTGTCTATTGATTGAAACACTAACGAGCGTGGATATTAACCGTGCAGATTCTTAGAAGAGTGTCGATATCGATATAGTTGGTAAAATAAAGTTTTTTTTAAGTTGAATTGAAATGTATGCAAGTAAGCTCAACAACATTATACATCTCATAGACTTTTCTCATCGATTGAAGTAATTCTCAACTTTTGGTTATGTTGACGATATTCATTACCTAATGAAATATTCTATAGTAATTAAAATATTAGTGAAAACACGCTCTCATTATTTTATCCTATCACTACCGTATATTACAAAAACTAATACGTTGTACGGAAACAATGGTTAAACTAAATATAAATCGTTAAAATAAAATATTGATTATCGACATTAACACACGCACATCACTAGTCGCCACTCATCGCTTCGCAAGTGGTGGCATAATAACGACCCCGATAACGAACCGTGGCGCATTGTCATCGACAAATGCAAAGCAATCGCGTCGATGGCTCAGCGCTGACTGCGCTACAGTTTGTACTATTTTAAAGCGCTTCTTTGCTGCGGGAAACACTCAATGTTTTTGCACAGGACTAAAACAATGGCGTGAACGCCATAAAGGTGAGGGTTTGCACACATGTAAACATCTGAAGTACTTTACTAGTTATATGTAATACTGTTTTTTATTAATACGGTATTAATATTTCCGCATTATTGAAACTTTAGCCATATTTTTTCAAATAAAAAACACTGCTAACGTCCTGCCTGATTTCGACTAAGTTTATAGTTTTCGAAATTTATAGCAGCAATGTGACAATTCACTTTACCTGATGGTAAGGTGATACTGTGCTTCATAGACACCTACACCTACCACCGATTAATCAAAATGCAGATGCGATGTAACCCTGAGGATGGAATAACAAAATTTCAGTAAAAATTATCTCAAATTTTATTGCTGCTTTACGTTGGAATTTTGTAACAGAGTAGTCTCTCCTGTAGAGTATATCAAACTGCGGTGTCATTACTGTTGTGATGGCTTTGTAATAAGACAAACTTATCTATGTTCCATGCTGCAGCTATATTAGTAGTATAGTTGTAGCACGAATGTGTCGTCTCGACCAGCGAAGGACCACGTTCTCACAGAATACAAGCGTAAAATAGCAGCTTAATGCTGCTGTTTCGTATGGTCAGTGTAGAGAACCGGAGACTCCTTTTACTGGAAACGAGGCATGCCATCTTAGTCCTCACGGGTGACAACGCATCTGCATTTTGATTCTAATCGAGGATATAGTATGTAGATATATATCCTATATAAAAAGTTCACCATAAATTCTCAAACCATTTTTTATTGACTGGGAACTAGATTATTAGGTACTTATTTCTGCTTAGAAGCAGCAGTGCGTGCACTATGTATTCCAGGTCAAACGATTTAGAGAACCTCGTCCGAACAGTGTAAGGAGGTAACAACTCCTCGAAAGTGACAAGGCATTTGTAGCCTTGGTTGCAGGTTGCAGGTTTTTATACGCGGTAGAGCCATGCTGCAGCTATATTATGATTGCAGCTCGAATGGGTCGGATCGAGCGGGGAAGGAGCACGCTCTCACAGAATACCAGTGTGAAATAGCAGCTCAATGCTGCTGTGTTTCGTGTGGTGAGTGTAGAGAACCGGAGACCCTTTTTACTGGAAACGAGGCATTACATCTTAGTCCTCACGGGTGACAACGTATCTGCATTTTGATTCTAATCGAGGATATAGTATGTAGATATCTATGGGCACAGCAACCACTTACCATCAGGTGGAGTGTGTGCTCGTTTGTCACCCACATACTATAAAAAAAGAGATGTCTATGGGTCAAAGTATCCACTTATCATCAAGTAGACTGTGTACTCGTTTGTCAAACTTCATCTATAAAAGGTGACTATGGGTTGCAGTAGTAATTACCAACAAGAGAACTGTAATATCTTCCGTCATTTCTATTTTATTATATAATAAAAATATTAATAAAATACTCAAGAGTGAATTAAAATCTTTGCGCTCAATTTGCATACGAACTAATTTTCTAGGTACATCTGCGCCCGGATACATCGGGGAACTATTTTAATTACAGCATCCAGTCCGAAGTAACTTGGATACTTGCGGCCGGGCGACACGAACAAGTACGAACAGACCGTGTTCTTAGTTCATGCATTATACATCTAGAAATTAAAAATTAAAAGTAGACAAGTTTGCTGAATAAATTTCATTAATTTTTTTCTTGCAAAAAAAAGTAAAATTAAATTAAAGATACAGCCTTTATATTTTTTATATTATACATCCCATAGCTGAGCACAAGCCTTGTATCTTTTCTTAGAGGGTTTTTAAGCAATCAGGCCGCCAAAATGTTTTTTTTTTAAATTTCAGACATACAGCACACGATGTTTTCCTCCACTGCCGAGCACATAGTTAATCAGCCCTCGAAATTGCAGTTAACAAATTCATTGGTGCCGGCGGGGATCGAAATCGGGTTACCCGCATTTTACGGCTCTTCTGTATTGTATATGCCCATAGCTGAATGTAGGTCTATACCTTACTTTATTATATATATATCTTTATATATAAAAAGTACGTGTCACGTTGTTTGTCCGCGATGGACTCCTAAACTACTGAACTGATTTCAATGAAATTTTTGGTCAATGTGCAGTTTGGTCCAACTTAAAAGATAGGATAGCTTACATCTCAATTTATAGTCGCAATACAATATTATTTTATTGAAAATTATTTGTCTATTATTTGACAGTCACAATTATCTGTTAGCTCCAAACGATTCTGTCAGATGACGATATCTGTTGACTGGATTGAGTAAATATTTAATAGATGGCGCTATATTAAAAATTCAAACGTTTAATATAAGCTACAATTTAGTAATAACCACCACGTATTGCTGTAAGTATTCAACAGATAGAACCGATTTAAAAAAAATTGCAGACTGTGTGCAGTGTGGTCCAACTTGAGAGATAGGATAGTTTTTATCCCGATAAGTGACCGTCAATTTTTTTATTGCTAATTTCAGGAGTTTTTTTGGGAAAGCAAAAGGTCGTTCGGTAAGGGCAGAACAACGTCTGCCTGGTCAGCTAGTATGTATATATATATATATATATATATATATATATATATATATATATATATATATATATATATATATATATATATATATATATATATACTTATTTACCTATGTGAGACCTCAGCTATAGACGTATTTATAATTGATAGTTGTAATAATGACGACTCAACAGATATCTCTTAATACAATGTACAGGCTACAATGTAATCTATTCACCACTCTTGAACTAGTTTCACAATATTTGTGGTTAATCGTCGCCCGTGCTACCATTGAGGTCTCACCATTTGGAAATATTAAGGGCTTTACATATTTGATTATGATCCCTGGGAATAAAGTGATCGCTACTATATTGCTTCTAAATGTTTAAAAAAATTAAATTAATATTTAAAAAAAAGTCACAATGGGTTTCTTTCTGGTTTTTCCCAGGACAAAGGTTTTATTCGATTCAGTGGTACTATAAATAATTTTCAGTAAGTATTACTTGTAATCTTTATTGATTAAATTTATCCTATTCTATTCTATTCTTTAGTTAACTCAAGAGTTTATTAGCGTTGTCCAAACAATGTATCGCATTTATTATCTTTCACAACGTGCGAGATAAAATATTGGATAAAGGATTTTATTAGATTCAGCCTCAAATACAATGCAACATTGTTTTAAGTTCTAAATCATGGTTGAAATAATAAATTATTGAATAATACAACAGAAGAATTCTAAATTTTGAATATTTTATTAAAATTAAACTATAGATTAAACAAATGATATTTTCACTTATTTTAAAATTTCAAGGTTTCGAGTGCCTCGCGCACTCTTGGTCACTGGCGGACGTTACGGTAGTAATGTAGCGGCTATGCAAGAATATCTACTACCCTATATCGTCTATTAATGGTGTCGGTGGGTGTCGTAAGAGGCGACAGAGGGAAACTGAAACAGGAGATAAATGGCACCATCTTTTTGATATCTACTCAAAACAAAAATAGACACTGCGGTTGCCAACCCGCCCGCCTAGCGTGGCAACTATGCCAAAATACACCCTATGAGGCAATCTTTTTATTTGCTTTTGCTTTTTGTTTTAAAAACGTTACCCCCACACTAGGATTTTCTCCTGTATCGTGGAGGCAGTTTGCAAACACAAATTGCACAAGGACAAACATCCAGACCCGGAACAATTATTTGTAGGCCATACAACTACTTGTTCCGTGCGGGATTCGAACCCGCGGCCCCCAGCGCAGCAACTCATTGCTAAGCCCCTGCACCATGATGCATCTATGGCACCATGATGCATCTATGGCGGAGGCCTATGTTGATCAGTCATCTTTTATAGGTTGTAATAGATGGATGGATGGAATGGGTGTAATAATCAACTAGCCCAGGTTATGCTTTTAGCTCTCAGCTTAAATACAATTAATTTGTTTTTGTAAGACCTATGCGCCTACGCTAAATAAGTTTATAGTACTTATCTTGATGTTTGTCCTTAGGTTTGGACTTAATGTCCTTAAATTTACGATTTCTAGCTGATGTTAGCAACCAGGTCCTATCTACTGCATTAAGGATACCATTACAGCATATATTATATAAGTCCACTCTTGAACAAAGGCCTCCTCTATAGACCTGCTGATATGAGCTGGCCACTTCCTGGTTCAGTTTCCCTCTATCGCCTCTTACGACACCCACGGGATGATATGAGGTAGTGGATATTGTTACACCGACACTAAATGGAAATTAACATGAGGAATTCTTTAAATTTCATAGCCCTTATAAAAATAATAGGATGCTTCCTTAGTAGGAACCGGCGTTTTTTTATCGACAATTGTGGCCCATCAAATCTAATGTAAAGACCTGAAAATGCTCAAAGGCTACCTACCGGATCGTTGGCGTTTCACATCTTTACTTTCTTGGCGTTTCTCATCTCTTGTTTTACATCATAATATACGTGTAACTAATACAGATGAATAAAATCGAAATAGCTGCCTGTAATTATGACAAAATAATCATTTTAAAATTTTTGTCTGTCTGTCTGTCTGTCTGGGCTAATCTTGGAAATGGCTGAACCGAATGTGATGAAACATTACGAGCAGATAGACAGGAATGTCAACAAGGTATACTTTATCCAATAAAACTAAAAGATTTATTTATCTTAAATCATACAAACGCAACGTTAGATCCTATCTATGCGAAGCCGGAGCAGGTGGCTAATATGTAATATTACACAATAGCATTATACCAATTGTTTACCCCACAGGCCTCACGTAGGGTAACCATATGGATGTGCTTTTGTTGGACACGCCATCAGTACTTAGTCTTAATTATTATCACCATTATAGCCCTCCACAAGGCCTATCTATCAAAGATTGTCACAATATACGGTCCCTAGCCGTTTGCAGACATCGAATTCCTAAATCTCTTACCAAATCGTCACTCTATCAAGGAGTGGAAAGGGGTTAGTGTACGCTCCGAGTATCGGTTAAGGCTAACACTCTAGAAACTTACTTTCCTATCGATGTTGGTTCTTCGGGCTTTATGAAATATACTATATTTTATGGGAGGTATCATGTATATGTATAGAATTATAATGGTTTAGTAACTATTGATCGAAATTCTTGTTTGGCTGCTGCAACTACTTCTCTCACGCATGTCACATTAGAACATTAGTTCAGAATTATTTCTGGTTTGTCATACAAAAGATGAAATGTAATGATAGAATATATTTCGATACCGGTAATAAATTTTTACATAACTTTTTATATATAGAATAAGGTTGACAAACGAACACACAATCCAACTGATGGTAATAGATGCTGAGGTCCATGGACATCTATATCTATCTAAAGCGTTGTCATATCTGAGGACTAAGATGTGATTCCTCATTTCTAACAAAAAGGGTCTCCAGTTCTCCATACTCACCATACGAATCGCGGTAGCTTTGAAATGTATTTACTCTGGTATTCTGTGCGAGCAAGTCTTTCTCGGTGGAACGGAACCATTTGTGTTACTATCATAATACAGCTGCAGCAAACTCTATCACGAAAATAAATTTAACAATTCAAATATCCTGCAATTAGTGTCCCAATATTTCGTGTTGTTAACATGGTAACACTATACCACTCGATTCATGACTGGAACAGCGCAGCCACAGTCACTAAGCGTGGACAAAAGCTGCAAGCGGCAGCCATACTACGTATCCAATGCGACGCAAATAGGAATCAGTCATGATAACAGTCAATGCTATTTTCACCTTTGTATGCATAAAGCTTAGGGAGATAAAGGCTTGACATTGTTTCTAGATTTATCTAATTTGCATGGCTGGTTATAAGTTATAATAATGGAATGTATTTGCTAATTTGAGCCGGTAACCATGTAGTGGTGGTGTATACTCCATTTCGTCCCGAGGGTGTCGTAAGAGGCGGCAGAGGGAAACTGTAACAGGAGATGAGCAGTACCATCTTCCTAAAAACTCAAATTAATAAAAATAGCTTCGGTTGCCAACTCGTTTGCTAAACATGGGAACTATGGCAAAATCAGGGGGATATTTTTTATAGAATAAGAGTGACAAACTAGCACATAGTCCACCTAATGGTAAGTGGATGCTATGGCCCATAGACATTTACATTTATCCTCAATTAAGAATCAAAATATAGACGTGTTGTTGTTACTCCTGAGGACTAAGATAGAATAGCTAGTTTCCAGTAAAAAGTGTCTCCGATTATCTACACTCGCCATACTAAACATAGCAGCATTAAGCTGCTATTTTACGGTGGTGTTCTGTGTGAGTGTTGTCCCAGCTCGCGCCAAAACATTCGTACTACAACTATATATGGCTTCAGCATGGCTCTATCACGTATGAAAAGATGTTGAAAAAAAGATTCTCTTAATGTCTTCACGGTGTTTCCTGCACTGACGATGCCTGTTGTTAAGTTAGTACTTAAATGATCTTAACAATATTAGTGGCGTCGGGTTACGGTTGTAGGCGCGGTTTTAAATTACCATGTGTCATCTAAGTTTTCATATTTAATTTCCATAAAATTACTTATTTATGTATTTATTTATTTTTTTATAAGAGAGGGGGCAAACGAGCATGTGACTCACCTGATGGTAAGTGACTACCGCCGCCCATGAACCATGAACAACTGCAACACCAACCAGGGAAATGCAGATGCGTTGCCGGCCTTGTAAAAAGGAGTAGGCTCTTTTCTTGAAGGTCCCTAAGTCGTATCAGTCCGGAAATATCGCTGGTGGTAATCGATTCCACATGGAAGTTATGCGAGGAAGAAAACATCTTCTAAATCGCACAGTGAGTGGTGGACCGCCAAACATCCAAGTGGTATGGATGGTATCGCAAGTTTTGTCGCGACGTGCGATGATGAAATTGAATGGCTGGAATTAGTCCGAACAATTCCTCAAAGCACTTCCCATGGTAAATGCGATAAAATACACAAAGAGATGCAACATCTCTACGCAGTGCCAGTGAGTCAAGCCGATCGGAAAGAACTCGGTCGTCGACGATTCTTACCGCTCTGCGCTAGATGTGGTCAAATGGAAGGAGCTGGCACTGGGCAGCCCCTGCCCAGAGATGGGAACAGTATTCCATGTGAGGTCAAACCTGCCCCTTGTAAAGTTGCAGGCGGTGTGACGGTATGAAATACTGTCCCATTCTGCTGAGCACGCCAAGCTTTTAGAGGCCAATTTGGCCTTCTTTTCCAAGTGACCACGAAACTGCTCACTCGATATGTCCACGCCGAGGATTCCGATACTGGCTGAGGCAACAAGGGGAGTGCCTTGAAACTGAGGAGATACGACAAAGGGGTTCCTTTTAGCGGTAAACGCGCAAACTTGTGTCTTCTGGGGATTGAACTGGACTAGATTTAGTCGCTCCCAATCCGAGACTTTGTTCAACAATTTAGGCAT
The DNA here is from genome assembly GCA_033319125.1 of Parnassius glacialis. Classification (NCBI taxonomy): domain Eukaryota; kingdom Metazoa; phylum Arthropoda; class Insecta; order Lepidoptera; family Papilionidae; genus Parnassius; species Parnassius glacialis. Next base: position 1,356,534 of record JAVANC010000025.1, on the reverse strand, counting down.
ACTAGCAGCAAAACAGTACACGTTGTGGACTTTGGCTGAGATCTATAGATCGTACTTTGACTTTGCTCAGACTTTACTTTCGAGCTAAGACAATGTCGGTATTTATAGAGCTAACTTCGAAGGCATGCTGAGTGCGCGCTTAGCAAATACTAAGTCAACGAAATCAACGACTTACGTAAAAATTTAAAAATAAATTATTGTTTTTATATTTTTCTAATTATTTATAACAATAAATAGATAGTTTTAGGCTGTCTTCTAGTTTTAAATAGCATTAATCCATTTTTTATTAACGTAATTTTAAACTTATTTCCAATTTCTTAAAATCTTGATTTTTTCTTTTTCTTTTTCTGATTTTGCACTCTTCTCTTCTGTTCCCGTTCTCATACGTCGGTTTTCTATTTCATGTACTAATAACTTCTTTATGAAATACAATTTGGATTGTTTCCATTTTTAAATATATATACGAGTATTTTTTAATTCTTACAGTGAAATTGTTAAAATCAACAAACATAATTCGTGGAAGCATCCATTAATTATTTGACTGTCTGGGCCTTAATAATGTTCAATGGGCATAAGCTTAGCTTAATATTAGCCCGATACAACTATAAATTCAGAATCAAAGGCCGGCAACGCATCTGCAATTCCCCTGGTGTTGCGGTTGTTCATGTGCGGCGGTAGTCACTTACCATCAGGTGAGCCGCATGCTCGTTTGCCCCCTATTCCATAAAAAAAATCAAAGATTATACTAAGCATTTACTCAGTAAGTGTTTCGTAAGTAAAGTTTGAGATAAGTCAAAGTACGGTCTATAGATCTCAGCTTTTTAATGCCTTCGGGCTTTCTCTGCCAAATATTGGGCTAAGCAGAGATAAAAGCAGAAATATTATAGGAGGGAGTGCAACTAAACCAAAAGTAAATAAACCTAGCAAGCTAACAGCATAGCAAAGTGGCGAAGCAATCAGCTTTGTAGCGGTTTCTAACGGTTGCCGTTGAGCAATCAGTTTCAAAATAGGAGGTTCAGATGCCTGGGTGATCAGTAATCGATTGCTGAAAACAGAATTTGAAAATTCGAAACCGTTCTCGAGATAATCGTGGGACAGACGGACAGACGGACGGACAGACGGACAGACGGACAGACGAACAGACAGACAGACGGACAAACATCGTGAAATCAATAAGTGACTTCGCAAGCTTCGCCACTTAATAATTACATTTTAAACATATATAATAAATATTATTGTATACTTATTTACAATATACACGTGTGCTTATATACATAAGCATATAATATAATACTCGTCCCCCTCGATGTTAGCATATGACTAATTTTGGAAAGTCATTGAAACACAGGAGGATATGTTTTGCAACTACAACTACTGCGCTCGTGAAGTGGTGTCAGACGGATGGAATGGTGCTGTAAATCAATAAATGTGTTAACTCGTCCATTTCGCGAAACAGTTCTGGGCGTCAATTCACCGGTCTAGCCAAGTTGTAAATCTAGCCAAGTTTAAGGCTACAATAAACGATACATTATTTAAGTAATTAGGTGTAAGTCATTCTTTTATTCGCGTAATATTATATTATTGTTTCCTCAGTTTTTATGTTTTATATATTTAGAATTACTAGGTAACTTTTAAGACACTCGCAGAGTACCAGCGTAAAATAGCTGCGTGTTTCGTACGGTGAGTGTAGAGAACTGAATACCCTTTTTCCTGGACGCGAGGCATTCCATCCTAGTCCTCAGGGGTGACAACGCACCTGTGTTATGATTCTTTATCGAAGATAAATGTCGATGTCTATGGACCACAGTATCCACTTACCATCAGGTGGACTGTGTGCTTGTTTATCGCCCTTATTCTACAAAAAAAAAACTAGAAGCATAACGTGAACACCTTTACTTGATTGTGCAATTAGTGTTTAAGTAGATGTGTGCATACCAATTTTGCAATGTTGCAACAATCGCTGTTGTACTAAATAAAAAATATTATAATTTACATATGTCATGATAAACATGAAAAACGTGTGCCGACGTACCCTTTCTCATTAATATGAAGTACCGATGATTCACACATGCAACGATTCACTGAAGTGTTCGCGAACTTTATTTTTAAAAATGGAACTTGTTGGGAAACTTTTTAATATTAAGAATTATTTCGTTCCAGTCTTATAGAGAAAAAGAGGACATAAATATAATCAGTACGCTGTGAAGATGTAAGCAACTTGAGATTACCCCAGGAACAGAACACAAATGTGAGATTGAGAATCTCACAGGTATTGAAATTTAGGTTTCATGTACAAGGAGAACACGAGTCGTTCAGAACTATGAAAAGGGTGCAGAGCTGATTATAGTAATGAAATTTATAAACTCGTTTGCCAACTCGCCTACATACGTGTCTAATAGAACCCTCTCGTTTTTTGAACTCGGTTAACAAAATCGGTAAATCCATTTTGTAAGCAGCAATGTCTATTGTCGATGCGGCGCGTATCGGGGTGATATGTTGTAATTAATTTGTATGACAGTATTCTGCAAATAGGTTAGAATTATAGATAAATACTATATTTTTATTATTAAAAATAATAAAAAAAATATTTCGAAGACATGTGAAGTTCGCCAACACGCTGTGAGCCAGCGCGGCGGACACTTCCTTACCCTAAAACCCTCTCAGAAGTGAGAGGAGGCCTGTGCCCAGCAGTGGGACGTATAAAGGCTGTACTTTACTTTTTTTAACTTTTCTGTGCGGAACCAGTATCATAATATCAGCACGAATGGGTCGGCTCGACCCGAGAAGAATCACGCTCCCACAAATTACAAACGTGTTAAACGGGCACACTGTATCTATGGCCCTCATACACCTATATATTCCTTCCTCGCACTCAGGGGCGTAGCTACCGCCGTATCAGCCGTATCAATGATACGGGGCCCCCAGGCTACAGGGGCCCCGAACGTGTGTAACCAAAAATTCCAAGGACTTCTACGGTACAGGAAAGGCTATCACTATTATCTATAGAAACAAAGAATTTAAAAAAACTGAAACGTCTTCAGCTATGAATGCCGCCGAATCGTTTTCAGCTGTTAGTATTGTTTGGGTAGGTTAGTTCCTAGAAGTATTAATTGTAAGTAATGACTTATAATCAATATATAATAATTTTAATTCAATTCAAGTGTTTTTGTTCCTTTTATGAAATATTTACTCTTCATTTATTTGTTTATTCGTATGACATTCTTACAATCGTTCACAATAAATTAAAATTAAAAATCAAAATTATAAAGTTATTCTATCTTTTAATTGCTGAATCCATGGGATAGCGTCGTTTTCGAGAGAGAACAGGTCTGTTGGGCAGCCGTGGTACTTTGTGAGTGGGCAGTCTCTAGCTATATGCTCAACATCCTGGACAGCAGCTCCACATTCACACCCCGGTGATTCCCTCCACCCGCACATGAAGGCATTGCTTCGCCCGCATCCGGTTCGTACCCTATTCAGCTGGCACCATTTCCTTCTTGGGAGCGCAAAACCAGCAGGTTTAAGTGTAGGGTTGATGGTAACTCCCATGCTATCAGGGGTTTTGCTTTCCATTCCTACAACCACTAAGCACATGTGTTAAATCCGCCGGACACAAGTTCACATGCGGTCTAGTATGGTGGGTGACGTGACTTCAGACGGTGGGGTGGCGGATCAGTCAACTCCGCGTGAGCTGGCAGGTTGGGAATTCCGTAGATCTTCTGGCAGTCTCGTAGTAGTATTTATTATATGGCTTATCTATTATATATATTATAGGGCTTATATGGCTTAGCACGGGGAGCCACTGGAGGGGGGTACATTTTAAAGTTCCAGATATGCATCTCATGGTCTGGTTTAGCTGAGTGTCCACATGCAGCACATGTGCACTATTTGATCATACTAGTGCACAATACTCTGCTGTTGAGTACACCAACCTGAGACCGGTTGTACGCAGCACATCGGCGCTGGCCCCCCAAGTAGTGTCCGCTAGCCTGTGCAAGATGTTGTTTCTTATCTGGAGCTTTTTGGATAATTTGTCCATGTGCGGAGCGTACGTGAGACTCCGATCGAGAGTCACGCCCAGGTATCTCAGAGTGGGGTTGTAGTGCAACATGGCTCCAGCAAACTCAACAGTGGGCTCGTATTTTGCCATTTGGTTAGCCAAGTGAAACGCAGTTACTTCGGTTTTGGCAGTGTTTGGTACTAGTATCCATTTCCTAAAGTATTTGTCTAGTATGCTTAAGTCCTCGTTAAGGATATCTTCGGATGATTTGAAGGTTTCTTGTTGGGAAGCTAGTGCTATGTCATCAGCATACATAAATTTACGACTCTGCGTTTCAGGTATATCATGTAAGTGAAGATTGAAAAGCAGCGGAGTCAAAACTGAACCCTGTGGTAATCCATTGTTCAGCTTTTTGGTACGGCTTTCACTGTCGCCAAGGAAAACCATGAACTTACGGTTGCTAAGCATGCTATTTAACAGCCCCACCATTTTTCTGCATGGTACCGCTTTGATGACCTTATAGACCAATCCTTGCCGCCAAACTGTATCGTATGCCGCTGACAGGTCTATGAAAACAGCAACCGTCTTTATTTTATTTTGAAACCCTGCTTTAATGTCGATTGTGAGGGACAACACTTGGTCGGTATAGTTGCGGCCACAACGGAAGCCAGCTTGTTCCACTGGAACAACCTTATCAATGAAAGGGCATAATGCGGTTGTAGATTAGTCACTTCAGAAGTTTGTAGACACAGCTCAAAAGGGCGATAGGACGGTAGCTCTTAGGATCGTCTGCAGGTTTTTGGGGTTTCAGCATAGCAATAATCTTCGATCTATTGAAGTCGCGAGGCAATTTGTTACGTAACAGGATATCTGAAAAGAACTCTTACAGCCATTTCCTGCATTTCGGGCCCAGGTGCTTTAGAAACTCATTGTAGACTCCATCGAAACCAGCAGCGTTATTACGGGGCAATAGTTTCAAGGCGCGATTGGTTTCATCTTGGGAAAATTCTCGTGACAGCTAGTAGTCAAACGGTACCGATGCCTTGAGCTGTTTAGCGCATTGTCGTGTCGCCCGGGTATCATCTTTCCTGCTTTTAACTCGGGACACCTCAACTATTCTGTTTACAATCGCGTTGGCTAGTGGAGCAGATCCGCCACGGGAGTTTGTTCCAGTCTTGCCTGCCAACCCATTGAGCACACTCCAAGATTTCCAAAACCATTGACTCCACGGTATCGAGCTACCTATTTCGACGCCCTTCGTCGAGAGATTTCAGAAGGTCATCACCTATTTGATAGTTAGTGTACTCATCAAATAGTTTTCAGCAAGGGATGTACGCTTTGCGGTAGCCTCGGGGAATGCTCCTTTTTGCTGTTGCTATAAGTTTAGTGAACCTCTTGTAGTTTTCGGCACAGTGAGGTATCTATCTGATAGCAGCATCGATGTCAGCGCTGAATTTTGACCAGTCTGCTTTGTGGAAGTTCCATTGAGGCAAAGGCACGGAGTTTGTTAAGGGGATCTTAATACCAACCTCCACAAGCACCGGTCGGTGCTGGATGTTCGGGAAGTCTGAGAGAATTCTTCTTGTGGTTTGTAATGGGGTTCGATTGATGTCACAGGTAGTAAACGCTAAGTCTGGATTATAATCCCATTTCCGTCTTGCTGACCTGAACGATCGTCTATCCTTGGCATTAAATACCAGGTGTAGGTTGTTCTCCGCCCATTGCATGAGGTGTTCACCATTTGCATCATTTTTGTTATATCCATTGTTCATTGTGATGACCATTGAAGTCGCCGGCATATAGGTATATGGGTGTGGGAAAGCGGGGAGGTTGGTAGTTCATGAAGAGTTCGGTGGTTTGTATACGTTTACAATGGTAAGGTTATTGATCTTTATTGCAGAGGCAAACACACCCGGACCCCAAGGCAAGTCTCCGCAGCGACATGTTTAATACCGTCTTTAACATAAGTGGCGATGCCATATTGCGCGTGTTTAATTGAATGAGCAAGGTAGTATCCCGGGATAGCACAACGTTTATATAGATCCTGTTCATCTTACTTCGCATTTAGCTTGACTAATACTTTCTATATTAAGTTGGCCGATTCGGGTAATAGGTCCAATATCTCTAGTCCGGTGGCTCTCCGAGGAGAGCTGATCGCATTGAGGCATTTCAAGTGGGTAATTAAATGATACAATATTCTTTGAACGACTGTGATAGTTCTGTGAGGTTGCAAGATTGCAACAGTACAGCAGCCAGTAGTTTGTTGTTCGTTAAGCGCCACCCAGGGGACACGTGCAGGGTGCGGGCGGCAATTCCTGCAGACGTGAACAACTTCATCCCCTTACTCCTCATTAGGGCCCCCCAACAAATTTTGATACAGGGCCCATCTAAGGCACGCTACGCCACTGCTCGCACTACTTCCTTGTCGAATCGACTAACACCAGTGATATTTCCGGACCGATACAACTTAGGGTCTTTAAGAAAATAGCCTACTCTTTTTCAAAAGGTTGGCAACGCATCTGCCATTCCCTTGACGTTGCAGTTGTTCATAGGCGGCAGTAGTCACTTACCTTCAGGTGAGCGGCATGTTCGTTTGCGTTTATAAAAAAATATATCCCCGTTCAGCTAAAATGCTTTTGCTATGAATGGTTCACGTCAGTTGAACCCAAATGGCGAAATTTTTCTAAGAGGTTTATGGAGAGAGTCCATGGAACTGTTCCAGGGCGTGTTGGCAAATTTCATAATTATGGTCCTTGAAACATTTTATTCCTCAGACTGATTCTTGATGGTAAGTGGATGCTGTATACCATAGACATTTACATTTATCCTCAAATAAGAGCCAAAATGCAGATGCGTGGTCACGCTTGAGAACTAAGATGGAATGCCTTGTTTCCAGTAAAAAATGTCTCCGGTTCTCTACGCTCACCATACGAAACACAGCAGTGATAAGCTGCTATTTTACGCTGGTTTTCTGTAAGGGCGTGGTTCTACCCCGGTTGAGCCGATTCATTCGTGCTACAACTATACCAATAATATTATTGGTATAGTTGTATTGGTATAGTTGTAGCACGCATTACAGCTATATAGCTGCAGCATGGTTCTACCACGTAAAATGTTGTGTTCGCTGCATAGAGATCGGTATGTATATTCGTGCTACAACCATTATATGAGTGATATTTACGGCACTCTCTTGATCTATCATAGCTCATGATAATTTACTCTAATATTGTAGAAAATTTGACAAAAGTAGGAGTGTTTCAGAGTTCATTGCGCGCCTAGAATAATCAGGTCGACGCGGGTGTGATCATGGATCGACGATGGATATTAATTGATCATTCAACTGTTAAGTGCAATCGTTTCCTGTTTAATGCATAGATTAAATAGCTTAAGAGAGAACTTTTAAACATTAAACTGTATCTCAGTAATTTCACCCTAGCTTATTTTGTTATAATGCTGTAAAATATAGACCTTATGTGTACTAAAACACCATAACTTAATGTGGTGGCACTTGAAAAAATCTATTATCTCGTTTCGTCCCCTGGGTGTCGTCAAAGGCGAGTATGAGAAATTCGAAACAAATCTTATGGCTTCTCGTTCAGAATCCTGGATCTTCTTATCTAATCTATCGAATGAAGTATAGCTCCGGGTTCTCTTGGAAGGGAGGTCTAAATTGGCCTCTAAAAAGCTTGGCGTGCTCAGCAGAGCGGGACAGTATTTCATGCCGGCACACGCCTGCAACTTTATAAGGGAATTTGCGGCTCACATGGAATACTGTTCTCATCTCCGGGTAGGAGTAACCCAGTGTCAGTTCCTTCCACTTGACCGCGTCTAGCCTACAGACTCGAATCGTCGACCACCGAGTTCTTTCTGATCAGCTCGATTCACTGGTGTTGCGAAGAGATGTTTGCATCTTTTTGAATTTTCTTTCGATATACTTACGGGAAATTACATAATGTTAAATGCCTAACCCATTTTATGGCTTCCTATTATCGACGATGGTGTCTTTCCTAGTATAGTGGTGTTAGCATTGGTGGTGACGGTGATAGTGCACGCAATTGGAGGGCGGTAGATGCTATTCAAACTAAGTACGAAACATAAGTTTTACGCGGATTTTAGCCTTTAATTTTAACATCTTTAATATTAATATTTTTTTTGTAGAATAAGGGTGACAAACGAGCACACAGTCCACCTGATTATAAGTGGTTGCTGTGGCCCACAGATATCTACATCTATCTTCGATTATGAATCAAAATGCAGATGCGTTGTCACCCGTGAGGACTAAGATTAAAAGCCTCGTTTCCAGTAAAAAAGGTCTCCGGTTCTCTACACTCACCATACGAAACACAACAGCGTTAAGCTACTATTTTACGCTGATATTCTGTGAGAGCGTGGTCCTTCCCCGGTCGAGCCGACCCAGTCGTGCCACAACCATAATATAGCTGCAGCATGGCTCTACCACGTATAAAATAATATAATATATATTTCCGTTAATTCCGCCTGATTCCATCAAATAAATCTATATAAAAAACTAACACCTAAATAAATCTTTGCCCTTCATTAAGCAATTTTCTGTATGTGTGAACACGTAGTCTCTTTTAATGTGACCCATTATTAATCGTCTATTGATATTGTAATGTTATTAAGTAGTCATTGTTGTAAGCCTCGTGACGGATATCCGGTTAAACGAGATTCTATACTCGGGTGTGTCCAGTCCGACAACTGTCACGTCTGAATATTAGAGTCATAAAGTGAAACGAGATTAATTTGATCAATCAACAATAGTCAAAGCTTGAAGAGCAACTGGAAAATTGAAGAAGAATGAAATCCCTGACTTATTTATTTTCTGCAAGGCGTTAGCTTTAAAGCGAGTCGATGGTATTATTTTCGAAATATCATTTTTTTCTCAGTCATATAGGATTTTATAAAGAACAAAAATAAATAGACAATGACAGAAAAATGGCGTTTCGACATTAAGGCATAAAAATGTAACTAGAGAATCGCACTAAAGCGAAGTCAGGGCAAGTAGCATGTAAAATATAAATTAGTTTTTATGAAACTAGTAATGAAAAAGAAACATACGGGTACGGAATTATCAAAAAGCAAGTTATTAATTGACGTAATCGGTTATGAAGTTGGAAAGCCCACAACGCCATCTGTTGTGTAACACGACAACTTTTATGACTTCTGTATCGACTACCAATAAAGGTACAGGATTAGTTCCTCACATTGCAGTTGAATTCATTTAGATGGCGCTAAAAGTCTCTTACGTCTTCAAACAAGGAATAATATTATATACATTATACAGACTTTTTTTTTAATTAGAAAAGGTAAATCAGCACTTAAATCTCGGTCCTGGGAAGAATCAGCAAGTAACCCAGCTGGACTTTTATCCTAAACTGTCATTATCTTGTGTATTTATGTATTTTCTTTTACATAATTATTTGAATTATTCCTCAGCCTCGCTATTCGTCATTTATTTATTTATTTTATTCTTTAATGCACCAAAGATTTCTAAAAAACGTAAAAAAAACAACAGTTTTTTTTTTACGTTTTTTTTTCACTTCCGGAGCAATAAGTCACCTATTGTACCTTCTATATAATTTATTTCATTTTGTTTTTGTTTAAATGTATATTTTTTTTAATGTTTAATAAGTTGTACAATATAGGTTGTCTTGTCACTATAATTTTAAATAAAAATACACAATTGATAAAAATCTTAATGAGTCTATTTTTTATACAATTTGATTTTAAAAAAATCTTCAGTTTTCTTTACCAAGTTTTTTTATTTTATTAAATTGTATTTGATAATAGGATATTCTGAGATATGTTCAAAATTTCAATTCTCTAGCTCATCGGCAAGTTAGTTTAAAATCAATTACTAAGCGTCCCGAACACACGCATATATAAGTCCATAAAGGCGAATAAAAACGTGGTAAAAGATATACATTTTAACTTACGCACTAAGTATATAATTAATAAGACATACCTGTACAGCGTCATCGAGACATCGTCCCCAGGCGTCACTGCGGTCTACCAGGGTGTTCCACTTGTCAGCCAGCTTGGCCACTTCGCGTCTGATGGAGCGCGCCAACTCCCGAGCCTGCTCCTCTGCGGACCGGTAGCCTCGCGAGTCTCCTTCATTTTCTCGGCTCGCTGTAAAAATTGCTGATATGTATTTTTTTTTACTAAAAATAATAGGAAAAAATTACACCAGAGTTTAAATACTTACAAACACTTAAATAACTTTTACGTGGTGGAGCCACGCTGCAGCTATTATGGTTGTAGCACGAATGGGTCGGCTCGACCGGGGGAGGACCACGCTCTCATAGAATATCAGCGTAAAACAGCAGCTTAATGCTGCTGTATTTCGTATGGTGGGTGTAGAAAACCGGAGACCCTTTTTACTGGATACGAGGTATTCCATCTTAGTCCTCACGGGTGAAATCACATCTGTATTTAGATTCTTAAATAAGGATAGATGTAGATGTCTATGGGTCACAAGATCTAATCTATAAAAAAAAACTCTGGCTACTGTAGTCACACATGCAGCCAACTTCAAACAAAAAGACTACAAATGTGTTTCATCTTTGAAGACTAAAATGAACGATAATAACACAGAAGTGGCAAATGCACATAGAGTCAACGTGTTGATAAGTGGCTACATTAGACCATGACACCTTTAACAACCAACTTTAAATGAAGAAACTACAGGTGCGATGACACCTTTTTTTTTTATAGGATAAGGGTGACAAACGAGCACACAGTCCACCTGATGGTAAGTGGTTGCTGCGGCCCATAGACATCTACATCTATCCTCTATTACAATTCAAAATGTAGATGCGTTGTCACCCGTGAGGACTATGATGGAATGCCTCATTTCCAGTAAAAAGGGCCTCCGGCCACCTGCACTTACCAAGCGAAACGCAGAGGTAAACCTCTACCTAAGGTGACAGATGGAATTTCTGCCGCGAAATAACATTCGTTAACCAGTATATACAGGCTGTGAGGCATTCCATTTAAGTCTTTTGAGGTGACAACACATCTGCAGCTTTTTTGTTTGAAGCTTGATTTCGCCCGCGTGGATTTTATTACGATTGGATTTCATGGGTTTTCATTATTTTGCAGCGGAACCCTCATTTTTTTTCTAAAATAAAAGTAGTCTAAGGTACTCCTTGTAACATCAGCTATCTACCAGAGAAAGTCCCATCAAAATCGGTGCACCCGTTTTGGAGATTAGTCACAACAAACAAACAGACAGACAGACAAACAAATTAAAAATTGTTTATTGTTATAAGTATTGTATCGTTTTATTTATTTGTATAGATAGTTGCAGTTATGGTGTACAGAAGCCACTTAACAAGACTTTGACTGTAAATTCGTTTGTCACCTCAGTTTAAAAAAATAATAATTTTCAAAAGTAATATGCTAAGTTTCGTAGTTAAATCAAAGCCTAGTAGATTCTTGCGCAATATCTCTTTGTTCCCAAGTTCGCCAAACAGCTAATATTTAGCGCGCCTCCGCGAAAAAGGCGGAATTTAATAATTATGGCGTTACTTCCGCGCCGTAGCATCCGTGTGGCTTTCGGCGTGCCTCTGCTATGTAAATTGAAACACGCTGTATATAATTCTATATACATCGTGTTTCACTTAAGCCATAAGCGGGTATTACATCGTACTTAATTTGAATTTCGCTCATAGGCTTATTTGATGTTGATTTTGTGGAGCATTTGAATTCTAGTGGATGCAGGGTTTAATAAGAATTTTTCTCAACAAAATACCGGGAAAGTTAAAGAAGGAAGGTTTGAAAAAAATAATTTCTAACTCTTTGTGCCTTTTTATTTTTATTACTCTTTGATTCCTGCTGCTTTTCCTCATCCTCATCAATATTTCCTTATTCGTTTTTATTTATGTCTAATTTTTATCATCACTTTTACTTATGTGTACGAGCTGCTGTGCTCCGATGACTCTTCGTAAGTGGAATTTTAGGCTTTTCACCGCCGCTTCCCATAGACCTCCTGCACTAGGCCACGAGGGGGCGTTGAAGTGCCATTCGATCTCCATGTCTGATATTGCTGCGAAGAAATCATCGTCCAAGGCTTGTCGAAGATTGATGAATTCCTGCTGTAAGTGTTTGTAGGCGCCGACGAAGTTGGTCCCGTTGTCGCTGTACAGGTGACGCGGTGCTCCACGGCGCGCTGCCATTCGTCGGAGTGCTGCGAGGAATGCTGATGAGGAGAGGTCTGATACCATTTCCAGGTGTACGGCCTTAGTGACCATACACACAAAAACTGCGACGTATCCTTTCGTCGTTTTTATGCCTCGTCCTTTGTTTGCTTTCACGTCGATGAAACCGGTGTAATCGGTACCAACGTGGTAAAATGGCCTGGTTGGGTTACATCTTGCTGACGGTAGGTCTCCCATGATTTGAGTCTGTTTGATTGGGTTGTGTCTTCTGCAGACAACACATTCACGGATGCGTTTTTTGACAGCCCTGTTGCCGCCAATAATCCAGTAATGCTGTCTCAGATGCGATAGAGTCAGGCGGGCTCCACCGTGGAAGGTGGCCTTGTGTGCCTGATCGATTATGAGCTCAGTGAAGTGTCCGCTGTGTGGCACGATGAGAGGATGCTTCATGTTTTCATCGATGCTTGCATTATTGATCCTGCCACCAACTCTTAGAAGATCGTTTTTATCCAAGAATGGATTAAGGGACAGCAGTTTGTTGTTACGCTTCACTTTCCCCTGCTTCTTGATGGTAAGTATTTCTTCATAAAAATACTTTTCTTGTATGTGCTTTATAATAATGTATTTTGCTTGTTTGATTTCAGGTGCAGTTAGATACGGCGTCTTCGGTTTGGAATTCGACACCGCCCGCAATACCCAGGTAAGTATACGCGTCACTCGCGTCATACAGCTATGTTTGTTTATCAACGCTTCGATTACGTCAGAGCTGTGACGTTGAATAGTGACGTTGGTTTGCATTGCTTTCTTCACTTCTTGATTCGTAGTGTATGTTTTTGTGGTGGTTTCTTTTTGATATGTTTTCAGCCATGATGGGCCTTGCCACCACAAGGGATGATTTTTGAGGATTGCTGTTGATACCCCACGGCTGGCGCAGTCTGCTGGATTATCAGTCGACTTGACATACTGCCAACAGTCCGCAGGTATGATTTCTTTGATTTGTTGTACACGGTTGGCGACGAATGGCTTCCAGCGATTGATGTCGCCTTGGATCCAGCCGAGCACAGCTGTTGAGTCTGACCAGCCGAAGGTCTTGATGTTTTGCTCTGATAGACTGTGTTTGACTGTCTGCATGAGTCTTGATAATAAGTGAGCGGCACACAGTTCTAATTTCGGCAATGATATGATTTTTGATGTCGGAACTAGTTTTGATTTTGCTGCTATCAGAACTACTGCTTGTTCACCTTGTTTCTTGCTCTTGATTTTGCTGTAGATAACACAAGCGTAGGCACGTTCTGAGGAATCGCAGAACCCGTGTAGCTCAATGTCGTCGTTCTCATAACTTTGAAGCCATCTTGGTACTTGGATTTGATTGATGCCTTCGAGGTCATGTTTGATCTTAGACCACTCTTCTTCAATGCTTAGTGGAAGTTGGTCATCCCACTTCAAATCTTCTTTCCAGACTGATTGGAATAAGAGTTTCAATCTTGTTGTTACAGGACAGAGCCACCCGGCCGGGTCGAAAACCTTTGAGATGTCTGAAAGTAGTGACCTTTTTGAGGCTGGTTTGTCTGTTGATGTGTTGATTTTGAGCTCAAAGGTGAAGACGTCCTTCTGAGGGTTCCAGCGCAGTCCCAGGGTCTTTGTTGATTCTTTCTGCTTGAAATCAAACCCAATTTGATGATTGCTATCTGTGTCTGATCCTGCTGCTTGTAGTAACTCATTGCTGTTTGAACACCACCTTCGTAGATTAAACCCCCCTGATCTGAGTAGGTTGATCAGATCTGTTTTTAATTTTAGAGCAGCTGGGATGCTGTGCTGACCGCTTAAGACATCGTCCATGAAAAAGTCTCTCTTCAACACCTTAGCTGCTTCAGGGAAATGCTGTCCTTCGTCGCGTGCTAATTGCTTTAGTGTGTTCATTGCCAGGAACGGCGCTGCTTTCGTCCCGTACGTCACAGTTAATAGTTCGTATTCTTGAAGTGGCTGATTTGATGATTCACGCCATATGATTTTTTGTAGATGTTTGTCGTTATTATTGCAGAGGATCGCTCGAAACATTTTTTCGATGTCTGCAGTGAAGGCGACCTTATACTGTCTCCAACTTATGATCAATGATAGTAAGTCTGCTTGCAGATTGGGTCCGTTGTACATCAAGTCGTTTAGGCTGTAGCCTGATGACGTCTTTGATGACGCGTTAAATACGACGCGTAATGCAGTTGTAAGCGATTCGGCGCGCTGTACACAATGATGTGGCAGGTAGCAACTCGTTGCCGGGATCGTGTTTCTGTTACGAGTACATTGCTGCATATGTTCTAATTCAATGTATTCGCGCATAAAGTTTTTATACATTGCTGCGAGGTCTTCGTTTTTGGCGAATTTCTTTTCCAGCTGATAAAGTTGTGCCACGGCCTTCTGCTTTGAATCACCCAGCTTTTCTTCGAAGCCTGGTTTCATGGGCAGACGTACAACATATCGACCGTCTTCTCGTCGTGTTGTTGTGTTGTTATAATGCTCCAAGCAGTATTGATCCTCGGATGATATTGTTATTTTGTTGTCTGCTATGTCTTCGATTGTCCAAAACCTCTGAATATTTTGTAAATCGTGCAGAACAACATTACACTGATAAGACTTCAGGTTGCCGCAGATGATCCAACCGAGTCGTGATTGCTGAACAATCGGTTGATTTTCATCTTTTCTGATGATTCCACTCATGATGATGTTCGAGTAGATGTTCGCACCCAGTAATATGTCTATGGGACGGCTGATATTGAAGTCTGGATCAGCAAGCCGTATGCCTTCAAGACGTTTCCATGACGGTTTGTCAAAGGATCTGTTCGGTAGATTGTTTACCAAACTTTTCATGATGATGACGTCAGTATTGAATGTGTATTCTGAATTCATAGATGATGCTGTTATAGTGATGATACCTTTGCAGTTATTTTCCTTTGTGCCAATCCCGAAAATAATACCCTTGCAACGTTGTCGTGGAAGGCCAAGTCTTTGAGCGGCATTTTCGCTTATAAGTGATGTTTGTGACCCTTGATCAATCAGCGCTCGCATCGTCAGATAGCTTCCATCAGCTGATAGCACCTTTATTTGGGCTGTTGCCAGGAGGATTTCGGCGACGTTTTCTTGTGAAACATGTGTCACGTTTCTTTGCTGTGTAACTCTTTTGTTGCTGTCTCGCTCGCTCGCGTTGATATTTGATGCGTATGCTTCGTGCAATAAAGTATTGTGACCGCATTTGCAATGCGCGCATCTTTTGTCGGAAAAACAGTCCTTGCCTTTATGATCAAAAAGACAGTTTTCGCATAAATTCAATTTTGCCACTGTTTTTCGTTTTAATTCTGGTGTCTGACCTAGAAACGATTTACAGTGGAAAATTCCATGTTGTTCATTGCACAATGGACACGTGTATTTATTCCTTGCTAACGATTTCAATGACTTCACATTTGTATGATTGATAAATGCCTTAGTTGATGCACCCGGGTATGCCTTGGAATATTGAGCTTTTTTGGAATCTTGATAGGTAGCTTGCTGATTGCTCCGCGGCGCTTCTTGCTTGCGTCGAGACGATTCTAATGCTGTGAATCGCATTTCCAAAAAAGTTAGAAATCCTGATAGCGTAGGCAATTCCCTCGGATCTTCAAGATATTCGAAGTAGTCATTGTGTGTATCAGTGTCCAATTTCTGCATCAACAAATGTACCACCAAAGGATCCCAACTTGATGTATTCACGCCTAAGTTTTTTACGGCACTTAGACACTCTTTTGTGGTGTCGTGCAATTTTTTCAGGGCAAATGATGATTGGTGTTGTATTGTTGGCAAGCCAAAAAGCGTGTTCATGTGAGAACTAAAAATCAATCGTTTGTTGTTATACCGATGATTCAGAATTTCCCAGCATGTTTCATAGTTTTCTGAACTAATATTTAGATGTTGTATTAGTTTCTCGGCTTCTCCCTTGACCTTGCTTTTTAAATGTTGCATTTTTTGCACATTTGAAATGAATTTATTCTTGTGGATCATTTCCATGAAGAGATCTTTGAAAGATGACCACTGCTGATAGTTGCCGCTGAACGTAGGGATTTCCATTTTTGGCGTAGAATGCTTTTGATGAGATACGGACCACATCTTGCTGTTGATTGATTTTTTGATCTTTTTGTAGCTGTCTTCGAACATGTAGTATGTTTTTTCGTACTGCACATCTTCTGTGGTAAGCTCGCTGTCGATCTCCCAGTGTAAGGAGTCCACGGCATTCCAGCGAAGTTGTAAGTCACGTAAGCTGTCCTCGAGCTCCCACTTTTCGGTAAGTAACTCGAGATTAGTGGCATTGATTGCTCGTTCTAGTGCTTTAAAATTGCTTTTTTGTTTCCGGTACATCTCGTCAAGTTTGCTGTGGTTACCTCTGTCTACTCGGCTGGTGCTGGCCTGACCTGATGGGGACGCTGTTGCAGCCGTTGATGGTGGACGCCAATCTGTAGTCACGCCGGCTAAAGGAGTAGCAGGTCTCAGAACTGACTTCTTTTCTTGATCAGTAGATAGGTGTTGCTGAATAATTCTCCGACAGTCGGTGTAATATGACTTTGCTTTTTCGAAGTGATTTTCCAAGAAATAAGTGTAGTCTTGGTCCTCGTACTCACACAACTTGACATGATTGGCTTGGAACTCTCTCCAGTACTGATCCAGAGTCTCTAGTCGCCTTGATATGTAAGATGGGGTTTTTCTTTCAGCTCCATCTTTCTTGAAGTTGGTGAATAACTGCTCCATTGCTTGAAGAAGTTGTTGCTGAGTTGATAGTAAATCTTCCATTTTTATTTGATTAATGGACGATTTGATTGATAATCCGGTGACGGATGCTTCCGAGTCACGGAGGTGATGCTGTTGCTAAGTGCTCCGGTATCCTAATGCAATATATGCGCCTTCTCAATCTCGTCGGTGAGACCCGCTTGTGGGAGGCCGACTCGACCGATTCGCTATTGCACTTCAGACACAGAAACACAAGACAAAAAATGTTTTTCGTGAGTGATGGCGTGATGTTTACCAATCACTGCTGCTGGTGATGATGTATGCGGTAGCAGAAAATTGTTCACTGCGCAATAGCTTTTAAAAATAACTTGTAGCGTTTTTGCTAAGTAGGCGGTAATACGTGGGCAGCACTAAACGGCGAAACGAAGTCACGTTGTCGAACCGCGTGGTCCCGCTTTTCTCTTACCGGCACTAGATCAATGCTCGAAGGACCATTAAGATGTACGAGCTGGTGTGCTGTACAATCTTAGAAGTTGATAAAAATGATAAGGACTTGAACTGATTATGTAATTTATTCTGATATTATTGATAGTGAGTACAATGCGCGACGGCGAATGATTGCGTACTGAATGGATGAGAATGAAAAATGATACAATATGGTAAAAATGCTTAAGTGCAAAAATGTGCGGTTTGTAAAGACCGTACACTTATGTATACGTTAGCGTAAACGGACCGATCAAAAACAAAAGTCAGAAGATCCCGGACGACTGTATATACCGAACAAGCTCCATGTTACCATACGGAACCTTAGCCCCTATCCTGGGGGGACCTCCTCTTTTCGACCGACTACCAAACCGCGATTTACAAATTATGTAGTAATATTTTTGTATTTATTTCGTTAGAACTAACTATTACATACAGTCCATCTAATGCTAAGTGGATATTGCAGCCCATAGTCAATCAACTCTCGATGAAGGATCAAAATGCAGATGAACTGTCACCCCTAACGATCAGGACGGAATGCCTCATTTCCAGTAAAAAGGGTCTCCGGTTCTCTACACTCACCACACGAAACACAGCAGCATTAAGCTACTGTTAAACGTTGGTATTCTGTGAGAGCGTGTTATTTCCCAGGTCGAGCCGACACATTCGTGCCACAACTATAATATAGCTGTAGCATGGCTCTACTACATGTAAAACTAACTTAAATTCTAACCAGAAAATATAAAAATACATATTATTCCCTCAAAGCGACGAATTCGAAAATAAAATCGAAAGAGCCGTAAGGGCCATCGATAGAGCTTTCAACCGCGAAGAACCAAAACAAAATTATATATTAATGGTGCAGCGCTACGCAAATGTTTTTGCAGGAAGGATGAGCCGGGTAAATATTGCTGTAGGATCGTTATCCCACTCGTGCGAGCACTAGCTCCACAACTTGAGTGAACGCAAACGAGGCATACGTATTCGCTCCAACGAATGCTTAGTTTTTTTTTAATTCTACATTTTTCTCTTTTTACGGGTTTCGAAGCAGGATCGGGAGGTTCGTAGTGCACTTTTTTAAATCGGGTACTGCTGAGAAACTACGTCCTATGACAAAAAAATACTTTTAATAAAAAGAGACGTTTTTTTTATAGAATTGGTGTGAGAAACGAGCACACTGTCCACGTGATCGTAAGTGGTTTCTGTGGCCCATAGACATCTACATTTGTCTTCGATTAAGAATCAAAATGCAGATGCGTTGTCACCCCTGAGGACTACGATGGAATGCCTCGTTTCCAGTAAAAAGGGTCTCCGGTTCTCTACACTCACCATACGAAACACAGAACTGAATATCCTTTTTACTTGTAACGAGGCATTCAATTTTAGTCCTCGGGGATGACAACGCATATTCATTCTAAATTTGAAGGCTCAGTGGCTATGGGGCCGACAATGAATTGCAGCACTTGGGACCGCGGGTTTGAATCTCGCACGGAACATGTATTTGTACGGCCTACGAATGTGTTCCGGGTTTGGATGTTTGTCCTTGTGCAATTTATGTTTGCAAACCGCCCCCTCGATACAGAAGAAAATCCTAGTGTGGTGGTAACGTTTTAAAGATTAAAAAAATTGGGAATAAATAAAATAGACGTCTATGGGTCACATCATCCATTTATCATCAGGTGAACTTTGCATTGTTTGTCATTTTAATACTGTTCCGTCTTTACAAACCGCACATATCTGCACATCAGCATTTTTATCTTATTGTTTAATTTTTTATTCTTATCAATTCAGTACGTAATCATTCGCCGTCGCGCATTGTACTCACTATCAATAATATCAGAATAAATTACACAATCAATTCAAGCCTTTATCATTTCTATCAACTTCTAAGATTGTACAGTACAGCAGCTCGTACAAATACTTTAAAATTGTTTTATGAAAGTTTTAAATTTTATGCCCGTTTAGAGTGAAAACAGTCTTAGCCCGGTCAAGCAGATCCATTCGCATTGCAGCATGAGTACCACGTATAGATATTTCTACAGCAAACGTAACTAAGAGCTCTTCACGTACTCGTATCAAAATTTTGAAATTAATATATTTCGTTGAAAGTAATTAAAAATTTCACCGCGGCCCGAAACTAGTTCAGAGGCTCGACGGTTCAAGAGTAATGAAAGAGGTCGGTCTTTCAGACATGTTTATTTCGTTTTTGGGCGCATGCTTTGTCCTCCGTGAGGAGTTTGCTCTAAGGTATACTGAAAACAAGGCGTTATGATACCAACATATATACATTCAGGGATATACAAGTACACTCACGGAATTTTATATCACTTTCTATACCTACTATACCTACAGAATTGGATTTTTTAGGATATAATATATAAATAGAAAATGCGGGTTGAACGACAGGCAGGGGTATACTGCATCTTTGTTAGTTATTATAAGCTAATGCTTGACCACAATCCCACCTGGTGATAAATGGTGATGTAGCTCTAGATGGTATATTGCACTGTCTTAGCGTCACAAAACTCTCTCGCTTTGAAGATGCCCAGATTATATTCGGACGGCATTACGTCTGCAAATTATTCCACTGCTTTGCCAGCAAATACCGAGAGACTGCCTACTCTACGCCTGCGCACGAGGCTGACAAGATTGGCCAATTAATAATTGTTTAACAATGTACTTATTAGGGTTCCGTACCTCAAAAGGAAAAACCCTTATAGGATCACTTTGTTGTCCGTCTGTCTGTCTGTCTGTCAAGACCCTTTTTCTCAGAAAAGCGTGAAGGTATCAAGATGAAATTGTTGTTTTGATTCCCTTGCGAATGTCGAAAATTTGCGG
Organism: Parnassius glacialis; assembly: GCA_033319125.1. NCBI lineage: Eukaryota > Metazoa > Arthropoda > Insecta > Lepidoptera > Papilionidae > Parnassius > Parnassius glacialis. Next base: position 1,336,284 of record JAVANC010000025.1, on the reverse strand, counting down.
CATAAACGGCTGTATCTTTTGATTGCGTTGGCTTAGAAGTTTGATTTTTTCACAGCTCCAAGGGACAGTAGACTTGAGTATTTCATATGAATTTCAGCTTGATACCTCCACGCGTTCCTGAGAAAAAGGGTCTTGACAGACAGACAGACGGACAACAAAGTGATCCTATAAGGGTTCCGTTTTTTCCTTTTGATGTACGGAACCCTAAAAATAAAAACGGTTAAAAACAAAAGCTTGAGGTCATACTTCTCAAAGAAACATCAGAAAGTTACGATAAAAAGGAGTGGGTCCGTAACAGAAAATAATTACGAATCTTCGTGGTTTGTCTAACCGAAGCGCGTCAAGTATCGTCGAGTTGCATGAGACAAGCGCACGCGTCTTATGGCACAGCGCTTGACGCAAGACGAACTGAAACTTGAAACGCAAAATGAACATGAAAGCGAAATTGAAAGCGCACTGGTGTAGACATAGCTATAGACATCTTCATTTATTATTCTCGATTAAGAATCAAAATGCAGATGCGTTGTCACCCTTGGGTTCTAAGGCGCGATCGAGGCATTGGTCGAGTAAAAAGAGTCTTCGGACACTCACCATATGAAAAACAGCAGCATTCAGCTGCTATTTTACTCGAGATGTCGAGACGACCCATTCGTGCTTTTTTTTTAATAGGATAAGGGTGACAAATGAGCCCACAGTCCACCTGATGGTAAGTGGTTGCTGCGGCCCATAGACATCTACATCTATCCTCTGTTACAGATCAAAATGCAGATGCGTTGTCACCCGTGAGGACTAAGATGGAATGCCTCATTTCCAGTAAAAAGGGCCTCCGGCCACCTGCACTCACCAAGCGAAACGCAGAGGTAAACCTCTACTTCACGCTGGTATTCTGTGAGGTCGTGGTACCACCCCGGTTCGAGCCGGTCCATCCGTGCGACAGAAAAAGCTGCCTGGTGGCTCTACCACTGTTCGAGACAATATTATATATTATATAGCTATATTATAGCTGTGCTACAGCTATAATATAGCTGCAGTATGGCTCTACCACGTAAAAACGCCACGTCAACGGTCTGTGCCAAAATAAAGTGTTTCTTTCCTTCTTTCTAGAAAATTGAAATAACAAACGAACTAAAACAGCCAATGAGATAGAAAGTAGTCGACTATTGACAGTTACCGAGCACAGTTGTTTAGCAGTGAGTTGCAGCTCTAAGGACCGCGGATTCGAATTCCGCACGGAACAAGCATTTGTATTTTTTTTTATAGGATAAGGGTGACAAACGAGCACACAGTCCACCTGATGGTAAGTGGCTGCTGCGGCCCATAGACATCTACATCTATCCTCGTTTGCGAAACAAAATGCAGATGCGTTGCCACCCGTGAGGACTAAGAAGGAATGCCTCATTTCCAGTAAAAAGGGCCTCCGGCCACCTGCACTCACCAAGCGAAACGCAGAGGTAAACCTCTACTTCACGCTGGTATTCTGTGAGGTCGTGGTACCACCCCGGTTCGAGCCGGCCCATCCGTGCGACAGCAAAAGCTGCCGCGTGGCTCTACCACTAAACCGCTTTCAACCGCTTTTAACCGCTTTCAATTACAAAAAAGGAAATTATGTAGAAATTAATTCAAACTTGTCGAAAAAAGATTGGAATGTCTTGTTATCGAGCGGTTCTATTGACGACAGTGTTCATAATTTTTATCGTATTCTGACCGATCTTCGTGACGAATTTATACCTCACAAAATTATCTGTAGTAGCTCATTTCCTATTTGGTACAACGCCGCCTTAAAAAAGGTTTTAAAAGAAAAATTCAAATATTTTAAAAAATATAAAAAATATGGTAACCGGTACGATTACGAAACATACTCATTTCTGAGAGAGAGAGCCGTAAAATTAGAAAGTGAGTGTTATCAGTCATACATAAGTAAAGTAGAAAACTCGGTAACAAATAACCCACGTCTTTTTTGGTCTTACACAAAGTCGCTGAAACTGCTCCCAGGCACTACCATCTGTTATGACATATGACGATCAGTCTGGTGATACTGGACAATCGGTGTGTAATTTATTTTCAGAATACTTTCAATCAACTTTTCTCGTTCCCGACGCTAAAAGCCGTACACCTAATCTTGATAATCAGTGCCAAGATAATTTTAGTATTGGTGACATAAATATAAATCCGAAGGAGGTTGAAATATTGCTGAAAACTACTAACATGAATAAAGGCGCTGGGCCTGATAATATAACACCTTTTTTTATAAGGCAGTGCGTAGATAGCTTGGTTACGCCTCTATGTATTATTTTCAAGCGTTCTTTAAAAGAAGGTATAGTGCCAATGACTTGGAAATCAGCTTTTGTAACGCCCGTACATAAAAGCGGTGACCGTTCTAATGTAAAAAATTATAGGCCTATATCCAAGTTGTGTATATTTGCCAAAATATTTGAGAAAGTTGTCTACCGACAGGTATATGCTACATTGCAGTCTTCTTTTACTCCTGAACAACATGGTTTTTTAAGGCAGAGGTCGGCTGTATCAAACCTTTTAGTTTTTAATGAATACACCTCTTCACAAATGGATTCAGGGCTACAGGTTGATTGTATTTTTAGCGATTTTAGTAAAGCTTTTGATCGTATAGATCACTTGCTGCTCCTTGAGAAACTGTACAAAGCCGGTATACATGGTAATTTATTTAGATGGTTTTCTTCTTACATCAGTAATAGATCCCAGGCGCTTGCAATAAATGGTTTTACTTCTGCGTGGATGACAATTCCTTCTGGCGTGCCTCAAGGCTCTTTATTAGGGCCTTTGCTTTTTGTTATATTCGTTAACGACATTGCGTTATGTTTCAAACATGCCAGAGTCTTATTATACGCAGACGACACTAAGATCTTTATGGCCACTAACAGCTCTGATGACTGTGATCGCCTTCAATCTGATCTGAATAATTTTGTGCAATACTGTACTCAAAATAAGCTTGATTTGAATGTTCCCAAGTGTTTTGCTATGACCTTTTCTCGTAAATTTAACCCTATAAATTATCAGTATAAAATCAATAATAAGTCACTTAACAAAGTTACATCTATGAAAGACCTGGGTCTCATTCAAGATTCTAAACTTTTATATGATAAGCACATTGATTACGTAGTGAAAAGGGCCTCCAAGTCGCTTGGTTTCATTATAAGGTCTACATATGAATTTAAATCTATTAAACCGATTAAAGTACTTTATTGTGCTTATGTGCGCAGTATCCTTGAGTATGCCTCTGTGGTCTGGAATCCACAATATAACGTGTATACTTCCCGTATTGAGTCCGTACAAAAAAGGTTCTTGAGATATCTACAATACAAGTGTAAGCAATTGGACCATGGTTATGAAACGAGATGCAATAGATACCACTTCTTACCTTTAGAAAAAAGACGGCAACTCTTCGATATTACGTATCTATTAAAAATTGTCGGAGGCATCATTGATTGCCCTGCTTTGCTGGAAAAGGTAAGCATCTGGGTTCCGCGTAGATTACCAAATAGACGTACTCAGCCACTAGCTATTCCTAGAGTCAATACTAACTACCGCCGCAATTCATTTATTATTCGTGCGAGTGCCTTTTTTAACAAACTGTCAATAAATAACGGCGAATTAGAACTATTCCGTACCAAACCTCATAATGTAAGTAGATTGTTTGCGTTGGAGTTCTTCGGCCCCCGCGCCGATGGTGCAACAAATTCTTAAACAAATTCTTAAATACTCTTAAATTTTGAAACACTCTCCATCGTCGGGGATTTACTTTGTTTATTGTTACTGTTGTCATGGTCTCTTTACATTTAAATAACCATATGCGAATACCTGTAAATGGCTTTGTCGAAATGTCCAATTTGTATTTATGTAATGTTTATATGCTGTTGGTGTTCCAAATAAAATAAAATAAAAATAATAAAATAAAGTATTTGTATGGCCTACAAATAACGTTCCGGGTCTGTTGTCAGGATGTTTGTCCTTGTGGAATTTATATATGTAAACTGCCGCCTTGATACAAAAGAAAATCTTAGTGTGGAGGTAATGTTTGAAAAAAATGAAATAAGAAAGACCATTGTTTTGAAGACCATGTTCGACTACTATGCAACGACAGCCTGCAGATCGAATAACGCCATCTGTCAATCGATTGGCAGTTCTGATTCAATTATCGTCTTCCTGCGGAGATAGATCATCTCACTCGTCCATCGAACTCGAAATTCGCAATTATTGTAACCAGGTCACTACTAATAACAGCTCTTTTGTTGCGTCGTGTTTTTTTTAAACGAGTGTTTTTTTATCGATTTCAAAAAAAGAAGGTTTTAATTCCTCGGAATATTCTTGTAATAAACGTCTGATTTCAATGATTTTTTTATCTTTAGAAAGAGGTCTTCCTATGGGATCCATTTATTATAGTACCTAGATATTTGGTCATGATCTATTGGGATCTATGAAAAAAAAATCAACAAACTTCTCAATTTGCAAAGGAATCTGCACGATTTATGAGCGAACAATTCCTTATTTTTATAGAATAAGGGTGACAAACGAGCACACAGTCCACCTGATGGAAATTGGATGCTGTTCTACATTTGTTCCCAAATAAGAATCAAAATGCAGATGCGTTGTTACCCCTGAGGACCAAGATGGAATGCCCAGCGTCCAGGAAAAAGGATGTTAAGTTCTCTACTCTCACAATACGAAACACAACAGCATTAAGCTGCTATATCGAAATAATATATAATTTTGTTATGTACAAAGTAAATGTAAAGACCGTCCTATTATAAACTACTAGTTTGGCAACTTAAGGCGACTTAAAATTAAGCAACTTTGAGCTGTTTATACTTTGTCAGATTATTAATGAACCTACCGAACTTAGTAGTTTTCAACTTTAATGTAACTAGCTCCTACTCTCGGCTTCACTTGCGTACAAACTACAATGCTCTCCCATGATTAGAATCCATGAGCTAATTCAGTAACAAACATATTCACAAACTTTCACATAATATACAATTTTAGTATAGATTCTGTATTTGTGTATGACATCATCCTCAGAGGTAAGAACGCATCTGTTGCGTAATTTATTTGCAGTTGACTGCAGGTGTCCATGGGCTATCTCATCCACTTACCACCAGGAGCACTGTGTGCTCGTTTGTCATCCTCATTGTATTAAAAAACATAGTATATGAAATAAATGATCAACTTACGTTCTGTGTCACTGGTGTCAGACAGCGGTGGCTCATTGGCAATATACTGGCGCCCGCTGAGGAGGTTGCTCTCAACTACCGGCCGCTTGTCCTCCAGCTGTCTCCTGAACGCCCGGTGGTCATCCTTTCAATAAAATATCAATAATTAGAAAAGTCATCCATTTATTTATAATTCATTACGGCATATAGCGTATAGTTCCAACATAGTCCTTCCTATAGATTACTGATAGGAGGCGGGTTGACAGTAGCAGGTTTTTTACCCCGGTTGAGCCGACCTTGCAGCGTGGCTCTACCACGTATAAAGTTTGTCCTTATATTCTATGAAGGAGACGGAGGACACGTACAAAAAAAGTTAGCGTGAGTAATACGCGCGCTTAAAGTCTATCGTCTGAACGTGGCCTAATGTATTCAACTTTTAAAGAATACTAAAGGTTATGCTAACCGGACATGAGTGAACGAGTAAGGCCGCATGAGCGTTGCATTGCATGATCTTGATTTGACGCACTTCATACATATTTTATAATGTGCAAGCGGTGTTGTGAGACTGACGTGTTGCTGCATGCTCATCAGGTTTACAAATGCCTAAATTATACAAAATGGCAAGACAGATCCTTTACCATTGGATTAGCGAAATTCGATATCTTTTTTTACCCGATTTTGGAGGACCCTAAAAGCTGTTATTGTGGTCGTTTATATGTCTTCCCGTATCATCTAAAAACCTCGACGGATTATGAAAAAGGATGAAGGAGAGCTATGGTAGCGCAGATGGTTAACGCTCGCTGTAAATTTCACAATACTCGAGCAACACGGGTTCGATCCCCACCGGCACCAATGAAATTGTTAATTGCAATTTTAAGTGCTGATTTACCACTTGCTCGGCGGTTAAGGAAAACATCGTGAGGAAACCAGCATGTCTGAGAAATAGGAAAAAATAATCGAAGACATGTGAAGTTCGCCAACATGCATTGGGGCAGCGCGGCGGACATTTCCTTGCCCTAAAACCCTCTCAGAAATGAGGGGAGGCCTGTGCCCAGCATGGAGATGTATACGAGTATATGCTGTAACTAACAAACTAACTATAAAAAATGATATCTCTATTGATTTGTCGGCATTGTGAATGGAAATCTATATGCCTATGTCCAAGGACAAGCTGAAGAGCAAAAGATGGTTACCAGAAAAAACATCATCATCATCATTACAGCCCTTCACAAGTCCACTGCTGAACATAGGCCTATATATATATAACATAGAAAAAAATACTAACCCTAAATTAATAGAGGTCTAATATTAGATAAGGCTAAATATACCATACAAATTTGTTTTAAAAAATGGTTTAGAAATAAAGACCATAATAATTATTATTATTATAAAAATTATGTAGGAGCTGGGGCCAGAGCGGAACGGATTAGTGAGTTGAGATGGCAGTGGGCCGGCCATATAGCTCGAAGAACCGACAACCGATGGGGAAGAAAGGTTCTCGAGTGGCGGCCTCGTACCGGTAGGCGAAGTGTAGGGCGACCCCCCACGAGATGGAGTGACGAGCTGGTAAGACATGCAGGAAGTCGATGGATGCAGGTGGCTCAGGACCGTGCTTTGTGGCATTCCTTGGGGGAGGCCTATGTTCAGCAGTGGACTTATGAAAGGCTGTAATGATGATGATGATGGGGGCCAGACAGTAGAATTTCCAGAGCGTCGGTGCTCACTTAAGTTAAAAAAAATTCTGTTACTCTTTGTCATATGACGTGCCATAAATGAACTTTATATTGAACCATTCCAGATGGAGTTTTCAAGATAAAATACTTCAGATATACAAGAAAATAGGATAGTGATGAAATATTGAACTCTGGAACATTAATTCACTTCTTGGCCCGTCCGAAACCATAAATCGTAGAGATGAGGTCGGTAGCTGAATAGCAGCGCTCAGCTTGCGGATCGATTGGTAGTTTTATATCTCAATTCGGACTTTTATGTTGTCGAGGAGGTCGAAGCCATCGCCTCAATGACAACTATATAAAATGTATAATTCTAAGTTGCAAGATCATTATTTTAAATTATTTTACGAGGTAAATCCATGTAATTACTGTCTTTTGTACCGCTATAATATACCCAGCGCTGTCAATGATTTCCGATTATATTTGAAACCTGTTGCTGCAGTTGAAGTTGACGAGAAATAGATAATGATAATTGTCATCATCATTATGACCTGAACGCGATGTTATAAGCGTACAAAATGGCGTCTCGTTTCGTTCGGCTGATTTGGCATGTGATTTAGGGATGATCGATAGTAGAAAAACATCGATGTTAAAATTGATACAAAAGTATCAATGCACGATTATCGAAAGGAAATTCTGGATATTCGAAAACATCAATATTTCAGGTAGCGAAATATGCAAACTAGAATAAAAATTAACATTCCAATTATATTGGGTCAATTTGACAGTTGTTTCCCTTTTATAGTTAGTTTATATTAACCAACTTTTTAAAAAAACCTTTCCTGTGCAGCACAAATGTTTAATTGCTACATTCTTCAACTTTGGAGAAGTGGATCCTAGAACTTGCTATAATCCTGATGGCCCAGAGTATATCGATGTTACGATGTTGTTCTCGTAGCATAGATGTGTCGATGGTTTTCTTGCTAAACATCGATGTTTATCTTCAATCGATGAATATCGCTGTGCAACGCAAATGTTTACATTCTTCAACTTTGGAAAAGTGGATCCTATAACTTGCGAAAATCCTGATGGCCCAGAGTATATTGATGTTACGATGTTGTTCTGGTAATATAGATGTGTCGATGGTTTTCTTGCTAAACATCGATGTTTATCTTCAATCGATAAATACCGCTGTGCAACACAAATGTTTACATTCTTCAACTTTGGGAGGGTGGATCCTAGAACTTGTTATAAAAGTAATGAATCCAAATGGTCTAGAGTGTATCGATGTTACGATATTATTCTCGTAACATCGATGAATATCGATCATCCCTAATGTGATTTGGCGGGATTAGGCGGGTGGTACACGGTGAAATTATTTATCGCTTCGTTACGCTCATTTAGGGCTGACTCACATCTAATGGACGCGAGCTAACACGAATTCGTTATTAATTTATTGTCCATTACGTTAAGTTACTTTCGTGATGGGAGTTAATTTGGTAGAGTTACGTTTTCGGGATTTATTTTGATATTTTTTTGTTGATTTATAGGTTGTGAGGATAATTGGTAAATAAATATACTGACTATGACCTTTCAATATATTTTGGAAAATTTAATGTATCTACATTAACATACTACAACATACTAGAAAAAAGCACAAACTGATTTTACACGTGGTAGGGCCATGCTGCAGCTATAATAGTTGTAGCAGGAATGGGTCGGCTCAACTGGTGAAGGACCACGCTCGCACAAAATACCGGCGTAAAATGGCAGCTTGACACTGTTGTGTTTCGTATGGTAAGTGCATTCCATCTTAGTCCTCACGGGTGACGACGCATCTGTATTTTGATTCTTTATTGAGGATAGATGTAAATGTCTATGGATCACAGCAACTATAAGTAGTTCACCTGATGGTAAGCCATCAGGTGAACTGTGTGCTCGTTTGTCACCCTATCCTATAAAAAATGTTTTCTATTGCATTGAAATGTTTGAAATTCGAGAGTTGAAATTGCATGAAAGAAGTTTTTACGGATATCGGAGATTAAATAATAAACAGTAAGACAGTTTTCCGTATAGTGGCGATGTAAGAAGAGGTGTGTGTATACACTACCCTATATAATCCTTGAGTGTGTCGTAAGTATATAGGCAGCAGCATCTTTTCGGTAAGAACTTAATAAAAAGCCTTTTTTTCTAACCCGCGTCCGCCTGCAACGCGCGGCAACATAAGAAGTATGTTTAAATAAAAGAAAATACCTGTTGTTTTACTAGTGCGGCTAGATCGCCGCGTGGTGGAGCTAGTGCGTTCAGTTCCGTCTCCTTTCTGATCACCCACTCAGTGAGCTCACGTAATGATAGCAGCAGCGCGGACCAGTGCTCAGCGTTGCTCTCCAAACGGTTTCTGAAACGAAATTTTGTATTAAATTTTGAATATAATAAATAATAATAATAATGAAATAATGCACGAATAAAAACAATGAGGCTCGACCGAGGGAGGATCTCGGTCTCACAGAAGCTTTAGGCAGGACGGTGAAACCTGTTCTTTTTCAAGGACTGACTCTTTTGTGATCCTGTCTTGCTATGTGATACTGTGCACACAGTGCATATGCCAGATCCGGGTTTCTATACTCATGATAAGAAACACAGCTGCTATCCCGTTATTTAACGGTTCCGCGGCAAAGTAGCTTACTATTGAAGTGCAGCGCGGAAGGCCGCAGGTTCGAATCCCGCACAGAACAAGTAAGAATGTTTGTCCTTGTGCAACTTACGTAAGTAAGTTGCCTCAACGATATAGAAGAAAATCTTAGTGTAGGGATAACGTTCTTTATTCTAATATGTGCGCTGGTATTTGTGAGAGCGTGGTCGTTCCCCGGTTCAGCCAACCCAGTTACTATGTAGTTCTACAACGTAAATTTAATTAATATAATAAAAAAATTACAGCTTGAAACATTGTGTTGGCTCTATAAAGATAGGGCGTCTTGACGCGCCTCCGCGAGTCACGGGACGATATTTCAAAAACTTGGCTGCGGCATAAAGCCGCCGGGATGGCTGCAATTGTTGAAACTTGGCTGCGACTCAGCTCCATAATATGTTTAAACTGTTACTTTAGACAAAATAGAGATGGAAAAAGAATATATCGATAAAAATTTCAGAAAAAATAGAACGATAACAAAGGATGGACGTTTGTCCTCGTGCAATTTATGTAAGTAAACCGCCTACGATACAAGGGAAAATCTTTGTGTTAGCGTCTTTTTGAACCGATGAAAAATACTAGAATAACTTCAGAGATATTCGTCACTTGTGTGAGTAATCCGTATTAAACTTAAGTATAATATTACTGCTTCGATAATCATACTGATGAAGGTTATATGAAATTTCGAGAAGGTTAAACACAGATTTGAGAATCAAAAATACATCCGAGTCTTAGAAATCTGATGAGTTTGTGCGATATTTTTGATACTGCTGTCTTCGAATTGCATGTTAAGCGTGGCGAGAGATGTCTAGCACAGTTTATTTGATGCCAGGGAAGAAATAAATCCTGACTATAAGTTGGTTATATAAGAAGTATCAAAAGAAAAGTTACGAATCGAATGCAAGTATGGGCGTGACGAATCAATAGCCAAAAAGGGAAGTGGTAATACAAATTATCATATCGATACATTCATGTCCCTTCACTAGTCACATTCTATAAATCGCGCTCTTCGGTTAAAATTTTGTGGGGACTCGTTTAGCATTAAACCACCACAAAGTAAAATATGCAATCCTTTGAACTTTAGCAGTAATTGAATAAAGACAAAATAGCTTAAACTTTGTGCAATAACTTAATTCTAATTAAGTTTATCTTATTTCAGTTGTAATTTAATAAGTTTAAGTTGTTAAGCTACGCTAATGTTAAGGTTGAATTTTTAATGAGAATTAAGATGAACTGCGTCATTACACAACCTTTAACGGTAAGTTTTGTCCCCAATTAGGTAATATAAATTCATTTCGCAAGGCTAATTGTATCTAAACATAAACATGAAATTAAAGTGTCTGTCTGTAATAATGAAATAACAGGGTTCTATCAAACTCAGGGGTTTATTTAGGGCAATGCCAAGTGAGGGTCTAGAGTATATTTATTTGAAAAACTTTAGAGTTTTTTTCTTGGAAAATGACATTGTATTTTCAGTTACTGTACAATTTACAGTCAATCAAAGTCCACTGCTGAGCATAGCCCCTCCCCTATGGATTACCTTACAAGGGCTATTTTCCATAGTTGCCACACTTGGCAAGCGGTTTGGCAACCGTAATTTTTCTCTTATTAATCTCTTAGTTTGTTTCCATCTTTCGCCTCTTACGACACACACGGAACAATATGGGATAGTGAATATTCTTACAACATTCTTATTGTGTACTAGCTGATGCCCGTGACTTCGTCCGCACTGCTTGATATATTAATAAAGTTTTCGTATATACGAAGGAAAAAAACATCAAAAAGGCAAAATTTCTTTGTAAACAATGTTATCTTTGCTCCGTTTGTAGCTAAAATATATAAACTATCTGGGTTAGTAACGCGAGAGCAAGTGACGTACAGTTGACCGTGTGAAAAACAGCGTATAAAAATCGTTGTTTCTTACAACTTTAATAACTTTATATTAAATGAAGATATCGCAATATTTATTTTAGATACGGGCCAAGTGTCTAAGAAATAAAACTTGGAATATCCTAATTAAATCTATTAAGTAGTTTTAACGTGATGTGCGCACAATTGCAAACCTCTATCATTTATATAGGTTTGTAAAATCAAATGTTGTTCAAATATACCGGGTGACTTTCTTTACCACGAGGAGAAACGAGGGACCCCTAAACGAAATAGGGCTCTAGATTATCTTAGACCCCCAAACGGTATAATAATAATATTAATGAACTCCGGACTCCTCTGAAGCAAAAGCTCTTAGACAAAGTAATATCCACCGCGCTGCCTCAATGCGTGTCTTCGATATATTTTTAGGTTTACTCACGACGTTTTCCTTTACCGTCGAGCACGTGGTAAATCAGGATTAAAATCGGCAATTAAACAATTTCATAGGTATCTTTGGGCTTCGAAACTGGATTGCCCACGTATCGGCGAGTGCCAGACTCCTGAGCAACTATAGCCCTGGCTTGGTAATAATAATATTGATATAATTCCAGCATGATTTTAATTTTAATTTTCCCCACTGCCAATCCTAAACGGACGTTAAATTTGATAACCATAAACACATTCCACACTAACCGCGGTCTACAATGCAAATATAAACTGTTTCACAAGAGCACAAATCCCGTAAAGGTTGGTGAGAGGACAAAGGCTGGCCCACCTGCCCTTTGCCGCAGTGCCGCCAAGTTAAATAAGGGAATGAACAAACATGTTGAAACATGTTTAATGTGACTAGGGTTGGTAGAGTCAAAAATTCAAGGAAAGGTAGTTAAAACGCAGGGGTATCAAATTGAAAGGCAGAAGGATTTTATAACATCAAGATAGCGAGGTGGTCATTCCAGTACTACTATATAATGATTATAATTTTTAGGGCATTAATTATGTTTTTAATCGAAGCCTATGTGCTGTGGCGATGCTGCCTAAATCACACTATAGAAGTTTCCAAACTACTCCGTATATATAAAATGCCCCGTAGTACCAACACTCCGGGTTTAACTCTCCCTTGTCCTTCCACGGTCAATATATAGTAATTTACAATGACATAACTACCGTTACCATGTAGTGGCGGTGTAAGAATATCCTCTTATCTATATCATCCCGTGGGTTTCGTGAGACGCGGCAGCGGGAAGACAAACGAAGAGATGAGCAGAAGTAGTTTTAACAGTGGTAGAGCCACGCGGCAGCTTTTGCTGTCGCACGGATGGGCCGGCTCGAACCGGGGTGGTACCACGACCTCACAGAATACCAGCGTGAAGTAGAGGTTTACCTCTGCGTTGCGCTTGGTGAGTGCAGGTGGCCAGAGGCCCTTTTTACTGGAAATGAGGCATTCCATCTTAGTCCTCACGGGTGGCAACGCATCTGCATTTTGATTCGCAAACAAGGATAGATGTAGATGTCTATGGGCCGCAGCAACCACTTACCATCAGGTGGACTGTGTGCTCGTTTGTCACCCTTATCCTATAAAAAAAAAGCGTGTGCCTAATAACAACCAAAAGTAATAAACTCAAGCCCACATGGGAGGGATACCCGAAGTTTTTTAATTTTAGTTTTTATCAGGAAGATTATGCTGCGCATCTCTTGTTTTAGTTTCCCTCTGTCGCCCTTTACGACACCCACCGGATGATGATGGATACACCGGATGGGATAATGGGTCTTACACCGCCTATATATATACTATGTACATATACATTTGATATTTATTTCCAGTTTTTAGGGTTCGCCTAAATAAATAATTGTATAAATAGTAGTCTTCCCAAAATGCTATAACAATTATTTAAGTATTGTATATCAAGCATATAAAGCGAATTTATGTGTGGAGTCATATAAAGTGAGCGATAAAGATGTTTCGCAGTGAAATCGGCGTTTTATTTCACTATGAAATCACTACACACTGTTAACGGCGCTGCGTATGCAGATCGCGGGCTGAGGCGGGCGGGGCCACATTTACAGCGGAATTGAACCTTATTAAGAGATTTTTTTATATTTAATACATAAATAATATGTAGCGATGTAGAATATCCATTATCCTATGTTGTTCCGTGGGTCGTTGGGGGCGACATAGAGAAATTAAAACACGAGTTGGGTAGCAGCATCTTCTTGATAACAACTCTAGATAATAAAAAACTGCGGTTGCCAAGGGTGGCTTGCCAAGAATGGCAACTATGGCAAATATCCTCCTATGAGGCAATCTATAGCGGAGACATTAGTTCAGTAGTAGATTCTATAGGCTATAATCCTCAAAAATTTATTTTTCTTTTTAAATTTCCGAAACGCTCTAAATAAACCCTAAGATAAAAATGAGAAAATAAAAGATAATATTTTATGTGCAAATGTGAAATAAAAGTGGTTTTATGATCACAATAATATATCTTATCGTCCTCAAACCTATCCTTGTGGTGCAGCGCCTGCAAGACCATTGTAAAACTTTTATCGTCGCACTGTCTCATGTAAACTGGTCTATAAAATCAGTTTTATGTTTCGCAACGCCTTTGTTATTGTTCGGAATGGAATGTGTTACGTCTTATTAAAATTATGTTATTATATTTATGCATCATGCAGGCGTGTCAACATCACTCCACAAATCCACTGCTAAACAAAGGCCTCCCTCATGCAGGTGTCTACCATTATCAAAATCCTTCGACACTTTAAATCCCTATACACTGCTGATATTTGTTCCCACTTTATAAATTCGTCTCATTCGTTTTCTTCTTCTGTATCAGTCCGCAAAAGTCAACTACTGGGCATGGACCTCCCCCATTGTAGTTATTTGCCTCAACCTACGCTAGGTGGATTGACTAAATAATTCACAGTTCCAGACAATTTACCACTTTGACGCTGTTTCCCCTAGTGGGTTGGGCATTTCTATTCTCGCGTAAACGAGATTTTTAACCAGTAATTTATCAAAAACCATTATATCTTTGTGACATATCCTATGGTCACCTGTTACGACACACACGGGACGAAACGGGGCGACAGATTCTATTACGTCATCACCACACGGCTCTATATAAACTTATTAATCTATGCTATTTTATATTATATTGTCTTATCTTAATTTATAGTAATAATAGCAATTTGGTCTACCAGGTCTAATAGCGAATCTAAACCATTCTCGAATCAACTAATAAAACACAAACAAAATTTAATCAAAATCGGTCCAGCCGTTTAGACATTAAAAACATACATACATATAATCATTGCCTTTTTCCCGTAGGGGTAGGTAGAGACCACTTCTTTCCACTTGCTACGATCCTTACATACTTGTTTCGCTCCGTCCACTTTCATTATTCCCTTCATACATGCTCTTTGGTTTAGGGTACTCTTGACCTGGCCTTTTTTAAGACGTCCCTGATTTGATCTAGAAACGTCCGCCTAGATCTACCCCTTCCAAAACTTTCATTTACACTCGCCTTATACACCTTTTTCGTCAATCGTTCTTCATTCATTCTATCAATATGGCCGAACCATCTCAGCATACCTTTCTCAATTTTTGTCACTACATCTTCTTTCAGACATTAAAAAGAACATTAAAAATACAGTTATATCCATAAAGATAATAGGACATACATACGAATGCCTTTTTTTTTTTGCGGATGGAAAATCATCTAATGACGCCTTTCGCTGTGGGTGGAGCGGAAGGGAGTGTCAGACTTTTACTGACTAAAAACCATCCGTGTTCCTTCAGTGCCCTTACGTTCCGGAGCCGCGGTATCTCTTTCGAACAGCCCGCAGCCCCGGCAGGCGTCGGCCCTTGCGGGCCCCTTCACGCTGCTGACAGCTCTTTGAGGCGCGCGTGGAACAAAACGCGCCGTCGACACGGCCTGTCGTCGTTAGACGGACGGACTGCGAGCTACCCATTGCTCGCCGTCCACAGGCCCGCGCCTACGGTGGCCGGGGGCCACGACGTAGCCCCCGACGCCCGGGGCGTCTCCCGCGGCGGCCGGGAAGGAAAGCTGTTGCTCTTTCCTTCTCCCGCTCCGCCACCTCCTTCGCTAGCATCACTGCTTCGCAGAAGGTGGTGACGGCATCCCATTCCGTCTCGCTCCGGACCATGGCTTCGACCAGGGCCGGACGCGAGAGGTCGCCGCCGCCTATCGCCGCTACGAGGACACGGCGGTGCTCCGCCCAAGCAGGGCACACCTCCACGGTGTGCTCCACCGTGTCCTCCGGTCGATCCTCGCAGTGGGAGCACCCGGGCGTTTCCTCCCGCCCGATTCGGTGCAGGAACCTCCCGAACACACCGTGTCCGGTGAGGACCTGCGTCAGGCGGAAGGTGAGGACGCCGTGGCGTCTCTCAAGCCACTCCTCAAAGAGGGGTCTTATCGCCGCTATAGTGGCGTGCCCAGCACGGGGTTGCGACAGTCGCTCTCTCCATGTCGCCATGAGATCATGCCGGAAGTCTGTCCGCTGCGCGACAACTTGCCGCGGCAGCGGGGTTTCCCCCCGGCATAGTGTCTCCGCGCGCCATTCGTGCAGGCGCGCGAGGACTATCGCCTCCAGATCCCATGGCGGCAATCCGGCAAGGAGGCTCGCCGCCTCGCGGGAGATCGTGCGGTAGCCGCGAACCATCTTTACGGCAACCACCCTTTGGGGCGCGTTTAGGTGGTGGACGGCAAGCCGCGCCAAACCACGCGCCCACACCGGGGCCCCGTAAAGGGCCATGGACCTCACGATCCCCGCGTAGAGCCTCCGGCAGGAGGCGTTTGGCCCCCCGAGGTTCGGCAGGAGCCGCCTGAAGGCAGCCCCGGTCCGTTCCAGTTTGGGAGCCAAACGTCGGAACATACGAATGCCTGCATCAAAATAAAATTAATTGTAAATGTCCTAACCTCCATACAGTGTCTTCTAATAAATTACTTAGGAGTAAATGTAGAGTCATTTTGGATGTAACATTCATGTAGATTCAGTATGTAATAAATTAAGATCAATTTAGTGTAAAGTACAAAATTTTACGTTTATAATACCCATAAGTATTAGTACGTGTGTACTTTATTACGCATTAGTTGATGCAGTAATGTCTTACGGGTTGAGCGCGTCATGCTTTCACTTTTCCTGTTCACCTAAATAAGATTAAATATTTGCAAATGGGAATTCTAAAATTATTAGTAGATAAAAAAAAAACATAAACTCGATTAATTAAGAGTATAATAAACTCTTTAAAATATGTGTTATACTCCCTATAGAATTAAAAGTCAAAATATACCTATCTTAATTGAAAAATATAACAATATTGAATATAAACAGGAAAGAGTATGCGTACCGACACGCCTAGCTAGAACCTATTATTCTATAAAAAAAATGAAATATTAATAATGAACGTTTAAGAATTAATTTCAAAACTTAATTGTACTAGATAATATTAGTCCGGTAGAGATATTATATACTCCTAGTAGATAATATTATGTCGGTAGGGTATACATTAAGTATTATTTATACTAAGTCGATAGATGCAGGTGGCTCACGACCGCGCTTTGTGGCGTTCCTTGTGGGACGCCGATGTTCTGATTGACTTGTGAAGGGCTGTAATGATGATGATGATGATGAATTATTTTCTAAATAATAAAATTAATATATCTCTGACAGCTGTAAAATAATTTTAGTTTAAATATCATAAAAAATCACGTTGTTGTATCCCGATAGTAAAGAGAAGAATGTCCGTAACCCACTCAAACTATAAACAAGTTAAGCCGCAACTTTTCAAGAATCTGCCAAAAGTTGCAGTCGATGTTAAATCCTTTGAAACGCAAGGCGCGTCTGAGATGCCGAACCACGCTCCTGTATACTGAATACCCTTAAGACCACCTTTCGTACACAATATACGTAACATACTTGTAAAATTTTCAATGAAATTTCGTGTGAGTTTATTCGGAAAATATTTTGTTATGTTCCGCAACATTTTGTAAAGTAAAGAATGCTGCAAAGTTTTGCTTTCTTTGAAATTTTAGTTGGAATAAAAGCACGTATACTTTGTCGTTGTAATCCGTGTTTTGTTTGGACTTTCAAAATCGTTTGCATTGGGGAATGTGCTTTATTAAAGTACTTGTATGTCTTCATATGGCATAAGTAAATATAAAAGGAAATTTTATAACAGAATTATTTTTTATAAATAATAGTTGTAGTGTAAATGATCAAACAATAATAAGGGATAGCATTAGGGACACTTATTTCAGGCTTTTTTTAAGTAATGTAAAGTAAAAAAAAATACGTTATAAATTAATGTAGATACACTAAGTAATATATGCATTGTTTCATCATTTTAAAAGCTTTAATTTAACTTGCATTGTTTGTTTGTTAGGGTCAAATCTTGAAACTTAATTTTAAAACAGTTATCCTCAATCGATTGAGCTGAGTAAGTGAGTGACGTTTTTTATTAATTCCATCCTATCAAAAGTCGATAGATGTCAATTTAGAGACAATATTATATAAAACGGCTAAGATTGAATAGCAAAATCTGTTTGATTGGACCAAGTTTTAATTTAATTTAATTTTCGTATATTTGTTAGGTACCTATATACAAAATTGTTTTTATCTATATATTTTTAAAGTTTTAAGATTTAAATACAAATTGTAACGGAATTAATCAATGATTTTTTTACAATAGTTAGTAGTTTTTTAGTTATAGTTGTAGCACGAATGGGTCGGCTCGACCGGAAAAGGACCACGCTCTCACAGAATACCAGCGTTAAATAGCAGCTTAACGCTGCTGTTTTTCGTATGGTGAGTGTAGAGAACCGGAGACCCTTTTTACTGCAAATGAGGCATTCCATCTTAGTCCTCATGGCTGACAACGCATCTGCATTTTAATTTGCAACGTTATATTACGTCACATATTACATTAAACGTTGTGAGATTACAGATAACTAATTTACTTCATTTTAAAAACTAAAAAAGGCAGCATGGCTCTACCACGTAAAAAATATAAATTTATATTATAAACAGCTGGATTCGTGGCTATCCATTTCGTTAATAACTATTAGAGATTTGTCTCTGCTTTTATATCACCATTAGACAAATTTCTAATAAATGTAGCCGTCTCTGAAAAATTTTATAGCTTATAAGAGACGATAAAATACAATAAGCAATTTACTGAAGCAGCCTCCGTTACTTGTATCAACCCCTTAGCTTCCATGGGTAGTATGAAGTATGAACCTCCACCGGGGGTTAATTAATCATAGAATAAAAACATCGACGAATTAATTAAATAACTACAACAGCCCCAGGAACACCCAAGCATTAAAAATTCGACCCTATTACAGCGAGTTATGGTTTATTTCCGAACGATTTAACTGAAAAAGATTTATGAGATGTCGTTAGGTTCCAATGATTAATTTAGTTACCTAGAAGTCCTCGCCGTTAGCGAACTTTACGCTCTTAATTATTTGACAAGCTTTGGAAGATAAATCATTGTAAATTAATTTATAATATTCTGTAAGATATTTAAGAAGAAGAAATAAAATCATTAAAACAAAAAAACTTTCCATCACTTTTATGCACTGATGGTGGCTTTAAAAATTCAAGTACTTAGACATCATAAATTTAGATTTAAAGAAATGCCAAAATCACCACAACTATACTAATGTTAAACACTCACTGCCCGCGGTGCAATACAATGGGGAAACAGGACGCCGCCTGTTGCGCTCTCTGTCGCACTTAAGTGTGACGGAAAGCACATTTTATTGCACCGTGGGCAGCGAGTGTTTAACATTAGTATAAAATATTAAGATGTAATGAGTGGCGTGATGAGGAGCAGCACAATATATACTTGACGCTTGATATATACTGCAGAAGCTGCTAAGGGTAGTGATTAATGCAAATCTTTCCTGTTATGTGAGAGGTGGCCCTAGGTGTAGTGGAGCTACGTGGTAGGTGGTCTATTTCTGCCTAGAAGTCTGTATGCCTATCCTTCTATACTGTTTTTATCGCTAAACAGCAGTGCCTGAACTGCTGTGTTAGTATGTGCAGCCAGTATAGTTACAGGCTATAAGCCATTCCATCCTAGTCCAGAGGTGGCAAATCATAGCCTTTCTTAAGTGTCCACAGGCTGAAGTTTCTTCAATTTTATTAAAAAAGGCTCATGTCCAGCAGGGAGCTATAGACGGGCTGATGGTGAAAATGATGAATAATGAATATACAGATACGGCTAAAGCTCATAACAGATGGTTTTTTACGGTGGTTCCTGCATGTATTTTTATATAGACTTTTATATTAAAAAATACTAGAAATATCTACTCTTCATAAATGCCGTTTGGTTGTAAGAGAGAATATATATAAAATATCAAATAAACAATAATAAATGGTCATATGGAGTTTTCTTCAAGATATATATTATAACAAATATATTTTATATCACTCACACATATATTATCATACATCCTTTCATAACAGATAAATTTCCGCTGTTTTCGTGGCTCGATAACAAAACCACCGGTAATGCTTTTTGTAACGGATGGAAAATGAAATTTCTGACGGCTATTTATCGAGCTGTTAATTGGCTACAGTGAGTTTGAGTTATGAATTGACAAATTCGAAGTGTTGAGTGAAAATAAAGTTTTGAATTACAGTGGGTAGCTGCAGTGGGTAAACTGTTATGAATTGATAAAAAAAAATCAAACAATCGCAACAATGTATATCACGCAAAAAACGCGAAAGTTCCTCGTTAATATTCATACGACATAAAATACATGAAGAGTGGTCATTTAAGCGAAGCATTTTATACGTGCTACCAATATAAATAGCAAACGTAACACGTACTCTAGATACGCACGTAAGGCCTCTGACACACTTGAGTAAATCCCGACACGTGCCGTCCTAGGTGTGCTTACTTAACTTGCAAAAATACGACTTAAGCTTTAGGCCCCACTACGCGTTGCTGTGACCCATGTTATAATATACGTGGTAGAGCCACACTGAAACTATTATATTAGTTGTAGTATCAATGGATCGGCTCGATCGGGGCAGGACCACGCTCTCACAGAATACCAGCGTAAAATAGCAGCTTAACATTGCTGAGTTTCGTATGGTGAGTGTAGAGAACCGGAGACCCTTTTTACTGGAAAAGAGGCATTTCATCTTAGTCCTCAGGTGTGACAACGCATCTGCAATTTGATTCTTAATCAGGGATAAATGTAGATTGTAATTGTCTTTGGGCCACATCATTTATCAGGTGGACTGTGTGCTCGTTTGTCACACTTACTCTATAAAAAAATATACGTGCCTACTCGAATGAAACTTTGTGTAAAAATTTAAAACAAAATCGTTAAAGAACTTTCGAGAATTTAAGATTTTAAACAAACGTATATATCAATTTTTATTTATATACTGTAAGTGTAGTACAGTATGATATTAATGAGCCGTGGTAACTCAGAGGCTAAGTGCTCACTGTTAATTTCACAGGACGCGTGCAACCCGGGCTTGATACCCGCCGGTTTCAATGAAATTGTAAATTCTGAATTATAATGTCCTCCAGACCGATTTCAGTCACGGCGGTCGATCTCAACGGAGACTATCCATCCGCGCAGCACCGGATTACAATGCCTGAGTGTATGCACAAGCACAGGTGCACTCTCTATTTCCTTACACTGATAATCCGATGGGTCGGGAATCCGAAACGACCGGAGAGAGATCAGGCGCAGGACCAACGGCTTTACGTGCTTTCCGAGGCACGGGGGTGAAACACCACCAACTTCAATGACACAGAAAAACCAATAACTGTTTTTGACCCGACCCGGGATTCGAACCCGGGACCTCATGATCAGCAGTAGCGTTTACGAACGCTAGACCAAAGGGGTAGTCAAAGTTTCTGAATACCAGGGAAAGCAACGTGATGAAATCTGCATGCCAGATGAATTTAAAAAAATATATATTTCGATGACATGTGAAGTCCGCCAACACGCATTGGGGTAGTGTGGCAGACATTACTAATACACTCCCAGAAATGAGACGATCCCGGGACCAGTAGTGAGATGCGCATGAAGACTTTTACTTTTAATATATTATAAATGTTACGGATTTTTTTTATAGAATAAGGGTAACAAACGACCGCGTAGTCCACCTTGTGGAAGTGGTTGCTGTAGCCCATAGACATCTACATTTATCCCCAATGAAAATCAAAATGCAGATGCGTTGTCGCCCTGAAGACTAAGATGGAATGCCTTGTTTCCAGTTAAAAGAGTCTCTTTACTCTCACCATACGAAACATAGCAGCATTGAGTTGCTATTTTAATTTAGCATTCTGTGGAAGCTTTGTCCTTTTTTACGTAAAACCCAAACTGTCTACGGACAAAGCCGTCAAAGGTGCGGGTACCGTCAGTGCCTTTGATACTGCGATCACTCTGTCCACCAAACAATGATAATCAAGACAAATCCTCACAGCGAGAGAAGTCCATGTCCAGCAGTAGACATATACGGACCCCTGATAAAGAAGAAGAAATATATTTTACTGAGCTTATGATAGATGCAGTGACAACCTGGTAAGACATGCAGGAAGTCGATGCATGCAGGGCTTAGGACCGTGCTTTGTGGCATTCCTTGGGGGAGGTCCATGTTCTGCAGTAGACTTGTGAAAAACTGTGATTATGATAATACAGAGATTTTTTCCGAACCAGTTGTAGAAGTAAATTTGATTTTCAATATGCATTAATTATAATTTATCATCTGCTGAACACAGGCCCAAGGAATGCCACAAGCACGGTCCTGAGTTACCTGTTATATCAATTAGATTAATTTATTTTAAAGAAAAATGTATCTATTTAATTCTTAGAGTACACATAAACATAGCTTGCTAATGTATACTCGAAAATTGAATTATTTCATATATAATTGAATAGATTCAATCAGATTGAATTTCGGTTGAATTTGATGTTGTCATTGTTTCTGTCTTTAACATACGTCGGCCCTTTTCTCCAAATATAACCCGCAAAATGCTTAAATAGTCATTTATACAAACATAAAGGGTCCCTCTTTGTATTTTAATAAATTACTATTCTCGGGACAGAAGGGTAAATTCTGTGCTACTGTGGTTTGTGGCTACTGAAATGACATTGTGAAAACAAATCGGACAACTAACTTTGTAGCCTGTCCGCGGAGCTAGTTGTTACAGATTTAACCCTACTACCCCTGATGACTAAGATGAAATACCTCATTTTCAGTAAAAAAGGATGTCCGGTTCTCTACACTCATCATTCGATACACAACAGCATTAAGCTACTATTTTACGTTGGAATTCTGTGAAAGCGTGGTTCTTCACTGTTCGAGCCAACCCATTTGTGCTACAATCGTAATATATGTAGCTGCAGCATGGCTCTTGTGGCTGGCTCATGGACCTTGTACAAAAATGGTGTTTAAAAACTGCCAGAGAAAAGAAGATAAATAATTTACATTCATACTAAGAGTTGAATAAAAATCTATACATTCTATTTTGTGCAAGTGTAAAATCACCTTAACTGTTTGTTTTTCAATGTTCGTTCGCATTAACGGCGCCGAGTGGCTATCTGTCATTTTAAGTGTGACGTTTAAAAATGCGTTCGGAAACGCGTTGTTTGATTTGATTCTTCGGACCTCAGATAATCCTATAATATTCCAGCGCAACTTGTCTATCTCTTCTTCCAGCTCCAGGATCTTCTCGTCAATCCTCAGGGAGCGTGCGTTATAAGTTGCCAGGTCGAGTCGTCTTAGGTGGCAACCGAACCTCCACCGTAGATTCTTAGCACCTCTTGCCCCGCCGTTACCATGGTCGCCACCGTAGCCAGGAATAGCGGGGTAGCCGTGGATTGAGAACTGTTTCTTCGTAACTTTAATCATGGTGGGTATATTGACTTAGTTGCCTCGCTTAGCGAGCGGGTTGGCAACTGCAGGTTTTTATTGTTGTTTTGTTGTTATCAGAAATCTGCTGCTCATCTTCTGCCTCAGTTCACCTATAATAGTTTGAAGCAATGAGTTTGAAGCATCAATAGTTTGAGCAAACTCAGAATATTCGTAGGTTCAAATGCGTCATCCAACTACTAGCATGAACCACGTCTAACACAAGCATTTAAAGTTCACTTGGATTAGTTATCGGGAGTATTAGTAATGTTAAATGCGTTACTAGTAGGTATCATTTTTGAGTGATTCTCTGAATTATATTTTATTTATTTATTAATAGATTTACGTGCTGCAGCTATATTACAAATTCTTCGGTTCGACTGGGGTAGAACCACGCTCTTACAGAATACTCGCGTTATATAGCATCATACCGCTCCTGTGTTTCGTATGGTGAGTGTAGAGAACCGGAGACTCTTTTACTGGAAACGAGGCATTCCATCTTAGTCCTCAGAGATGATACCGCATCTGCATTTGGATTCTTAATTGAGGATAAATGTGGATATCTACGGGACACAGAATCAATTTTAAAAAAGTAAAAGTGTTCTAGTGTCCTCACATCACTTTCACACCAGCTATAGTCTACTCATCGCTGAAATATTTTTTCTACGACTAAGTTTAAGGAACTATATAAAGTGTTGAATGATTGACTCACCTGATGGCCATACTTTTGGCCTTGAGATGGTGCCATCGCTGGTTCATCTCATCGAGGCGACGCTGTAGCATGACGGCATCCTCCTGCGAGGACAGGGACCCCAGCAGCCGCCGGCCGGTACCCGTGAGCGATGCGTATACATCGCGGTGTGTTTCGATCTCTGACTGCAGGTCCTGGAACAAAGGACTGTTTTGTTTTATTGAAATCTCAAAAGAATTTAAAACTACGGGTACACTGAAACCCCTATACTGCCAAATACTTTGATTCCTAGTTCTATCGTCTTCAAAGATATAACCAGAGAACTAAAATTAAAGGTATTTCTAGAATAGCTTTGAAAGGGACAGCTTGGAACAAGCGTTCATATGGACTATAAATTATTCGCCGGGTCTTGTCGTTTGTCATTGTGCAGTTTATATATTAAAAAAAGTGCCTTCACCGATACAGAAAAATAGTGTTGAGGAAACTTTTCTTTTAATAAAATAACATAAAAATAACTGTCAGTCCTTATTTCGCTTATTTACATCTTGAACCTTCGTCAATCTCTAGCAAAGTAAGTACTTTGGATACGAGTATATTGTGTTAGTGAGAGACGCGTAACGTCATTTTGTGTACGAAAAAGAAAAGGTTTGTGATAAAATTGTTTTAATCTAAATAAAATGCATTATACGATGATTATAGTTAATTTGATTAGGATTTGTATTTGGTTCACAACCGACGCATATCCAATAAAGTAAAACTAGCTTTTCTTTTTGTCTACAAGTCCGTTTGGGTAGGCATCATCCTCTCACCATGTCACCTACACTTGCCAGTAGTGCGTGCACTGCTTTTTGACGCAGACACATATTCAGTTAAATATTTTATTTTATTAATAGTAATAACAAAATTTTTGTTACTTAATTTATTCATATCTGATTTTTTTTTGCAACGTAGAAGGTTGCTGAGAGAAAAGTACCATTTCTGATATAAATTAAGACATTTTGGTACACTTAGCGAGCAAACAAATACTTGAGTACCTAATACTAACGTTTCTTTAAAAATGCTATGGCAGCTTACATCTGTCTCACCCTTTTCCCTCAAAAGGAATAATTCCGTGTGACGTGGCACAACAAGTACAAGAAATCGCAACATTCAAAGCCCTATTCAGGCTCCGACAGGACGCCGGTTGTAAGTCGCGTAAATATGCGAGCGATGCCTATTCAAGTGACGTTTCGGAGGTTTCCGTATCTTTAATACCAAGCGATGGGTATACAATATTATGGCAGTCAAAATTAAACACGAAGGCGGGCTAAAAAGAGCACAAAGCTTATATTTCTCAACTTCGCTCGCGTGTATTTTAGGATTAACTTTTTGCGCGGAACCCTAACTCTTTTTCTAAAACATAAGTAGCCTAAGTTACTCTGCCAGCGAACGTCCCGTCGAAATCGGCCCAGTCATTTCGGAGGTTAGCCGGAACAAACAGGCAGAGAAAAATTTTAAAAATTGTGTTTTTATAAGTAAGTATTGTATATACTTTCATATGCATTTAGTAAAAAGCTGTTATTTTAACATTACAAAAACACTTAAATTTTATATATTTGTATTGATTTAGCATGTAATTTTCAAATTTTACACTCGCTGCTCTGAATGTTTTATAAAAGCGCTGCTGTCATTTAGTACATAGCAGTTAGCTAAAATAGGAATCTAATTTGACCTCACACAAATTATCTTATCTTTTTTATGTCGTGTAATTTTTTTCTTTGTGATGAATAGAATAGAATCATTTTTATTCAATATAGATTGCAAGAATACTTATTGAAATGATTTAAGTTTTACCACTGCTTCGGATAAAAACCTCTGTCCTGGGAAGATCGTCTTTAGCCCGAGGATTATTCTGGACCGATACGACATAGGGACCTTAAAGAAACGAGTGGAAACGAGCTTACTCCTTTTTAAAAGGCCGGCAATGCACCTGCAATTCCCCTGGTGATGCAGTTGTTCGTGGGTGGCGGTATACAGTTTCCAGCAGGTGAGCCGCATGCTAGTTTGCCATCTCTTCTATATAAAAGCCCGTAAAGGCCATTGCTGGGCATCGGCCTCACTTACAGTAAAGGAATGATCCCGAACTCCGCTGCACGCAGCAGTGCTCTCGCAGCACTCCTGGTCCCCATGTATCTATAGGTTTATATGAGATTATGTTTCGAGCTCCGCAGCAATGCAACGTCAGCAATGCAGCGGGAGCACTGCTGCGCGGCAGTATCGCCCTGTCGCCGCGACAGACCGACAGACCAGTAGTGACGCGTCCGCCGCAGCAATACGTGAATGTTGGCAAGTAAATTTGCAACAAAAAGATGAATTTCTCAGATCCAGAAGAGAAACAATTAATTAACTTGGTGACTTTATGTACAGCCCTTTACGATAGGCGTCGTACTAATTATCGTAATAATTTAATTAAAGGCAATATATGGTAAGATATATCGAAGGAGATCAATAAAACAAGTTTACTATTGGCATAAAACGACAACATATTATCGTCATCTTCTTCCTTCTCGTTCCTCCAGCACTACTGAGGCAGCACTGCTACGGCAGCACTTCATCGGCAGTACTGCTGCGTGTAGTCGAGATCGGAATCGTACCTTATAGAAGCTTATACTGTAAGGCGAGGGTGGTTGGCTCATTATTATATATTGGCATCCTCTCTGTCCAGGATATTGAGTACGGACACACATGTCATAGCAGCCGGCTGTTGCATTCTTAAAAAGGAGATATTAAATAACCTGAGTGATATAATAAAGCATTTACAAATAGGGGCGAACACAATAGATTTTTATATTGAAGAAAACTACTTTCATGGATATTATCACGTTTAATTATATTTATTTTTAATTAATTCGGGTGGGAACATTGCAGTCCTTATAAAATCCGAAAAGTAGTTTTATTTAATGTATTCGCGTAAATATAAGAAACCATTAGATTTTTATATTTTATCATTTAAAAAATGTTACCCTAAAATTAGGATATTCTCCTTTATCGTGGAGGCAGTCTACATAAATAAATTTCATAAGGACATACATCTAGACCCGGAAAACTGTAGGCCATACAAATACTTGTTCCGAGCGGGATTCGAACCCATGGACCGCAGCACCGCAACTCATTGCTTAGCCACTGCGCCACAGAGCCGTCATTTCTAAAAAGCTCTCTTCCAAAAAGGTGGCATTTCTTGGAGTACGTCTGGATAGTACGTACCACCCTCTTATCTAAATCTGCCGCAAAGCAACAGTGCGTGCACTGCTTTATTCTGAGCTGTAAAGCATAGAGAGCCAATAAATTACAGGCTCTCAGGCATTCCAACTTCGTCTTCAGACCTTCAGAGGTTTCCATGGAATGCAGTAGCAACTTACCATCAGGTGCACTGTAAACTAATATGTTACTTCAATTTTATAAAATAAAAACTTGTAACCTACAAGCGGGCCACGGGCTTTTTGTGACATGTTATTTATGTAGTTATTCGCCGATGCGACGCGGTAAACGCCGACAGTTGTTTCGTTTTTTTTTTAATTAATCCGTTGACATTGTTTCAGATGTTTCGATACGTATCTAGCTATTATCGGGATTTTACCAATCTTTAAAATAACAATTTTCATTTTAGATTGATTTGTTTTTGTAAGAATGAAATTTGTCGTTTAACAAAACACCAGGAATAAAAAAATGGGATAGGGTGTTAAATACGGTTTTATCAACGAATTTTATCACTTTAGTTTTAAAATAAAACGTCAGGAATTAAAAAAGATAAGCGCTGTAAAATCCGTATAATATTTGAATCATTTTTTTACAGAATAATGGTGACAAACGAGCACACAGTTCACCCGATGGTAAGTGAATGCTGCGGCCCATAGACATCTGCGTCTACCCTCGATTAAGAGTCAAAATGTTGAAGCGTTGTCACTTCTGAGGACTCCCGCCACGTTTTCAGTAAAAAAGAGTCTCCGGTTCTCTACAATCTCTCTTCTCTCACTACTCCCTAAGCTGGTATCGTGTTAGCGTGATCCTTTCCCGTTCGATCCGCCCATTCGTCCTACAACCATTAGAAACCATGGTTTATTAAATGTTACCTAAAGTTTAGCTTCGGAAATTCTATTGCTAGAAAATGTTCAGTATGTCAATTTCATTGTAAGAACCCAGTTTCTAACATACACAATAGAACTATTCAATCAATTGCTTTGTATTTAAATGCGGTGAAATTTCATTACAGTCGTTGAAAAATGTCGGATTTATATATATATATATATTCAGGCATATTCAATGTATTTATTTAGATTTAACTTTTGAAGTTTCCGACTCTTTTATGCCATTTTCAGTATAAATAAAAATTTCGTTGTATATTATGAAACAGCATGTTCTTCGAAACATTTTACTTAGACATGTGTCCCTTCGCGCACGTGGTAATTTAGCACATAAAATTGCAACTAACAATTTCATTGGTGTTGGTGAGTGCTTCGGTTAGGACGTATGTAGTAATAATTAACAATGTCCTAGACGAAAGTGTATCGACCAAGATGGCGATGTGTCGAAGATGGGCGAAATTAACAGTATGTGAAAGAAGCTAGATGTGTGTCAGGATCGTGCCAAATGGAAGTCAGTACTCACTACCTACCCTTCCAGGTGACCGGCGTGAGAGTTTATATATCTTAGTATTTTTTTAACTTTCTCATCTGTAATGAATTTCCGCAAAGTAACACCTGTTTCGATTAATTACTACCTACTGTGCGAACTCGTTTGTCACTGGAATAATATGAAGAGAAAAAATACATGTGTGGCAGTTCACATGCGGTAGAAATAAAATCTTCAGAAAACTTAATGCTGAGAGAATGAGACGAATGTACTCAACATTAGTAGTATAGTACAACAGGAGTAGGATAACTGTAGGGTTTATTTATTATAATATTGTTAGCAAGTTTAAAAATTATTTTACTTTTTATTTTAATTTTTTTTTAAATACTAGTAATGCTATTAAACATTATTAATATTCCCTTTAAACACTTCTGGTAAACTTAAAATGCTTGTGTTAGAAGTGGTTCACGACAGTAGTCGAATGGCGGATTCGAACCCACGATCTTTCGAGTTCGCGGTCCGCGCCCTGCCATTAGGCTACTGACGCTTCAAACGCTTATATTACATTTCATAATATAAGTACTTAAACATTTCCTAATCAAGAAATTTCTTCCTTAATCCTTACTGCTCATCACATATATATAATATAATACATGCATAATGTCCATACATAATAGGAATGCATAATTTCCATACATAATAGGAAACACTGTACTGCGTTCTGTTTTATGCTCTCGGAGGCTAAATCCTTTAGACATGTCTCTTTTATATGTAAGTGACGCTTTTTTCGTTTCATCGAGCTACAAATCACAACAATTCTAAAGAACTTTTCACTTCAAAAAAACAAAAACAATAGATATCATTAGGGAAATAGATTATCTTTCGTGATTATGTTCGAGATCGTGTTATATCGCTAAGCGATTCATTGTTTCCTAATTCATTACTCGCTTGATGAAATTCTATTTGAAGCACTTAATTATTATTGGATGCTCAATCCATCTTCTCCTGTCCAGGGCGGTCTTGCAGAGATTTATTATATGGAATATTTACCTGTGTACTTTTATTTTGATTCGGTCGTAGGTTAACTTGACTTTCGGAGAGGATGTTTTCTTTTTTAAATTATTTACCTACATTTATATGAATATTTGTACCCATATTTATGTTTAAATCAAATAAACTTTGATCCGTAATATTGAACAGTTTAATATAGATACCGTGACACCATAAGGGAATTTCATCAGGTAACAAGCGGCCTAAGAGTTTTAAAATCAGATATAATTATTATTCAAAGTTAAAGTCAAAACATTTTGTTCAATATAGGCTTGCTTATCATCAATTATTCGGATTTTATAGCGTTTCACAGCACCCTTGGTTACGGAGGTGACTAAAATATTTGACATCCTAATGTCATTATTAAGGTGTTCTTCGTGCAACTTTATTTATTTTTTTGATTTCTATAGGCCCCTTTGAACGTCAAAATCTACACTACTTCGCTTTTTTCGAAAACAATCCACTGTCATATATCTATTAATATTATTTTTAATGTCAGTTTTAACAATGTATATATAAGTAAACAATAAAGTTTAATAAGAAAATAAAAATAATACATTGACTTTAAACTTATTTAAAATATAATATCATTTATTTTATTTATTTATTTTTGAATAAGGCTTACCAACTAAATACATAAAAGGAACTTATAATATCACGATTTAAAAAAAATACATTATACATATGCATTTAAATTAAAGGTATGCACAGCATTTTTTAATGATAAAAGACGTTGTTTTACATAATACATATTAAATTTTTTAAACTTTTTTTAGTACAGACAAAAATATGAAAGAATTAGAAACCAAAAATAAAAATAAATAAAAACTAAAAATGGCTCTTGCAACAATCAAAAATGGATTTTTTAAAAGTAGCAGGTTTTTCACAAAAGATATCTAAATTACAATTTTGAAATAAAAAGTTATAATTTTTTACCAGTGTACAAATAGGAGAGGAACTACCATATTTCCTTCTTCTTAAGGACATTGAGAATGGTTTATGATTATGCAGACGAGCCGTAACTCTAGGAACTAATATATTAATTTGTGATAGGAGAGACGGACAATCCACTTCATGGTTTAATAATTTATATAAAAACATCATAGATAGCTGTTCCTTACGTTGCCTTAATGAAAGCATATTAAATTGGTTTAACCTATCAGAATAACTATTAACGCTGCGGTAACTACCATTGATAAAAGAGATTCTGTTCACAAACTTTTTTTGAATCTTTTCGATACGTTGAATATTATTCTGATAAAATGGGTACCAAACAGAAAACCGTAGAGCATGTATGAAGGGAATAATGAAAGTGGACGAAGCGAAACAAGTATGTAAGGATCGTAGCAAGTGGAAAGAAGTGGTCTCTGCCTACCCCTACGGGAAAGAGGCGTGATTATATGTATGTATGTATGTATGCAAACAGAACTACAATAATCCACATGGCTACGTACCAAGGCGAAGTACAAAACTTTCATTGCCTGAACAGATTTCAATTCTTTACAATTTCTATAGACAAACGCTAACATTCTGAAACATTTGTTAACCGTGTTATTAATATGGTTTGTGAATCTCATTTCAGAATCGAGAGCAATACCCAAATCTCTAACCTGATCGACTCTGTATATTATATGTAATATAACGTTTCTAAAATGCTTTTATATGAAAATGGACGAGTGGAATTCTCTGACTGAGTGATTATGGTATTAAAAAGACGTTCCCTACTTTATTCAAAGCATTAAAAATACTGACGAGGAAACATTGTATCTCAGTTCGCAGATTCGTCAAAAAGTTATGACGGCTGTATACTGATTTGTAATTTTTGAATAGAATTAAGCACAACTGAAAATAGGAGATGAAGGCGTATTTGTGCCCAGCAACCTCTTCATGGCAACACACACACGACAATGTTTGATTTTCTAAACACTGACATCATACGGCAATTATTTATAAAGAGAACCTAAATAAATGTTCTATGTTTTAAATAAATTTAAAACATAGACCAGAGTAAATAACAAACTTTAAAAATAATCAGAGAGAACACTGTATTACTCTGTGTCGGACATCAGGTGCGGCTTACCTGGAGAGGCGGCATCGTAATATTGATGCGGTCTAAGTCCTCGGCTTAGGCCTGAACCCACGTAGTTTATATTTTAATATCGCTCACTCTACATCGTTGGTATTTCGCAGACCATCAATACAAATGTCAAATGGGTCGGACGTTAAGTTTTATTGCTATGTCAATTAAGACTGAAAGCCGTGAGGCAAAACGTAAAAAAAACGTAGAATAAAATATGCATAATTATTAAATGCAAAGCTATGGTCCTGGTCTGAAATAAATTCATTCATTAAGAAAGATTTTTTATATGAAACGCAATACTTTTTTAACAACTCTAATCCAAAATCATTAGACGGCTCCGTGGCGTAGTAGCTTAGCAATAAGTTGCAGCGCTAAGGATCGCGGTTTAAATCCCGCACGGACCATTTGAATGGCCTATAAATAATTGTTCCCGGTCTGGATGTTTGTCTTTGTGAAATTTGTGTATGTAAACTGCCCCCACGATACAGCCGAAAATTCTAGTGTGGAGGTAACTTTTTTTTAAATAACAAAATACGGTGGTGGTGAGGTGGTGAGTGATGATGCAGTTGAAGAAGGAAAGGCAAAAGCCTATTCACTCTTGCCTTAAAGACCCACATTGTAATCAGATGGAAAAACGGAAGCTGGAAACTTATTCAACTCATTATGAATAAAGTTTTAAAAGGAATAAGAATGCATATCTACAAAAGGTAATGCAACTAAGAAAAAAGTTATTCGAGTTTCAAAGCGTTTTTTATCCCCAACTACTCCAGATACTATTAATAGGTTTTGTTTCGGCTTTCCCAGGTATTAAACGCGTAAGCTCTAAAATATTACTCGAAACTTTAGAGAAATAAGCTTAACAGCGAGAAAGGAAAGATAATTAACGGAACGAAAAGTTTTATATTAAAAAAGTTATAAACAATGAAGATTGCAAAACATGTTAAGTGAACGCGAGTTCATCATTCAACGAAAAACGAGTGGGAGTCGCGCCCTTAGGATTCCGTATAAACTTAATTATATAGCTAAATAGATCATCCCACGGAATATCAATATCCGCAGTAGAACCGCTGTAGCACCGCAGTAGAACCGCAGTAGAACCGCAATAGAACCGCAGTAGAACCGCAGTAGAACCGCAGTATAACCGCAGTAGAACCGCAGTAGAACCGCAGTAGAACCGCAATAGAACCGCAGTAGAACCGCAGTAGAACCGCAGTATAACCGCAGTAGTATAATATGCGGAGGATATCAGCAGTATAGACATGTGTCAATCGTGAATGATTCGTTCATTTGAAATAAAATTTTTGGACGTTCCGGATCAAATGATTTACAGGACTACGGCCAAAGAGTACAGTAAGGTTCGCCGACCGACATTATCGTGCGGCTCTCACAGATCACAGACTACTAAAACTTGAAATGATCAATTTGAATGATCGACTCGAATGTCCCGGTTCGTAAGAGGAATCGATACTTGAATGATCGGGTCACTAGAAACGAATGAATGACACATGTCTACCGCAGTAGAACCAGAGTAACCGACATAGCCTCACGGATTAGTAAATTGAAGTGGCAATGGCCCAGCCATGTGAGATGGGAGAACTCATCAATCGCACCATTTCATCCTATATGTGTCGTAAAATGCAAAAATAATCCCGCTTACAGGTTTATTTTCATAACGGAGGTATTTTTCGAATGCCATTAGTAAATAATAAAATCTAATATTGAAAAAAATTAATTTATAGGATAAGGGTGACAAACGAGCACACAGTCCACCTGATGCTAAGTGGTTCCTGTGGCCCATATACATCTACATCTAACCTCGATTACGAATCAAAATGCAGATACGTTGTCACCCGTGAGGACTTAGATGGAATGCCTCGATTCCAGTAAAAAGGGCTTCCGGTTCTCTACACTCACCATACCAAACACGGGAGTTTTAAGCTGCTACTTTACGCCGGTATTCAATGAAATTCTTTGAAAACATTATCACACACATACATAATTGGAGGCGTTCATTAATTAGTTAGGAATGGAAAATTTCATTAAAATTATACACTTTCTGTACCAATAAATTAGGAACGGTAATTAATATTACAAAAGCAGATTACAAAAACCTAATTAAAATCTTAAGCATGTTCCTTCTGATATAGGCCGACACAAGATAAATCCTTAGATAAATAAATTAAAGATAAATTATTTAACCGTAGCTTAGCTACAGTAAAAACGTACATTTCAAAGACAGCGAAAATTAACCTACGGAATTTGTCAACGGCGTGAAGAGGATTGCCTCGCGACCAGAATCACTAATGAACCGGAGCGCACCGGTTTCATCCGGAACGGTCAAAATGGCCACTTTTTGCCGCGTAACGCGTGTGACAGTGACATTGCCTCGCCTGGGATGTAGGTTTGATTAGTACGTGTTCGCCATAAATGGTTCTGATGTTAATTCTGTTTACATGTTTGAATTGTGTTGGCATGATGAATTTAACTGACAAGTTTTATTTAATTCTAGATTTATTTTTAAAACTTGTTTTTAGATAAGTAATCATAATCGGATATATCGTATCGTAACTTAATATTACAAACAAACATTGACAACAAAAAGTCTTTTATAAAAAAATTAAATTCATTCTTAATCGATAAAAGTTATTATAAGAATTTTTTATAGATGCGAATAAATAGTAAATGTATGTGTAATCATTTTAAAAAAATATGTTAGACTAGTAAATGTTAAGAAGTACATTAGTTGCTATTTAGTACGTAGTAGTTAATATTTCGTATAATAAAATAAAAAAAAACCGGCCAAGTGCGAGTCGGACTCGCGCACCGAGGGTTCCGAACAAATCCGTAGGTTAAAATTATTAAAAATATTTTTATTATATGATGTAACTAAAAATTTATACTTTTCGCAATTTTTCCTTTATCTGTGCTATAATACGTTGCTTCGTACCAAATTTTAAGATTCTGAGTTCACGGAAAGTACGCTGTAGGTTTTGATTCCCTTGCGGCATAATATTTGCGGCTTAAACGGCTGTATCTTTTGATTGCGTTGGCTTTGAAGTTTGATTTTTTCACAGCTTCAAGGGACAGTAGATTTGAGTATTTGATATGAATTTCAGCTTGATACCTCCACGCGTTCCTGAGAAAAAGGGTCTTGACAGACAGACAGACAGACAGACAGACGGACAACAAAGTGATCCTATAAGGGTTCCGTTTTTTCCTTTTGAGGTACGGAACCCTAAAAAACTACCCTCTTATAAATTGCTATGCCCCTACGGGGCGTCACTTGATGTATTTCTTGTGGCATGCAAATTATATAAATAAATAAATAAAAACGAGACAAGAGAATCAAAAACTAATCGAGTGCGCAATCACACCTGGCTTGATCCTCGTCGGCACCAATGATCTCTCTTGCAGATTTACCATGTACTCTTGGTGCTATGGTCCATAGAAACCTACATCTATCCTTGAAAAAACCAATGCTTTCACTGCTGTGTTGCTTGCAACTGCAATTAGGCGGCATCAAAATGTAAGATACCGTGTAGTGGCCGTGTAAGAATATCCACTACCCCATATCGTTCCTTATTTGTCGTAAGAGACGACAGAGGCAAATTGAAACTGATGATGGGCAGCAACATCTTCCCGATAACAACTCAATTTAATTAAAAACTGCGGTTGACAAGCCGCTCGCCAATCGTTTCAATCGACTACGATCACCGATTTTTTCGAATCGATACGACTTAGGGACCTTCAAGAAAAGACCCTCTACTCTATTTTAAAATACTTTTTTTTGGAATTGCCCGATGAATTTTGTCTGAAGACAGCCTTGATTCCAATAAAGTCAAGTATAATGATCAAGATTTTTTTGAAATATTGTTAGATCCTTCAAAACTATCACATTTAGAATTTGTTTAGGTCTAATGATTTGTTTGATCAAAGAAAACAACAAAGTATTGCGAAATATTTAAAAACAGAATGTAGTCGAGCT
Source organism: Parnassius glacialis (assembly GCA_033319125.1). Lineage (NCBI taxonomy): Eukaryota > Metazoa > Arthropoda > Insecta > Lepidoptera > Papilionidae > Parnassius > Parnassius glacialis. The sequence continues at coordinate 1,300,546 of JAVANC010000025.1, read as the reverse complement.
ATACTGAATTTTATTAGCATTTCCATACTTTCCGCAATTTGCGTACTAGGTACTCAGCTACGTCAAAAATTTCTTTGCCTTTGACTTCTGGAATAATTAAAAATATAGCTAAGCTTTGGCAAGTATTCGGGCATTGGCAAGCTCGAAGATACACTTTCATAATTTGATATTTATATATATTGTAAAAATTATAACGAAATACGATAGAATAGTCATTCACCAATGTAATAAAATAGATTTACTAACTCGGCCAGTTTTGAAAATTAAATAGATTTTGCCGGAGCGTCCCAAAATATTACCTTGCTTACGCCACATTTTTTCAAATGCCAGTTTTGCAAAATGGCGGGAGAAGTGAGAACTATAAAAATAATTTTATAACATCGACGCTAGATGGTGCGAGGACCTTACAGCCTAATTGATGATAATTATGTTTTATTTTTTGATATTTTTATATTTTTTTATAAGTTTTACTGATTTAGAACTTACTGTAGTTAAGAAATCTCCATATCTGAGCAATTTAAAGAAAATTCGAAGACGAAGTATTATACTAATAAATATATCAAGTGCATATTTTAGCTACACAATAGCAGTATCGCTGAACAAAACAAAACCGCGCAAAGATCAGTCTGTAATGGGAAAGATTCAATATCGCTGTCAAGTTGATTGAGATAGTGGGGGCCCATTCTGCCCACTTCAATTCACGTTCGCAGAGTTCTCGCTTAATCATCTTTCATTATATCCCGCGCACAAAGAGAAAAGCGCGGCTTCGACACCCGATGTTACAAAGAACAAGCACTTGACACGATCGTCGAATCCTTAAGGCCCTGGATTTTAATTTATAATTCACTTATTATTTTTCCTTTACACGTGGCTACGTTTCAATCGAGACATAATATAATATTTTTTAGAATGATTGCAGGTTTTATGTGTAGTCTGGGGAAAATGTATACGTTGCTCCATGTATGTCCACATGATGGTAAGCGAATGCTGTGGCCCATAGACCAATTTTCCTCAATTAAGAATCAAAATGCAGACCCGTTGTCACCCCTGAGGTATAAGATGGAATGCCCTGTTTCCAGTAAAAAAGAACTCCAATTCTTTATACTCACCACACGAAACACAGCAGCATTAAGTTTCCCTTTTATGCTGGTATTCTATGAGAGCGCGGTCCTTCCCCAGTCAAGCCAACCCGTTTGTGCTACAATTATAATACCTATAGCTTATCAAAATAGGTTGATCCGTTCAGGAGCTATGATGCCACAGACAGACACACAGATACACACTATAAACATAACAACTCTCTGTTTTCGTCGGGAGTCAAAAAAGTTCAGAATCAAGAAAAATTTAAAATAACAACATCAATATGAAACATAGGTAAAAGGAAAACCCATATAAACCGCAGTGAATAAATCAACTTGCAAATGACTGCAAAACCGTTTCAAACGGGTAATCCCCAGTCTGGTAACCGGGGTTGTAACGGGATTTAACCGGATATATCCGGCCCGGGCACCTGCGATAACGACCTGTGTCGCGGTCGCGATAGAACCGCGGCGTACTTTGTACAATTCATAGAAGTTCGCTTTCGAAGACCGTAGCTTTGTTTTACTTACGTATTTTAAAACAAAATGCTATTAAAATATATTAATATTTATAAAATAGGACTTTTATACAAGTAAGGATAAACCGTGTAGGTTTATCCTTACATGTATAAAAGGTAGCTATAAAATATCCGCTATGGGGTAGTAGAATTATGGGAACGTGTATATTCTTACTTAGTTATCTAGTAGGAGTAGTAAGAGACAACAGAGGATAACTACACCAGGAAATGGGCAGCAGCATCTTCCTAATACCAGCTAAATAAATACATCAACGTTTCGTTGCCAACCCGCTTGCCAAGTGTGGCACCTATGATAGTTTTCTAACAATTTTCAGCAATGAACTTTTGATAGTCTTTTTTTTTTAAAGAGGGGGCAAACGAACATGCCGCTCACCTGATGGTAAGTGACTACCGCCGCCCATGAACAACCGCAATAGCAGGGGAATTGCAGATGCATTGCCGGCCTTTTAGAAAGGTGTAAGCTCTTTTCTTGAAGGTCCCTAAGTCGTATCGGTCCGGAAAAATCGCCGGTGGTAAACAATTCTACAGAGAAGTTGTACGAGAAAGAAAACTAGTAAAACGTACAGTCGTGGTCCGCCAAACATCCAGATAGTGAGGATGGTATCGTGAATTATGACGCGATGTGCGTTCCTGAAATTTGGCGGCTGGAATTATACAAACAATTCCTCAGAGCACTCCCCGTGGTAAATTCGATAGAAAATGCAGAGGGATGCAACATCCCTACGCAGTGCCAGTGTATCGAGCCGATCAGAAAGAACTCGGTCGTCGACGATTCGAACCGCTCTGCGCTGGATGCGGTCAAGTGGAAGGGTGCCCCGGCCCAGAGATGAGAACAGTATTCCATGTGGGGCCGAAATTGCGCTTTGTAAAGTTGCAAGCGATGTGCCGGCATGAAATACTGTCTCGCTCTGCTGAGCACGCCAAGCTTTTTAGTCGCCAATTTGGCCTTCCTTTCTAAGTGACCACGAAACTGCACCCTATTCGATATGTCGACGCCGAGGATTCCGATGCTAGCTGAGGCAGTAAGGGGAGTGCCTTGAAACTGAAGAGATACGACAAAAGGGTTCTTTTTAGCGGTAAACGCGCAAACTTGTATCTTCTGGGGATGGAACTGGAACTGCTTTAATGGATGGATGGATAAGCAAAGATGACCTCACACGGAGTCTATCTGAGGTTGATTGGATACTAGGGCTCATAGATATATGTGACATCTCTACTTCTACAAAATTGATTAAAACTCAAAATTGCTGTGAAAATCGGCCAGGAGCAAATCATCATCATCATTTTTAACCATAAGCTACACGCAGAATGTTTGCCATTGATCAACCCGTCCACTTCGCCAACCGGGTCCCGCACTTGTTTGCTGATGCGTGACGTTATTACGTTATCGGCAAACTTTCTGCGAGCAGGTTATATTTGTATATCAAAAACTACTTATACCCGTAGACTATTTACTGTCTGACGTCGACGTTTATATTAAAAGTAGTAGAGCCACGCAGGAGTGGGTCAGCTCGACCGGAATCACCACGCTCATGCAGAATACCAGCATAAAATAGCGGTTTAATGTTCAATAAAGTTAAGCAGTTTAATTAAATGGATTCGCTAAAGAATAAGTGAGCGAAGTAAGGGGTTGAAAACATTTGATGAAAATAATTTAAGTATGAATAAAAAATTATAAGTGAAATCAAACTCAAAAAGATCCGTTATACTCGTACTTGTTTATGAAGCATTCGTGTAAATATAAGAAATACATTAAAGTGTGTATTAAAACTAAATAATAATTTATTCTTTTATTTTAAAAGTGATACGGTTAATTTTTGATAAAGAATATGTAATAATTTATCTGCTATAAATTAAATATTTAATAAAGCAAGAATAAATACACATTACAATCAATGCATGAGATATTTGCTTAATTTTAACACTGTTATCCAATATTTTCGCATATATTCAAAAACATCGCAGCAGCCAATTGGACTGATTTCCGTAATTATGTTAATTAATATAATACTGGTTTAAACGTAGAGCCATGATGTACTTATATTATTGTTACAACACGAATAGTTCGTCTCGGCCGGGGAAGCACTACGATCGCGCTGAATACCAGCGTAAAGCTGCTTAATGTTGTCGTGTTTAGAACGATTAATTAGATTAGAACTGGAGACCCTTTTAACTGGAATTGATGCATTCAATTTTAACAGTGGTAGAGCCACGCGGCAGCTTTTGCTGTCGCACGGATGGGCCGGCTCGAACCGGGGTGGTACCACGACCTCACAGAATACCAGCGTGAAGTAGAGGTTTACCTCTGCGTTTCGCTTGGTGAGTGCAGGTGGCCGGAGGCCCTTTTTACTGGAAATGAGGCATTCCATCTTAGTCCTCACGGGTGACAACGCATCTGCATTTTGATTCGCAAACGAGGATAGATGTAGATGTCTATGGGCCGCAGCAACCACTTACCATCAGGTGGACTGTGTGCTCGTTTGTCACCCATATCCTATAAAAAAAATCTATCTTAGTCCTCAGGGGTGACAGACAACACATTCTGCATTTTGCTTCTTAATTGACGATAGATGTACATTTTTTATTGGCATTTACCTACCATCATGTAGACTGTGTGTTCGTTTGTCACCCTTATTCTATAAAAAATAAAACACCTGCGGTTGGTGAAGTAAAAATAATTTTTCAGAACAGTGAGAATTATATTCTATTAAAATCTAAAACAATAAAATACAATTTTCTTCATTTAAATATCAGTTTAGTATTCAGGGGGCGCGCTTGCAAAAGGTGTGCAATATCAGGAGGCACGTTTAACCGGCTGCCGACGTGATACCGCCATCCGGGCATAACCGGTTTACACTGAGACCGGGTGAAGAGCTGTTATATCTGGTACGACTGTACAGTCAGACAGATTGGAATGGTCCACCTTTCGGAATTTAATTTGGAATATATAAAAGTAACAAATTCGGGAAAATCAAAAATTCTACTCAGTTCTAAATTTCTAAATGTACATGATGTTTATTTAGCGGTTAAATCATTTTGTATGGAAAAATAATGTGTGTATTGTCTTTTTTTTTATAGGATAAGGGTGGAAAACGAGCACACAGTCCACCTGATGGTAAGTGGTTGCTGCGGCCCCTAGACATCTACATCTATCCTCTGTTACAGATCAAAATGCAGATGCGTTTTCACCCGTGAGGACTAGGATGGAATGCTTCATTTCCAGTAAAAAGGGCCTCCGGCCACCTGCACTCACCAAGCGAAACGCAGAGGTAAACCTCTACTTCACGCTGGTATTCTGTGAGGTTGTGGTACTATCCCGGTTCGAGCCGGCCCATCCATGCGACAGCAAAAGCTGCCGCCTGGCTCTACCACAGTAAAAATTATTTTGTGAATTGTATTTCACATATTTTTTTTTATAGAATAAGGATGATAAGCGAGCACACAGTCCACCTGACTGTAAGTGGATGCTGTGGCTCATAGATATTTACATTTATCCTCAACTAAGAATCAAAATCCAGATGCGATGTCACCCCTGAGGACTGCGATGGAATGCCTCGTTTCTAGTAAAAATGGTCTCCGGTTCTCTACACGCACCATATTATGAAACACAGCAGCATTAAGCTGCTATTTTACGCTACACATAATAACATAATAACATTATGTGAGAGCGTGGGCCCATTCGTGCTACAACCATAATATAACTGCAATTACTACGTTGAAAATGATGATAAGTTTATATATTGTATACGTATATAGTGTAACTGCAAATTTTGTTATTAATTCGGTCGGAGGTGACCGCATTCATCTTTGTTTGTGTGGTTTGCTCCGCTAGGGACTTTTACTTCGTACTAAAAGCGCTTCGTATTGATTTTCGCATAGCATTATATTTTGAAGAGGAATGTAGCATTGTTTAGTAATGTTAGCGAGGGTTTTGATTTAAGTTTCCTTCCTTAATCTATAAATAAATTATTTGATGTATGGTTCCAACCCAATACTAAACAATACTTACGGAGCAGTGGCGCCTTTAGAAAATCCACTAAAGTTAGCACTAGAATCTTAGATAAAATTATAGAATTTGAAAACATTTTTTTCAAGTTTGCGAATTTTAAAATATTCCTATTTTTTGACTTGACTAAAGATGAATTCAGATAGAGCGTTTCTTATATTAAGATGCCTGTTTGGTAATAGATAACAGTATGGCAAAGGTGGTTGGTTTCATCAAATTAAAAAAAAAACTTATTCGAGTTTACTCAGAGTTCGTGTCGTATTCAGAGCTTTCTGACGAGTCAGTGACGTTTATAATAATAAAACAATCCTATGAAATGTCGACTTTATGATCTTAATCCTTAATTAATCCTAAAGAACAAATGGTTTGTAATAACTTCTGGTCTTGTACCACGATACGCTGTAGCAAGTAGTTTGGCGGTTTCATTATGGCGATCGACAGTTCCGTTTATTATCGTTTACCTTCATGGTTTGGTTATGTTTGTGTATCATCCCGTGAGTCTTGTAAAAGGCAACAAAGTAAACAATGCAGGAGATTGGTAGCAGCATTTTCCTGATAAAAACTCAAAAGAATCATTAATACCAAGCGTGGTACCTGTGAAAATATCCCCCCTATGAGCCAAACTAAAAAGGAGATCTTTTTTTATAGGACAGGGGGCAAACGAGCATGCGGCTCACCTGATGGTAAGTGACTACCGCCGCCCATGAACAACCGCAACACCAGGGGAGCCAGGGGGATTGCAGATGCGTTGCCGGCCTATTTTCCGACAACTGATGGGGAAGAAAGGTTCTTGAGTGGCAGCCTCGTACTGGTAGATGAAGTATAGGAAGTCCCCACACTAGATGAAATGAGGACGTGGTAAGACATGCAGGAAGTCGCAGTCGAGAGTCGCGAATGGATGGAAGCAGGTGGCTCAGGACCGTGCTTTGTGGCATTACTTGGGGGAGGCCTGTGTTCAGCAGTGGACTTGAGAGAGAGGCCGGTAATGAATGAAGGAATGTTCATCAGAGGACTTTTATATAGATTGTAATGAATGAATGTCTAACCATGTCATCACTCAAACCACACCCTAATAAGAAATACGCTCCATCTAGTGGTGGCCACCTACACCCTGATTATCTTGCACTGCCATTTCACGTAGTTATCTATACAAATAAATAAAATTTAAGCGTCTGTTTGTAATGTCAAAATAACACTATGTCTTTTTAATAAATCCATATGAAAGTTTATACGGTACATACAAAAAAAATTAAAATGTTTGTGTTTGTTCCGGCTAATCTCCGAAATGCCTGGATCGACTTTTACTAGCAGATAGCTGATTTTATAAGGAGTAACTAAAGCTACTTTTATTTTGGAAAAAGATTTAGGGTTCCGCGCAAAAAATTTATAAACCATGAAATCCAATCGTAATTAATTCCACGTAGACGAAGTCGTGGGGAACAGTCTGTGTAAAATAATTCTAGAAATTATATAAGGGTAGTCTAAAATTTAGTGCAGTTTATCCAGCGTAGTGAGTTAAATCTGCGCTGTCAAGTCAACCGAATCTTCAGGCAGCCGAACGGCCACAAAATGTGACTAATTGAACGCTCGGCGCGTCGAGCCGTACGTTCTAACCCGTTTACCACAATCCAATTGCGTGTACTCAACTCCGCCATATTCGCAGACCTACCCTCGGGGCTCTCACTTGATATCGACACCAGAGTTATATCGTCTATAACGCATTGACCCGTGGGTCCAAATAGATATTGTTGTAGCCGGGATCCAGGTGAACTGGGTTTATTTCTTGTGATAATTGCTTTACTAAATTTCTTGTAGTATATTTTGAAATATAATAATGCGCGATCCGTTAGGGTAAGGGCCTAGTGATACACAGGGATTACTCTTATACGGACACAGTCTCACACTAAGGTCGTTTTAATTGTTTCCAACTGTAATAATAATGTCCTCCAGACCGAATTTCGATCAGGGCGGCCAGCCGGAGACTAGCCACCGGCGCAGGACAGGATTATAGTGCCCAAGTGTATGCTCACTATCGTAATCCGATGGGCCAGTAAACCAACACGACCGGAGATAGATCAGGCGCAGGACCAACGGCTTTACGTGCTTTCCGAGGCACTAGGGTTAGACACCGCCAACTTCCCGACTCCGGGCAGCTACTGAGAATTTCTTGATGGAAAAACTTCCGGCATTCGCTCCCAGGACCTAAATCGGCAGTAGTACTACTACAACCACTAGATAAATGAGGCAGTCAACCAACTGTATTGTGTATGTATATAGTGTAATTATATACCTTTGTGAAGAGTTAATAAAACATTGTAGAAGGAAAGAAATCACTGAAGTTTTAATATTTATATTTATAAATGCAATGTATATAAGCCTAAAAAAATATAGAGCCACGTGGCAGCTTTTGCTGTCGCACGGATGGGCCGGCTTGAACCGGGGTGGTACCACGACCTCACAGAATACCAGCGTGAAGTAGAGGTTTATCTCTGCGTTTCGCTTGGTGAGTGCAGGTGGCCGGAGGCCCTTTTTACTGGAAATGAGGCATTCCATCTTAGTCCTCACGGGTGACAACGCATCTGCATTTTGATTTGTAACAGAGGATAGATGTAGATGTCTATGGGCCGAGCAACCACTTACCATCAGGTGGACTGTGTGCTCGTTTGTCACCCTTATCCTATAAAAAAAATTAAAAATAAAAGCACTGTGACATCATATAATATGGGCTGGCTTTCCTTCCTTTTATTCTTTTCATATATCCTCGATGAACATAATTCACTTTACAGTTATCTGTGTTAAATAAAATATTATTTTCTTTCCGAAACAAATATCTCTACTGCTTCAGCTTTCTTTTTGCCTACGCCCGAATGAAACCATTAGTCAAGCTTTTTATAAAACAAAGATAATTATTTAGAAGATAGAACTACTCTGTTATTAATTACGGCTAGTGCCTCGAATCAATATATTACATTGGACTCCCATTCTATTTTGTACTCCATATAATGAAAAAATGTACAGTGTAGTCGAATAAAAAGTGTTAGTAATGGACGATCTTATTGCTGGTAACAATCTCTTTCAGATAACCCTTGGATAAATAATTATTTTATTTGTAAAATGTTGGTAAGTATATTTTTTAAATAGTTTTTTATAGGCTAAGGGTGAGAAGAGAGCACACAGTCCACCTAATAGTAAGTGTTCGAAGTGTTCTGGGGCCCATATACATCTACATCTGTCCTAGTTTGCGAATAAAATGTAGATGCGTTGGCAACCGTGAGGACTAAGATGGAATGCCTCTTTTCTAGTAAAAAGGGTCTCCGGTTCTCTACAGTCGCCAAACGCAACACAGTAGCATTAAGATGCTATTGCATGCTGGTATTCTGTGAGACGTGGTCCTTCCCTGGTAGAGCCGAACCATTCGTGCTACAACTATACTATTAATAAAGCTGCAGCATGGCTCTATGACGTTTTCTGTGGCCCATAGACATCCACATTTATCTTCAATTAAGAATCAAAAAGGCTGTCCGGTTGTCTAAACTAACCATAGGAGGCACAGCGATATTAAGCTACTACTTTAAGCTGTTATTCTGTGAGAACGTGGTGCTTCTGACCCGATCGTGTTATAATCACAATATCGCTGGATCTACTCGTACCACGAACGAATATCGGAAAGAGAGAAAACTGTTTTGATGTGATGGACATAACAAGTGTAAATATTTATCAAATGACATCGAAAAACCTTATCTAAATATTGAGAAATAAATAATTATTAGAACTCAAAGAAACCGACCTTCTTTATAACGACCGATAAAAAATGCGATTGCAAACCTGCCAAGCGTGAAAACTATGGACAATTCCCCTTATCAGATATTCTATGGTGTTCCCCTTATGGTATTCTATTCGGTGTTATAAAAAATTGAAGATTAGACAGTGTAGTTGTGTACATTTTGGGATTCCTATTTCAAATTTAGAATCATGTCTGAATGTCAAACGAATGTTATATATTAAAAATGCCACTGTACATTTTTAAGCCAACATGTAATTTCCATTACCTAAAATCACAGCAATGAGGCAAGGCTACCATCGGAGTGCGCTGTACCCCGAAGTGCTGTGCATATAGAATGGTAATTAATTTTCATTATGGCAACACTGTGAGATATTCACATAGAAACTCAAATTAACTAACCAGTTAACACGTATGTGTCAGAGCATTAGTTAGTATTGAGTTGAATAAGATTCTGATATATTTTTTTATCTATTTTATATTTATAGGAACGCTTATATCATGGTCCGATTGTTAGAATTGGGCTGATCGTTATCTCTCTGGGCATTTCACAATTCACCGCCATTTCATGATTTGACCAATAATTTGTAACTTTATCGTCATAAACACGACTATCACTCAATTGGGTAGGCATAGACTATGCATTTCCATTTGTCACGATTCTGACATACCCCTACCGCCTCCTTTGCATCCATATACCTATGCATACCTGCTAGTCGGTTTAGAGTACTTTTATTTCTACTTCAATATATCACCAATATGTTCGATAAACTTTTGCCTAAGGCATCCCTTGCTGACTCTGTCGTTCACTTCGGCAATATAAATTTGTTTTGTCACTCTTTCCTCGTTCATTATTTCTACATGACCTAAGCATCGAAGCATTCCTTTCTTAATCCTGGTGACAACATCATCTTGCAAACCACACTTTTCTCTTATCATATAATCAGATTCAGCCCCTCTGTTAACATAACAGAAACAAACTTTTTTATTCAATATAGATTATAAATAATACTTATTAAAAGTCACTCTTTTGTTTAATTACCACTGGTTCGAAAAAAAACCTCTGTCCTGGGGAAAAAACAGTAAGAAACCCAGCGGGACTTTTTTTTTAAAATAACAGCTTACAATCATGTATATTACACAAATTAACAATACAACAAATTAGAAATAGCTTGGTAGCGATCACCTCATTTCCAGGGGTTATTATCATCCATAAATTCTTTAATATTATAATAACCCTGTTTATACAAACTTAGTTTAATAAAGTTTTTGAACTTTGAGCAGGTCAAATTTTGTATATTTTCTGGAATTTTGTTGTAAAAGCGTATACATCGCCCCAAGAATGAATTACTGACTCGATGGAGTCGAGTAACTGGTACTACTAGCTTGTGTCTGTTCCTAGTATTTACAGAATGAATATCACTTATTTTTGTAAAACTACTTTTATTTTTGTGTACGTACATTACATTTTCATAAATGTATCGAGAGGCCAAAGTTTGTCGCAGCGACTCTTTAGGCTTTAAATCATAAATTGCTCTTATGGCCCTCTTCTGTAAAACAAATATAATTTCAGTGTTAGCTGCGTGTCCCCATAGTAAAATACCACACGACATTATGCTATGGAAATAGCTAAAGTAATCTAGTCTAGCTGTTTCAACACTGGTAACATATAAAAAATACGAAAGCACTTATGTAGTAATATTAGCGACAGTAGGTTAAAGTGCAGTTAGCGTTGACGCATATGCACTCAACAACAAAAAAATAAGCCTAAGTTACGCTTTCGAAGTTTCCAGAGTACATTCATATATTATATAAATTAAGCACAAAGTGATATTGTCACGAATAAACAATTCGCCAAATCATTAAATGGCGGCGTATCAAGAAATGCCCAGGTAGATTACAATCTGCCCAATTCTACGATTGGACTACGACACGTACATGTGATAACAATCAACAGTACAATTACAAGCCGTTCAATCGATAGTAATTAGTCGCCGTGTAGTGGCGGCGTGTAGAGTCCACTACGCCATATCGTCCCGTGGGTGTCGTAAGAGGTACCAGAGGAAAACTGAAACAGGAGATATTATAGGGATAATTGGATTCTGTTAAGGGGCTACTCCATGCGAACGACCTTGAGCGTTTGTGTACCGGACGCGCCAACTCCCTACAATATAGGATCGCGTAAAAAATAATATGTAAGACGCCACCTACCATAGTTTTGTATAACTCAATGCCATCTACTGTACGGACGTAGTATTTTTCAACATCAACGCCAACTCCCTACAATATAGGATCGCGTAAAAAATAATATGTAAGACGCCACCTACCATAGTTTTGTATAACTCAATGCCATCTACTGTACGGACGTAGTATTTTTCAACATCAATAAACTATTTTATGGAAATACACACAGCGTACAACGATAAATGTATTTTAATTTTTTTATTCGGTATATTAGTTGCATTATATTAGAATTATGTATTCTCATATATTATCTAATTATGAAATTTTATAATTAATTATATATTAAAAATGAAGCATTAAAAATTGTGAGTTTAAAAGATACCTACTCACTATAAGTAAATAGATAGATAGCTCGCCTTTTGTACAAATATTTGGTGCAATAAAAAATAAACAAATAAATAGGATGTTTCGCAGAGTGAGAGTAATATAGAATGAGAGTCGTGGAGGCAGTTTACAAACATAAATTGCACAAGGACAAACATCCAGACCCGGAACGATTATTTGTAGGCCTTACAAATATTTGTTCCGTGCGGGATTCGAACTCGCGGCCCCCAGCGCAACAACTGATTGCTAAGCCACTGCGCCACGGAGCCGTCGCCGGGTTATAGGTAAAGTGACCATACGTCCCGTTTTGAACGGGACTGTCCCTTTTCTCGGTCACCTGTCCCATTGTCCCCAAATAAAGCTCCGGAACACAAAATTGTCCCGTAACTCGTTGGATGGAAGTATTCAAAGACAACAATCTTCAACATAATTTTTTTAATCGAATATATTTTATGTCTACCTGGTACAAATGCTCCGATAGAAAGAGTATTTTTTTTATTTTGAATAAATTGTGGACGTCTGAAAGAAACACTTACGGTTCCAGTTCTAAAGCCGATGTTGAAAGATAACAATAAAAAAATTGAGCAGAATTTTATTCTTATTTAAAATCATCACCAACTTTATTAAAGCAAATTTAATCCACTGACAAATGTAATTCATAATTAAAAAAAAATGTTGCATTTAATAATTACCTATTTTTAAATGCAACATTATTTTTTAATTTATTGTATAAAGTTATAGCTTTTAGAGTATAAATAAACCCATGTCCTGTTTTGAGTTAAAAAATAAATGGTCAGCTTAGTCTTTTTAGTTAAATTTAGTTTTAAAAATTTTTAGTTTATAGTAAAAAGTAGGTATATTAGTACCTACTTAGATACTTTTTACCGAATTATAAGTATAGAACACCTTATGTTCTCAATTATTTTTTGAAAAAGAAGAAAAATCAAGCAATAAATAATATACTATATTTTAGAAAAAAAAACTATAACTTAGTAATACTAATTATAACTTAGAACATAAATGAAAAACTCATAACTGATTTTTTGGCCCGACCCAGGATTCGAACCCGGGACCTCATGATCAGCAGTCGCACTACTACAACCACTAGACCAACGAGGCAGTACTATACCTGATAAGATATTGTAGTTGGTTACTACGATTATTTTTAACTGTATACTATATTGATAATATTGAATTAGCCTTTTATAGTGTAAATTATAATATTTGTCGAAATGTTAATTATGGATTCGAACCTTACATGCTAATAGTGCTTCATTTTTTTATTTGCATTTACTTCAAAGAAAATACACGCAAAAAGCTTCATCGCGCAGTAAAAACACAACAAATATATGTATAACTAATACGAAAAATTATACCCAAAACAAACAAATAATACTACCTATAAAATAACCTAATAAGTAATAATATTATATATAATATAAGACGTGAGCGTGTGCGCAGGCCGATGCTCTGACGAACGACACGGGCTCCACGTTCGAGAGCTCAACGCTCAATGATCCAGCAAGCCCGTGCGCAGTGAATACGCCCAGATTTTAAAATAATTTCTTAATAAAATCAAATTTTGGTCTTTTGAAAAAAAATTTACAATAGAAATGTTCATTAATAAATTGCCTATCCATTGGTGTAAATCGCAAAATAAAATAATACTTACTTTACGAGGAGATGCATGTCATCAAAAATAATTTCACATTTATGTGGTTTCGTTGTAAGGAGATTATATTAATATTTATTCCTTTAAAAAAAAATTGGATACAGCTCTTATGAAATCAAGATTATGTAGAAATATAATGTGTTTTTTATTTGTTGATATATCTTTTAAATAAAAAGTAGATAGCTCCTAAAAACCGCACAAATAACGACTAGCGCGACATTTTGCTGAACCCGCGCCTTAAGAAATTTTTAATAGCAGTCTGGACTCAGGAAGTTGGCGGTGTTACGGAAGGCACGTGAAACCGTTGGTCCTGCGGTTGATTTCTCTCCAGTCGTGTCGGTATGCCGTCCCATCAGACTATGAGATTGAGGGAATAGAGTGTCGCCCCATGCTTACGCACACACTTGTGCCCTATAATCCAGTCCGACGCAGATGGCTGGACTCCTTTGACACTGGCAGCCAGTTGCCAGAAGTTGATACCATTACATACGTGCAAATGAATGAAACATTAGTGTCAAAGTGGAAACTAAACTCGATGTCGATCTCATCTCAGTTCCAGCGTCAATTAAGAGTAATAGGCACAATTACTCCGCACCCCATGGCGTTCACTCTGAGACGTGTCAGCGTGGGCTCACTGCCAATTAAAATCATTCGACGAAGCCTTTAGACTGTTAGCTATAATTGTTATGTTATGTATGCTTCTCTACTGTTACATTCCGGACAACTATTTTGAATTGTTTATATGAAACTTATTTTATATTCCCGACGTTTCGAGTGCTTTACAGGACTTTTGGTTACAGGGAGACTGAATTGTTCGACGTCCCAATGTCATAGTCAACGACGGCTACCTTTTGTTTAAAAATATTAATTTAAATGAATAATTTTGTTAAATTTTTAAGTGTTGGCGTAAACATAAAAAAGTCATTATTGAGCTGTTAAATGAGATTCCTTCACATATAATGATGATTATAAAAATTCACTGGATTTTGAATATTTGTAAAAAAATAATATTTTAATGGTCATGCTTAATTAATTTTTAAAACAAGTTAATTGACGCAAAAGAAACAGAAGCCTAAATCACGCTTGAAAAGTTTCCAAATTATTCTTATATAATATATAACTATACATAATTTTATTATGACCGCCAAAACTCTAAAAGTTTGCTCATTAAAAGTCTCTGAATATAGGCCTCTGTAATTTAATTTATAATAATAATTTAATAATAGTAGTTATAAATATCTTGTTTTATAATGGAGGAATTTTTTTTTTTTATTAGGAAACTCAACAGCATATTTTTAACAAACATACTTAAAATACATATTAACACACTTAGCCAATAACAGAGTTTCACAACATGCTGAATAACACTTACAAAGCAGAGAGGTAAAATTGTAACTTAATACATATTATCTAAATAACTAATATTTTACACACGATTGCAGTATAGGTTCTATATTTTGTGATTTGTATACATTTATGTTTAGATTTAGATTGACAGCTTTTAATAAAATTAATAAAATAACAAAAATGAAATGATATTCACTGAATAAAATAGAATAAATAAAATAAATATGTTACATGTTATTTTGTATACTTTATAGTTCTATTATAACGACATGATTTGATTTTTTTGATGATTCTGATTTATGGCCGTGTGCTTCTAATTACCTTATAGCGGTTGCGGTTAATGTGGTATTGGCTGCAGTACGTAATATTTCTAACTTTAAATATTTATATAAAATTCCGGTGTGCGTGTGTTCGTAATTCTTTTCTTCCTAAACATCTTGACCGGTTTTGATGATGTTTTATGGGGTACTTACTTACGGGGTCGCATAGATAGTTCTTAGCTATAGTAGGACTCGGAATGTGGCGCTGTTGCCTATATCCAGAAGTCACGCGTGCGAATCCGGGACGGTTCGCTAGTGTTCATATATTTCATCAAAACTTAAATATCTTAACGATTCAGTTTTA
The DNA here is from genome assembly GCA_033319125.1 of Parnassius glacialis. Taxonomy (NCBI): domain Eukaryota; kingdom Metazoa; phylum Arthropoda; class Insecta; order Lepidoptera; family Papilionidae; genus Parnassius; species Parnassius glacialis. The sequence goes on along the minus strand of JAVANC010000025.1, from coordinate 1,284,930 downwards.
CACCAAAAGATAAAAAACCAACAACAAAATAACCAATTAAAAATTGACAATTTGGAAATATAGTTGATAATAAAAAGGTTCAACAAAACAAACTTACCTTTTCAAAATGCGTGACCTCAGCAAGGAGGATAAAGTTGATGTGTATGAATCTTGCATCTTCGCAGGACCTAGCTTTGACCCTATACCCGGGTCTGTTGTAGAAATATTTGTAACCCGTATATTCCGAACTGTCAATGTCCACTTTAAGTCCACCTCTGAACTGCCAGTCACCTCCACAACCGTAGCAAACACCCTTGGGTACAAACTTCTCCCAGGCAGGAGGAGGCCAGGCTAGACCGTTGACGATGCCCGCCCCCGCAACGCCACTGCGGGGGCGAGGCCATGTTCCCGAGTTTTCTTTTGGCCTGAGGCCTGGAGAAGCTCTTTGCAGTTTCCACTCTTCGGGCCGCCTAGTATCAGCTGCCGGTCGCCATCTCCATTTCGAGATCACTTATTCTCTATCGGGACCGTCACTTAGTCCAATGGTTCATCTATTGAGCCCAGATTACTTTCTTTCGATGTATTTGCCTCGGGTTTGAAATCTGGCATTTATCACTTGACGTTTACTAGATATATTTTAAGTTGTAGAGGCGTCATTGATAGGATATGTCAATATATAATTTGAATTTAATTTTTTTTTAATAACATTTTTATCAATTAACGTAATGTATATTTTTTATAATTTTTAGAATAATAATTAAATCGTAAATAAATTTAAGCAACCTGTTACTAGATACGGACCCCTCTTAAGATAGAAGTAAGTGCAGTAAAAATAATCAACAATTATGGATTAGCGACCTTCGAACTAGAGCAATTACAAGTGGTAAAATTAAAAATGTTGTACAACCGACTTCAATATAAATAAAATAATAACATGATCAATGTAGTCGAAGTCAATGAGATACGCATTATTAAGGATAACTCTAAAACTACTGGTCAGATCTTGATCAAATTTATATAGGACCACATGAGAAGTACCAGCTTTCAAATAAAATTGTGTATACCTTTGATCTGTCATTGTCCACCAAATATCTTCAATTCAAGTAGATATGATTTTTGCTCGAATAAGTTAAATACATACTAAAATAGAATCAGATATATGAAAGAATACAGTTTTCAACCGACTTCAAAAATGGAGGTGTCTCTCAATTCGCCTGTATTTTTTTATGTTTGTTACCTCAGAATATTTTTCTAGGTGAAGCGATTTTGATGATTCTTTTTTTATATGGAAGCTAATAGTTCTCGTGTGGTCCCATATGAATTTGATCAAGGTCGGATCAATGGTTATTGAGTTATTCTTAAATAACCTATATTGAAGTCGCTTATATTGAAGTCGGCTGTACAAAATTTTTAATTTTTAATTATTACTAACGTCTACCTCGTCGGGCACGTGTTAAATTAGTACTTCAAATTGCAATTAACAATATTAATGGTGCCGGCAGAGTCAAGATCAAAATATTTTATTCGAAATTGGTTCCTACGTATTAGAAAACGAAGCTGGGATCCAACTCTGTTTGCTCGCCTGCTGTGAAATATTTAAGGTAATCGCTTATCTCCTGATGTATTACCGCAAACCCAGAATAATTGGCACTAAAACATCAAAACCCTAAAAAGGTTTTAAAGGTCAAAAGTACCTCCCCGACTTTAATCCGCCTAAGAGGATTTGATAGATGTAATTCTAATAAAGTAAAAAAAGCTAGTATTTATTTGAATTGTCAATTTCGGATATCAAATTGATAGAGATTAATTAAAAAAAAAACCTTGTGTGCTCTTAACGACAGAGACTAATGTCAGTCACAAAATTTGCTGAGAAAGTACTTCTTAATGTGGATTGTGAAAGCCTAAACTGAGCCCGGCTTTTATCGGAATTACTAAATCATTGTGCACCCGCTTGTCCCCACCGGCTCGTGGAGGCTCAGCATCGGTTGACTATTAATCAAGAAACTCTCGTGTGATTAATTAGAAAATTAGCAATTAGGATGAAATCAATAAAATTAGGAATGACGTATACGTTGCTGTAGTAAACGACTGACAAGTAGAACAATTGTTACAGAAGCAGTTTCTTCAATTTAATAACTAACTTAATAATTTAGTTTCTTCTTCTATTTCAATGAAATAGATTTATTTAATTTAAATTAAGTTAGCTGATGATATCGATTGTAATAGTAATATATCAAACTATGTAGTTAAAGCTAACTACATATTATTACATTACATTACATATAGAGCCGTGGTAGCTGAGATGGTTAGCGCTCGCTGTAAGTTTCACAGTACGCGAGTGAACCGGGTTCGATCCCCGCCGGCAGCAATGAAATTGTTAATTGCAATTTTAAGTACTGATTTACCACGTGCTCGGCGGTGAGGGAAAACATCGTGAGGAAACCTGCATGTCTGAGAAATAAGAAAAAAAATATATTTCGAAGACATGTGAAGTTCGTCAACACGCATTGGGGCAGCGCGGCGGACATTTCCTTGTCCTAAAACCCTCTCAGGAATGAGAGGAGACCTGTGCCCAACAGTGGGACGTAAATAGGCTGCAACTTTACTTTTTTACTTTTACATATTATTCAATAATTAAAAGTGGAATCAAAGGTTGGTTCTTACGACAATAGGGGATAAAAATCGTTAAAAAAAGTAATAAACAAACACAAAAAGAATAAAAATTATTTAGAACTGCATGTATTACACAACAAGCACGGTGGTAAAGTTAAGCTGCAACTAGTTGGAACTAATATTAAAATTCTGTCATAATCTTCAAGGTTGAAGGGCGATAGTGCAACATAATGTTTATATTATGGTCTAAAAACTTGCAATTATATTAATATTTTGATCACTATTCCATCTAGAGATAGTTATCACATCCAAATTTCGAGGGGCCTTTCACGATTCCTTGCTGTCGGTCTTAATAAGAAATAAATTTGATGCCCAAATCCTGTTACTGCGGATTAATTTCATACCCTCAGGATTATGGTCTTAGTAACGATGAAAGTAATTCAGTTGCGGATTAAAAAAGATGAGTGATGTTGTTATTTCTGATGAAAAATTAATAATTTCTTATATCTCTAGTTATATTATTGTAGTAGTTATATGTTTATATTTTTCGATACACGAGTTTTTCTTAATTGGTTATTTAACGATGCCCTGCATGGTTTAAGTAAGTATTTACAGACTTATCTCAAATAAGACTTGATATCTACATGATATCTGAGCAAAATCTTTGAATGTTGATTTAAAGATGATCCTAAGAATATGAAACCAGTAGAAGCCAAAACCATCAATTTACTTGTGTAATGAACACTGCATTACAAAAGTAAATTGATTGTTTATTATCGCAAGGCTTTTTTTTTACGTTTGTTTTTAATACGATAAGGGTGACAAACGAGCACACAGTCCATCTGATGGTAAGTAGTTGCTATGGCCCATAGACATCTACATTCATCCTAAACTACGAATCAAAAATACAGATGCGTTGTCACCAGTGAGGACTAAGATAGATTGGCTCGTCTCCGGTTGTCTACTCACCATATGAAACACAGCAGCATTAAGCTTCTATTTTGCGTTAGCATTCTGTGAGAGCGTGGTCTTTCCCCGGTCGGGCCGATCCATTCTTGCTACAACTACACCACTGATATAGCTGCATGATGGTTCTACCACGTTTATATAGACTGGAACACTGACTCAGATAGTGTCTTAGTATTAGGTACTTACACAGAAAATAATTTATGAACAAGTCTAATTCGAGGTAATTAAAAGAAACTAAACTTTTCAACCCTAACTTATATAAAATTTACGAAAAGAATTTTGGCAAAGCCTTTAATGTTATAAAGACTGATGTATGTTGTTCTTCAAGTGAAACAGTTTCATTTAAAGTACCACTTAAATCTGCACAATTAGTGCGACACAAAGCAGCGCTGCGACGAGGATGCCTGGTTAATTAGAGAATTTCCTTTGAACATACAAACAGGCTGAATGATGCAGTAACAGTTTCGGTCCAGACAAAGCTCGCGGGTTGCTACATTAGCTGGAATACCGCCAAACGATCTATGCGTGCTGCATAGAATTAAAATATAAATAATTAAGTAATTCTTAGAGAACTCGACAGTGTTCTATTATACGTGATAGAGCCATGCTGCAGCTATATTAGTAGTATAGTTGTAGCACGAATGGGTCGGCTCGACCAGGGAAGAACCATACTCTCACAGAATACCAGCGTAAAATAGCAGCCTAACGCTGCTGTGTTTCGTATGGTGAGTGTAGAGAACCGGATACCCTTTTTACTGGAAAAGAGGTATTCCATCTTAGGCCTCATGGGTGACGACGCTTCTGAATCTTGATTCTTTATTGAGGATAAATGTAGATATCTATGGGTCACAGTAACCACTAACCATCAGGTGGACTGTATGCTCGTTTGTCACCCCATCCTATAAAGAAAAAGTGTAGTGGATGTAAAGCCTACTACCACATATCTTTTTTTTTTACTATGGAAAATGTCAGAAAAATCTGATCGTTTCCGATTTAAGATGATGAGAAATTATATATAGAGGTTGATTAGATAGCGGTATAACCACCACGTTTACGCTAGATTTATTTACCCCCGGCGAGTTTTGCAGACCGATACGACTTAGGGACCTTCAAGAAACAAGCTTACTCTTTTTTAAAAGGGATCATTCATTTCAGGTCAAAGGTGCATTAAACGTGTATTTCATACCCTAGTTTCATCCAATACAAGCATTATTTGCAGTTATAAAAGCATATTATAGTGTTCCACGTAAATAATTTTCAACAACTGCACTGGCTTATAAGTAGAAAAAAAGAAAAAAGTAAGCAACTAAAGTAACATGGAGGAAAAGTAAAGCAAAATATAAACATCCAAAGTGAAATCCAACACTAATATGTTGCACATAGAAACCACAAAATATATTCAGAATAAAAAGTTTATTCCAGATGTAATCGGATCTGTCCGAGCAAATCCCTCCTTTCCCAGATTTTCCTACGGGAATGCTCACCCTTTATCTACTTTATGAGTAGCAAATTTCCTGGCGGACTTATTACGGCAGCGACGGAATAGCATGAGCTACGAAAAAATAAAAATAGTAGGTCGAGTGTTTGGCGTGGGTATCTCTTCTAACGCTGCGCGAAGCTGATCTGTTTTCATAGGTTATTTGTTTGATGTTCGATCATTATATCACAGATAAAACGAAATGAAAAGAGTTCACGACACCAATATGTGACTGGGATCGTGCCACTATAAATTGATGAAATGAATGAAAAATATTTAGATTTGTGATTCAAAATAATAGTATATTGGTAATGGAATATAAATATTGCAAAAATATATAAATATGGAAAAACCAAATTCATGTAAACGTGTACAATTATAATAAAATATAAATAGGACGTACCGGTACCGTAACTGAAAGGAGATGGGCAGCAGCACAGCATCGTCTTTTTAATAACATCGCAAAATAATAAAAAAACCTGCGGTCGACAACCCGAATACCAAGCGAGGCAGCGAGTTAATCAATGGGAGCGGCATATGTTCAGCAGTGGACTATTATAGGCTGTGATAGTGATGGTAATGGCATGCGGTACCCCTGCTACAACAAACTTACTTCTGATAACAGAGTTATGACGAAAAATTAACTAAAAAAAACTGTAAATAATTCCTAACAGATCGGAAAAGAGAAGCGATATTACCACTGAGACAATCACGGTTCTGCACTCACTACATCAACCAGTACGTGTACAAAATTTTACCGAAAGCTAAGTCCCTAAGCCACTATACCCAGTTAATATATATTTACATACTGTTATTTTCCACTAAGGAAAAATGCTAAGCAAAATCAAATATTTTGTAATGGCCTTTCATTTCAAATAACTGACTGCAACTGGGTACTCTAAACTTTGCCATACTTTTGGAAATTCTCAAAACATTATTGATAAAATTGAAGACGAATTTCCATCAAGTATGACTAAGTAACTTGGCCTTTGTATAAATTGTATTCGATTCGCAGTTATAAACGAATACCGAAATATTATCAACGTCGAAGTCACCCTAAATGTCAATACAAATTCTATAAGCAGCCTTCGACCGAAGTTTATTAAGTCGTCCCGTTCAGGATCCCTCGGAAATGAAGAAATCCGGTCTGTAGGCCCGTTGCTTTAATAGAATCTTCTTCCAGCTGTTCAGCGATGAAAAATACCTCGGTCAGTAATTTTTGCGGTAAATTTATGCCAGCGAAACGCTTGTCGATGCTGGGCTCGATCCTATATAAGTATGCTTATATTTGAATAAAACTAGCTTTTAGGAATTTTATTGCGTATTATTTCCGTAAATTAAATGTGTAGCGCTCACGTAAACATAAGAAATCATTATGTTATGTGTCATATTTTATTAATTATCACTTGGAATCCGATTTCATCTTACAGATAAGCAGAGATTCTTGAGTGAAAATACACACTAATCCCTTATAAATACATTGAATTTGAATTATGAATAAACCTGATGCTGCATTTTATTCCAATTGTTTGCAATATGCAAACTTGTTTCGTTTTAAATAGGAAAAACATTCCTATCTAAAATTATAATTTTAACAACGATTCCAATCGATAAAAACCCTGTTAATAATAATAATTTACAAATTCCTTACAAAAATAAAATGCACTCTGAAAAAATTTCCAAGATTCGTAATTGACTGAGTTAACATTGCGGAGATGGAACTTCAGTTTATTGTAATCTTTGAGCAACTTAAACGAATAAAGTTGACCCAATGTTGGCACCCAGAGCCACCCCTCGCCACTCAAAGGAATCAATAGAACGTGAAAGCAGATAACTTTGACAGAGGAACTAAATGTTGCTCGTGCTCGTAGTTAGTTCACAGACTTGTCCGGAATTCGGAATCGATGGACGTCCGGTGCGGTGAATCGAACTTAACTAAAGTTTAAAGATGCGTCGCAAGTTTTGACGTCAAGAAGAAGACTGAACATAACCCCTCCGTTTTTACTATAAATTTAAGGTTGTATATAATATATTATACGTGTTAAATACTACCGTACTTAAACGCGGTTGTTTATCATGATGTTCCGCGTTCGAATCTCGAGTCACTCCAAAACCATTCATTGGGTTTTTCTGTCCAGAAATTCTCAGATGTCCGGAGTTAGGAGGTTGGCAGTGTTTCACCTCCGTGTACGTTAAGCCGTTGGTCCTGCGCCTGATTTGTCTCCGGTCGTGTTGAATAACTGTCCCATTGAACTATTAGAGTGAGAGAATAGAGAGTACACCTGTGCTTGTGCATACACTTGAGCATCATAATCCTGTCTTGCAGACAAGTCTCCGGTGAGACGAGCCGCCGTTATCGAAATTCGGTCTGGAGGACATTGATACATTATATTATAATACATTTTTTTTAAATAAAAGTAAGTTTTAAAATCGTGCATAATATCCACCTGATGGTAAGTAAAAGGTCCATGGACAGCTATATCTTCGACTAAGATTCAAAACATAAATGCATTATCGCCATTGAGGACTAAAATTGCTTGCATCGTTACCATTAAAAATGATCTCTGATTCTCATCTGATCTGTAAGAAAGATTAGAAGTCTCACAGATGTTGAGACAGCTAGATTAGTGTATTTTAGTAACTTTCTTCTTCTGTCTTATGGAATTTTGCTATGGGGTAATGCGGCTGATATTGAAGCTATATTTGTTTTGCAAAAGAGAGCCGTGCGGGCGATTTATAACCTAAATTGTAAAAAGAAAGATTTAAAATTTAGAGAAAAATTTAAAGAAATAAACATATTAACTTTGGCATCGCAATATATTTATGAGAATGTAATGTATGTGCATAAAAACATAAATAGCTTTAATAAGAATAAGGATGTCCATACTTTAAATACTAGGAACAAACATAAGCTTGTAATGCCAGTTACTTGACTCCACAGAATCAGTAATTCATTTATGGGGCAATGTATACGCTTTTACAACAAAATCCCAGAACATATTCAAAGTTTGTCAATAAACAAGTTTAAAAGTTTTATTAAAGAAAAACTGTACAAGAAGAGTTATTATAATATCAAGGAATACATGAATGAAAATAACCCCTGGGAATAGGGTGATCGCCACCATGCTGGTTCTATGAAAATATCATTTAAGAATTGTATAAACAAAATTATTGTTAAGTGAAATTAGGTTTAAAAAAAAGTCCCGCTGGGTTTCTTGCTGGTTCTTCTCAGGACTGAGGTATTTTCCGAACCAGTGGTAATTAAAAAATGACTTTCAATAAGTATTATGTAATAATCAATATTGAATAAAAAATTATTTTATTCTATTCTATTTATCACCAGCTCCAGCATTATGCTGCTATTTCACGCTTGTATTCTATGGAAGCGTGGTAATGCATTATTTTAACTGATTTTACTGCGCATGCACACATTCGCATCACATTCAATGTGGGATAATTTCAAATGAAATTAAAAGCCTTATTTACCCGTACTATATAAAACTGCTATAACGCTATTAACTATATCATTATTTATATATTTGAACTTAAGTTTAAAATTTGGCTTCACTTTGGAAAATAGCCCTGTATAAAAATCAATTGCCGTGCGTTAATATCGCTAAACTCAAGAACGGCTCGATCGATTTTGATGAAGTATTTGTGTATGTTTGAATAGGTCTTTAGATGGTTTAGAGTTTAGACCGAACGTTGTGCAAATCCTCCGGAGGATCCGCAACGTTCTAATTGAACCCTCTGTTCTGCTAGATTCCGACGATCGAAATGTCGCCGGCCAGTCACATAAAACACTACAGAATCACCTAGTGTCACAAATACTGTTACGACAATAACGCAGGGACGCAGCGAGTCCGCAAACCCGTTCACACCGCGTACACACCGTACACCCGCCTCTCTGGTACCGTACACATCGAACGATATGAGTTAGCCGTCAGAGTCAGGGCCCGAAACCCTTGTTCGGACGGCGGTTAGACACCTCCCATGTCATGTTGTAGTTTTCAGCGACATTAAGGAGTATATGATGTTGATGTAATAATGATGTGATCACTGAACACAATAAATCCTACCCCCAGATTGTCGATTTTAGTGCAACGTCGCTTTGGCAACGTAGCACTAGTCCCCCCTTTTTATAGCTCGTGGCCTGAAAGGCCCTGAGTCTGAAGAAGCTGTAAGAGCCGCATAGGCTAACAGTATTAAGATCACAGAATCTAGATGGTTTAGATGCAAATCTGAAACCGGTAGGTGGCGTTGTTGTCGAGATCCAGAATACACCCGTGCGAAGCCGGGACAAATCGCTAGTGTCTAAATAGATTTCAACCTTGGTGATCACCAACATACCAATATGTTGAATAACTTTCCAGTTTTTTTTATAGGAGAGGGGGCAAACAAGCAAGCGGCTCACCTGATGGTAAGTGACTACCGCCGCCCATGAACAACTGCAACAGAAGGGAGGGAATTGCAGATGCGTTGCCGGCCTTTTAAAAAGGAGGACGCTCTTTTCTTGAAGGTCCCTAAGTCGTATCGGTCCGGAAAATCGCTGATGGTAATCGATTACACAAGGAGGTCGTGCGAGGAAGAAAACATCTTCTAAATCGCACAGTGGTGGACCGCCAATCATCCAGATGGTGTAGATGGTATCGGGAGTTCTGCCGCAATGTGCGTTCGTGAAATTTGGTGGCTGGGATTAATCCGAACAATTCCTCAGAGCACTCCCCGTGGTAGATGCGAAAGAAAATGCAAAGGGGTGCAACATCTCTTCGCAGTGCCAATGAATCGAGCCGATCGGAGAGGGCTTGGTCGTCGACGACAGTTGTTCCAGTTAAACGAAACATATTATTAGCCTTTTGATTCGAATAAAAAATATTATTATTTTGCCTTTTATCGATCAGTTTCACTTACTTGATTTCACTCTATAACTCATAATGTAATGGTAGTGCTATTAATTCAGAATGTATTTTTGGATGTAATACTAAAAACTTAGAATTTAGATTAGAAAATCGCGACAAAATGATATCTAAAGCAGAGAATATTGAAAAGGGCATCTGTGTTGAACGAATGTTGACTTCGGTAAAGAACACAACACAACAGTGGTAGAGCCAAGCGGAAGCTTTTGCTGTCGCACGGATGGGCCAGCTCGAATCGGGGTGGTACCACGACCTCACAGAATACCAGCGTGAAGTAGAGGTTTACCTCTGCGTTGCGCTTGGTGAGTGCAGGTGGCCAGAGGCCCATTTCCCCCCCCCCCCCCCCCCACATCAACATGGTAGTGGAATTAAATAAAAGACTACCCCAGGAGGGTACCAGCACCCCTGGAGAATCCCTCGCTGGGCATCCACGACCAAACTACTCCACTCCTGGGCGTGGGTGCTCAGGCTGCCCCGCGTATTCTGGGGGGGGAGGGGCGAAATTCCGCTCAAGATGAAACCTGCTCGGGGCAAGCGGAGCAAGAAGACAAAGGCAACCCCTGCCACGCTTACCGTGGATTTCTGCAATATCAGGGGACTTCATTCAAACCTTAACGCCATTCACTACCATCTGGAGATAGCTAAGCCGGCCTTGCTATTTCTAACCGAGACACAGGTGTCCTCTCCAACTGATACTTCGTATCTCTCCTAGCCGGGGTATGGATTAGAACACTCGTTTGTGCCCCGGGCTGGAGTTTGCGTGTATGTCAGAGAGGACATCTGTTTTCGACGCCTCGGCAGTCTTGAAGGTACGGACCTGTCCATCCTATGACTGCGCGTAGACAGCGACGACCATCCCCGCGTCTACGGGTGCCTATATAGGTCCCATAGCGGTAATGCCGACACAGACCGACTCATCGACCACGTCCAAATGGCTGCAAACTCCGTGCTACAACAGGTCCCATCCGCAGAGATCGTGATACTCGGTGATTTCAACGCCCACCACGCTGAATGGCTTGGTTCTCGTTTAACCGATCATGCGGCTAGATCTGTCTATGACTTTGCTTTGGTATATGGTCTAACACAACTGGTTACTTCGCCTACGCGGATCCCAGATGTGGAAGACCATGTACCTTCCCTGTTGGACCTTCTGCTGACCTCTCATCCGGACGGATATCAGGTCTCCGTCGATGCCCCTCTGGGCTCTTCGGACCATTGTCTGATCCGGAGTACGGTGCCACTCACGCTCCAATCGCAGTTGCAATCTACAGCTTGCCGCCGTGTTTGGCACTATAGGTCAGCTGATTGGGACGGGATGCGGTCTTTTTTTGCATCCTACCCTTGGGGGCGGGTTTGCTTCTCGACGGTAGATCCCAGCGTTGTTGCCGATTCTGTTGCTGATGTGGTACTTCAGGGTATGGAACTTTTTATTCCATCCTCTGTGGTGCCCATCGGAGGCAGATCACAGCCATGGTTTGGTTGCTCCTGTAAAATAGCATCGCGCTATAAGCAGGAGTGCTACCAGGCCTGGGCCGACGCATCAACGTCTCGGGATATAAACACCAGCGCACTTAAAAAGAAGTATAATTCCGCCTCCAGTTCCTTCAAAAGCGTCATTGCCAAGGCAAGGTCTGAGCACATCGGCAGAATTGGCGAGAAGCTAGTTCGCCTTCCTTCGGGAAGCCGTGCATTCTGGTCTCTCGCCAAGGCTGTTCAAGGGAACTTCTGTCAGCCATCTCTTCCATCTCTGCACAGAGAGGACTACTCACTGGCCCATGCCGCAAAGGAGAAAGCCGATCTGTTGAGCTCTCTTTTTGCGTCCAACTCGACTCTAAATGACGGGGGGAACACACCGCCGACCATCCCGCGATATGAGTGCTCCATGCCGGATGTGCGATATACACAGCGATCGGTCCGCAAAGCACTCTTCTCCCTGGACGTCAGCAAGTCGAGTGGGCCCGATGGAGTCCCTCCCATTGTGCTGAAGACGTGTGCTCCGGAGTTGGCACCGGTTTTAACGCGTCTTTTCCGGTACTCCTACTCCCAAGGCGTAGTCCCGAATTCATGAAAGACAGCTTTGGTGCACCCGATCCCTAAAAAAGGCCCGCTCAGACCCGTCCAACTACAGGCCTATCGCCATCACCTCCTTGTTCTCCAAAATAATGGAATCCATTATAAACTGCCAGCTCATGAGGTACCTTGAAGATAACCAGCTGATTTGTGACCGCCAGTACGGTTTTCGTCGGGGTCGATCAGCTGGCGATCTTCTAGTCTACTTAACTCATAGATGGGCGGAGGCAGTAGAGTCCAAGAGGGAGGCATTAGCCGTTAGTTTGGACGTACCGAAGGCCTGGCACAAAGCGCTTCTTTCGAAGCTTCCTTCCTATGGGCTTCCCGAGAAATTGTGCAAATGGATCACCAGTTTCCTTGCTGATCGGAGCATCAAGGTCGTAGTAGACGGTGCATGATCTGATTTCAAGCCTATCAACGCTGGTGTTCCACAAGGGTGCGTGCTATCACCAACGCTGTTTCTTCTGCATATCAATGATATGTTGCTAACTGGTAACATTCATTTCTATGCAGACGACAGCACTGGTGATGCCTTATATACCGGCCGTGCCAATATTTCTCGGGAAAACGTCGCCGAGTACCGGGACAAACTTGTGTCTGAAGTCGAGTCTTTGCTTAACAAAGTCTCGGATTGGGGCCGACTAAATCTAGTCCAGTTCAATCCCCAGAAGACACAAGTTTGCGCGTTTACCGCTAAAAAGATTCCCTTTGTCGTATCTCCTCAGTTTCAAGGCACTCCTCTTGCTGCCTCAGCCAGTATCGGAATCCTTGGCGTCGACATATCGAATAGTGTGCAGTTTCGTAGTCACCTGTAAGGGAAGACCAAATTAGCCTCTAAAAAGCTTGGCGTGCTCAGCAGAGCGAGACAGTATTTCATGCCGGCACATCGCTTGCAACTTTACAAAGCGCAAGTTCGGCCCCACATGGAATACTGTTCTCATCTCTGGGCCGGGGCACCCCAGTGCCAGCTCCTTCCACTTGACCGCATCCAGCGCAGAGCGGTTCGAATCGTCGACGACCGAGTTCTTTCTGATCGGCTCGACACACTGGCACTGCGTAGAGATGTTGCATCCCTTTGCGTATTTTATCGCATCTATCACGGGGAGTGCTCTGAGGAATTGTTCGGACTAATTCCAGCCGCTCAATTTCACCATCGCACATCGCGATAAAACTCGCGTTACCATACATACCAATTGTATGATTGGCGGTCCACCACTGTGCGATTTACTAGATGTTTTCTTCCTCGCACGACTTCCTTGTGGAATCAATTACCACCAGCAAATTTTCCGGACCCATACGACTTAGGAACCTTCAAGAAAAGAGCTTACACCTTTCTAAAAGACCGGCAACGCATCTGCAATTCCCCTGGTGTTGCGGTTGTTCATGGGCGGCGGTAGTCACTTACCATCAGGTGAGCCGCATGCTCGTTTGCCCCCTATTCTATAAAAAAAAAACACAAACCTAGACCTCGGGACTAAGAAACCACAAATATGCGCTATATTCAATACTGACGTTAATACCTGGAAATATAGACTGAATCTTTCTTTGAGATGATGATAAAATAACGATTTTTATTTGAATAATTTTATCACTGACGTGGATTTCTATAATTTTTAATTTATGTGTTAATTTTGTTAAAAACCGCTTTAACAGTGGTAGAGCCACGCGGCAGCTTTTGCTGTCGCACGGATGGGCCGGCTCGAACCGGGGTGGTACCACGACCTCACAGAATACCAGCGTGAAGTAGAGGTTTACATCTGCGTTTCGCTTGGTGAGTACAGGTGGCCGGAGGCCCTTTTTACTGGAAATGAGGCATTCCATCTTAGTCCTCACGGGTGACAACGCATCTACATTTTGAATTGTAATAGAGGATAGATGTAGATGTCTATGGGCCGCAGCAACCACTTACCATCAGGTGGACTGTGTGCTCGTTTGTCACCCTTATCCTATAAAAAAAAATGTTAAAAGAAAGCTTACCGTAATACTGAGTTTTTTTTAATACAGAATAAGCATGACAAATGAGCACACAGTCTGCCTGATGGTAAATGGTGGTTGGGGCCCAGAGATTTAGGTATCTCTATTCTCGATTAAAAATCAAAATGCAGATGCGTTATCGTCCCCGTGGAAGATCCCTAAGATGGAATGCCTCGTTACCAGTAAAAAGGGTCTCCGGTTCTCTACACTCACCATACGAAACACTACACTAAGCTACTATTTTACGTTGGTATTCTGTGAGAGCATGGTTCCTCCCCGGACGAGCCGACCCATTCGTGCTACGCCCATAATATAGCAACAGCATGGCTCTGCCACTTTTATAGCAATGAGTAACACAAGAGAGTTAATATTTTATTAAAAAGTATAATTAAAGCTATATTAAACTAAAAGATGTACCTAAATTTATAATAATGTATTAAAAATTCTTCTTCAATCATCGACATAGTGTAATTGAGGGTAATGGTGCTATTTTCGCAGCTACTTGTAGAAAATATGTAATAATTTAAAAAAGTTCTTCTGGAATTGTTTGTCCAATACGAAATAAAATTAAATTTTCAATACCAAGAATAAAAAGTCATTGAGGTTAAAATCGATCAGTATGAAATTAATGCATGAAATAAAACCCTTTATAATATTACGTATCAGATTCAAAGTAAGCTAAAAAATAGTGCACCAAAAAGACAGGAAATACACCGAAAAGTCAGGAAGAAGGAAAAGTTTTCTGAGGATTTAATACGTCACTGAGCAATGTAGCACCTGTTACTGAGGAGCGATTAGTCAGTGCATAAATTTAAAGGAAATCCTCTTCCTTCTCGGGCCGCTATCCGTCCCGCAGAAGTTCCCGATTTACAGGCGCACTCCGCACTTAATTACGTACCTCGGCGAAACCTCTGCAAACTTTATTTAGTGAAGTTTACTCTGTAGCTTTTTATTTGTCTCTTTAAGACTAGAGGAGGGTCTTGTGAGAGTTTTTTTTTTAATTTAAACACTCGTACATAAACTCGTTGGTAGAGATGCTTTAATCTGCTTATTTGTTAATTATTTAGCAGAATAAGATTTTATTTCCAACTAGCGACCTGCGTCGGCTTTGTCTGAATACGATCTATCAATGCAGCGTTATTGGATTGAAAATAATCAAAGATCATTTTTATTTAGCAATTTTTCGTCTTTTCAAAAAAAACCGGCCAAGTGCGAGTCGGACTCGCGCACCGAGAATTCCCAACAAATCCGTAGGTATATAAGTTTAAAATAATTAAAAATATTTTTATTATATGATATTAATAAAAATTTATGCTTTTCGCAATTTTTATTTTATCTGTACTATAATACATTGCTTCGTACCAAATTTTAAGATACTGAGTTCACGGGAAGTACCCTGTAGGTTTTGATTCCCTTGCGAATGTTAAAAATTTGCGGCATAAACGGCTGTGTCTTTTGATTGCGTTGGCTTAGAAGTTTGATTTTTTCACAGCTCCAAGAGACAGTAAAGTTGAGTATTTGATATGAATTTCAGCTTGACGCTCCACGCGTTCCTGAGAAAAAGGGTATTGACAGACAGACAGACAGACAGACGGACAACAAAGTGATTCTATAAGGGTTCCGTTTTTTCCTTTTGAGGTACGGAACCCTAAAAATCGTCAATTTTTTCAGATAAATTATAGCCTATATCCCTCCTGGCTTTGGTTCAGCCATCACGAAAATTAACCCGGACAGACAGACAGACAGAAAGACGGACTGACAGACTGACAGACAGACAATACAGACAGACTGACAGAAAGAAAGACGAATTAAAAAATGGTTATTTATGTCTTAATAGCCCTGAGCTTAATAGAATAATAGAAGCCAGTTATTTCAATATTATAGATAGACACTTCATTTTTATTTATATGTATAGATGTAGGTATAAATGAATAGATTAACGTCAACTCTATACAATATGTACAAGTCAAGATGTTAATTTAAGACCGCTGACGGAAAAAGTTAACATATTTTTATATTATCATAATTCCTTGATTTTTTATAGCAGCAATAAAATTTTACTTAATATTCTTTCGCCCGAAATCGATCACGCCATAAAAGAATACTTGCGAAGGATATCACTGAGCAAGACAAAGGCCACTATGGACAATATGGAGTGCCTAAAGAAGAGGCCCGTGTTTAGCAGTGTATTGTTGCGGGATAATTAGATGATGGCTAAAGTTTGAAACGTATAAAGATATATTTTTAATTATAATTCTTTTGTAAGTGTGTTTGTCACTGAACTCCTCCTATACGGCTGGACAGATTTATATGAGATTTTGTTTCAATGGGTCCCTGGATAGTTTAGATTTACTATTGGGCCCGGTAGGTATTGAGTACCAGCGTAAAATAGCAAATTAATGCTGCTCTGTTTCGTATGGTGAGTGTAGAGAACCGAAGACCCTTTTTACTGGAAAAGAGGCATTATATCTTAGTCCTCACGGCTGACAACGCATCTGCATTTTAATTCGGAAACGAAGATAGGTGTAGATGTCTATGGGCCACAGCAACCACTTACCAACCGGTGGACTGTGTGCTCGTTTGTCACCCTATTCTATATAAATAAAAAGGTGGCACTGTTGTCGGAATCCATAAGTCACCGATATGAAGCGGGGGCGGATAAAGAGATTTTTTATAGTTAGTATATTTATATATAAAAATTACGTATCACACTGTTTGTCCGCGATGAACTCCTAAACTACTGAACTAATTTCAATGAAATTTTGCACACTGTGTAGAGTTTGGTCCAACTTGAAAGATACGGATAGTAATATTTTTCTAACAAAGTAAGATTTTTGATATAGATACTAGAATTTTCACTTATTTTATGACAATAAATATTTCGTAATGATTTTTTTTATAGGATAAGGGTGACAAACGAGCACACAGTCCACCTGATGGTAAGTGGTTGCTGCGGCCCATAGACATCTTCATCTATCCTCTATTAAAAATCAAGATGTAGATGCGTTGTCACCCGTGAGGACTAAGGTGGAATGCCTCATTTCCAGTAAAAAGGGCCTCCGGCCACCTGCACTCACCAAGCGAAACGCAGAGGTAATCCTCTACTTCACGCTGGTTTTCTGTGAGGTCGTGGTACCACCCCGGTTCGAGCCGGCCCGTTCGTGCGACAGCAAAAGCTGCCGCGTGGCTCTACCACTGTTAGAGCCACATGATACCGCAATATAATTTTATAAGGACGAACTGACAACCGATGGGGAAAAAAGTTCTCGAGTGGCATTGAGCGAAGTGTAGGGCAGCCCCCCACTAGACGAACTGTCGACCTAATATGTGATGCAGGAATTTGATGGGTGCAGGTGGCTCAGGACCGTCTTCGTATTGCCCCTTCTATGTCTACCTCTGATTGGCCTAATGTTTGACGGGGAGAGAATGTCCTTTAGCATTAAGTCCGCCATATTAATTACTTAGTCCATTGAAGTATGTATAAATAAAAAAGCAAAAACATAAATTCCTCGTCAAAAATCAAATAAGTAAAGCCATGGAGTAATTGATATCATTTACAGGGGGGAAACGTTTTGTGTAAACGACAACAACAAACAACTTATTTAAATTACAAGGAAATGAAGCAGCCTGCCAATTGGCGAGTTGAAAACTTAATGCTGATTGGAATTCTTTTTATACGTGGTAGGTAACCATGGTATAGCTGCAGCTACTTATATCATGGTTGTAGCACGAATGGGTCGGCGCGACCGGGGAAGAATCACACTCTCACAGAATAACAGTGTAAAATAGCAGTTTAATGCTGCTATTTCACATATGGTGAGTGTAGAGAACCGAAGATCATTTTTACTAGAAATGAGGCATTCCATAATCCTCAGAAGTGGCAACATATCTGCAATTTGATTCTTAATCAAGGATAGATGTAGACGTCTATGGACCACAGCATCCACTTACCATCAAGTGGTGTGTTCTCGCCACCCTTATTCTATAAAAAAAAACTTACAGCCTTCCTTTCGCTAAAATAAACGTTTACCCAACAGAACTTTGATTAAGGATTTGTGTAGTGAAGTTTGAAACGCCTATTCCGTTACAATACTAACTGTATTTAAAAATAAACTGTGTTTGAAATATATAAAATATATATTATATCTGTATTTAATCTGAAAGCGTATATAGTATAGTCATACAAACATACATAAACGCTCACGCTCTTCACCCAGAGAGGTAGGCAGAGACTAAAGACTTCGATTTGGCACGATCCTACATACCTCACTCGCCTCCTTTTGTATATCAGTGTTGGACAACAGTGTTGGTAAATGACTACCGCCGCCCATGAACAACTGTAACACCAAGGGAATTGCAAATACGTTTCCGGCCTTTTAAAAAGAGTAGGTACTCGTAGTACTCTTTTCCTAAAGATCCCTAAGTCGTCCTTTACATGCATGTGGCGGCGCACACATTCGAAACGCACCGAAGCCTAAATCACGCTATCAAAATTCTGAAGCTACCGCGCTATATATAGAACAGCTCCGAAATAACACACGGATCATTGGCCGCTCGCCGCCCGACTGAATACCTTGCCCGGCGGGAGACCTCCCCTTTTTCAATCACGGCGAAATTGGTGACCCTGAATTGATCGGCCCGTGGTCACTAGTTTGGCCTATATCTACGCATACACGCTCATCGGTTAAGGTTACTCTTAATTTGGCCTATCTTCTATAAATGGTGATATAAGGTCGATAAACTTCCGTATAGAGCATTCCTTGCCAGCTCTGCTGTCCACTACTGCAACATAAATTTGCTTTGCCACTCTTTCCTTATTTATTCTTTCTACATGACCAAACCACAGTAGGATCACACAATTTTTCACCCCGTCATTCAGGTTCAGCCCTAACATATTCCCTAATGACCGCATTTCTACAGCATTTACTCTTCCTCGGTCGAGTCGACACATTCGTGCTACAACCATAACATAGCTGCAGCATGGCTCTGCCACGTATAGTTCTAGTAGACTCGTATCATACTTTTGGCACCTTTGTTAAGACAAAAACTTTTAAAATAAATAAATAATAAAACGATACATATTGAGGCAAATGTAGGGGTATGAGCGGAGAGTAGATGACTCATATGCACGAGGCGCGCAGTGCTGCTCTATCAATAAGGTAAATAACTTTATAAGACGCTGAAAATGAACGAACGTCCCCCACAATCCGTCATATCCCCTCGAGCGGGAATCGATCGCAAGTGGATTTTGTTTACCCGTTCGCGGTTCTATTAGCGGGACTGTTTGCGTTGTCACTGTACCTGAAACAAACAATAATTTTGTTAGAGATTGCTTTTACGTGTTAAAATGTATTGTGTCTCGAATTAAAATTGGAGCGAATGGTTTTTTTTTTTCAATTAGTAAACCTGATTTGTTACTAGAACTAATAATAATGTCAGATCGAATTTTTGGTCACGGCGGCACGTCTCAGCGGAGACTAGTTGCCGTGCTACGAGTTTCTGCGCAAGGACAGGGTTAGAGCATGCACAGCTGCACTCTCTATTACCTCATTCTTAAGTTCGATGTAACGGAAAACCGACATAATCGAAGACCGAGTCGTAGGGCCGATGACTTTACGTGCTTTCCGAGGGGAGTGAAAAACCGTCCACTTTGACTCGTTTATCGGTTTGATATTGAGAATTTCTTGACAAAATTACTAAATAACAATTTTTTTCGCCCGACCCGGAATTCTAACCCTCATAGTCATAAGCGTGTTTAAGACCACGAGGCAGTAATTCTAACTAGAACTTCTATCGTATTTATGTTATATAATATAGAATTTCTATTATTTGCTAATTATGACGAGAACAAGATAAGATCATTAAAAACTCTAAAGATGAACTTCTCTCTGGTCCGATCCCCGTGGGCGCCAATGAAATTGTTGATTGTGACACTAAGTGCTGATTTACCACGTGCTCGATGATGTAGGAAGTCTTCGTGAGGAAATTTGTACGTCTGAGGAATTTTAAATGAAAATTTGTCGAATAAATGTGCAGTTCGCGGCGGACATTGCGTTGTTTTAAAACTCTCAGAAATGAGTGGCCTGTGCCCATCTGTGGTTGTGGGCTGTTACTCTACTTTACTTTTACTGTATGTGTTAAACTGGACATTTCTGCTTAATATAACACCTGGCTATTTTAAGACTACGCAATTCAAGGATGCATATTCGTCTCTTAACGGAAGAAATACTTGCACATTCTGAATTGTTATATTGATGCAGGCCCTTAATGCGCAAACATCATTCATCTGGAGACCTAATGAAAAGTAAAGAGAAAAGAAAGAAAAAGAAAAAGAAGTGAAATGAAAAGGTTATTGTTACTCGTAAAGACTAAGCTTGAAGTTGAACTTGAAATTATTACTATCTTTGCGACCTTGAAGTCTATGTCTGACCATAGACTAGCAACAGTAAATTGCAGAAAGTGTTTGAACTGTAATATTCATAAGGCAAAACTTATAATATTTTTCATCGGGTATAATGTTTTGCTTTCTTAAAAACTGTCCAGCTCCTTACCAACTGAAGCTTCCGGAGAACTATCCCATAATAAATGTAATGAAATTCCGAACAGTAACATTTGTTTTTTTTTTTTAATAGAATATGGATGACAAACGAGCACACAGTCCACCTGATAGTAAGTGATTGCTGTGTCCCATAGACATCTACATCCATCCTCAATTAAGAATCAAAATGCAGATGCGTTGTCACCCCTGAGGACTAAGATGGAATGCCTCGTTACCAGTAAAAAGGGTCTCCGGTTCTCTACATTCACCATACATATTCTGTGAGATCGTGGTCCTACCCCAGTCGAGCCGACCCATTCGTGTTCTAAAACTTTTATTTTAAACTAGCCACCCGCTCGGATTCGCCTGGGTATGATCTCTTAATTTGGCATTTTTAGATTTCAGATCAAATTTTCGTTTGTTTTGGAGAATGTCCAAGATTTTCGGATAAATTATAGCCTGGATCACTCCTAGTATTGCTCTCTATTGGTCCTTATAGCTTAACCACAATCGGTTCAGCCATTCCGAAGATTAGCCTGGACAGGCAGACTGACAGACAAACAGACAAACGTTTAAAAAAAGTTGTTTATGTCACAATATCAGACAAATAACCCCCTATGCTTAATTGAAGCCAGTCATTTCAACATGACAGACAGACACTTCCAATTTATTTCATATGTAAAGATACAGATAGTTAGTGTATTATGACAACTTTCGAATAGCATTAACTTAGTAGACAATTAACCGCTAAGCCTACGGCACAGACTTAGGCACAGATACTTGCTCCATTATTATCAGATACTAGGCTACAGGCATCTAGATTACAAGTGTACCAATTCCATAACACAGAGCTATCAAAGTATCAAACCAAATTCCATTTATCAAGTCTACACAAAACAATCCCGAAGAGTTCTCCAAGTAATTCCGATTCCGTTCCTATAATAACTTGGAGGCTTGCGGCGAAATTTCTGAGAATTCTGGATAGGTTCAATTAATTGAGTGTATGAATGGGTCCCGGGATGGCCGAAATTAGAATACTTCTGCGTTTTAAGAAGATTTCCCTGGGCGTTTATCGTTCGTTATAAAAGAGATTTGTCTTTTGGGAGACGAAACTCGTTCATTGTAACGGATTAATTTAAACCATTATTAATAACCGTCGGCTAATATTTCAGAGTGTAGGAGAGATTATCTTTGTCATGCTTAATCCTTATTGTAAAGTACAATAGTAAATGAAAATGGCTTTACTAATACTAATCAAGAAAAGGTTTTATGCGTGATTTTTCAAACTCGTTATAAAAAATATACGGTACAAATATTGAAAATAAGTTCCATAATCTTACATAAGCATATTACAATGCACGACTGTATTCCCTCCATTTGTGACGCAGACACACGGGTCTAGCGCTTGGAAAATATCAATAATGTAAAGGTCTTTGTGAAGCCGTAAATCTGCACGAGCCTCCTTTGTATTTTTACCAGTTTTTATCACATTTACTGTAATAGCATTCATTAAATCTGAGTCTGCACACCCTTACTACTGTATTTTAGTTGATTTTGGTATTTTTACTATATTTAAAATTATATAAGTGATAAAAAAATCGTGGTAGCTCAGATGGTTAGCACTCGCGGTAAATTTCACAATACTAAATAATCTATAATTTTCAGAACGGGACAATTTGAATCTGTAAAGTCCAATAAGGACTGTAAGCTATAGAAATGAAATTGATATGGGTTAGTTTATATTTTTATATATTAATAATTTTTAGACAACAAACCCGCTGGGTTTCTAGCTGTTTCTTTCCAGTATAGTCTTTTTCTAAACTAGTGGTAAAACATGAAATTCGATAAGTGTTATTTGTAATCTTTATCGATGAAAATTAATTTTATACAAATCGATTGCACGCTGAACGATGAAGCAGTGTGTCCAACATTATCGTCTTACCAACTGGCGACGAAGATGTGTGAAATAGACTGGAATGGAAATAAGTGCGGTTCACGAGTGATTTGCCTTCTCGGGACCCAGCCACCGTTTCAACCGAGAAAATAAACTTAAGTCAATTTTTCGCAGAGTCAGCGCCGTGATGTGAGCTTACGAATATAACGAGCACAGTATTTAACTTCCCCGATTTTAAGTGGACATAACTCGATTACAACTACACGTAACTAATTTATACGTATTTTTTTTATAGGATCAGGGTGACAAACGTGTATATAGTCCACCTGATGGTAAGTGAATGCTGTGGCACATAGACCCTCGATTAAGAATCAAAATGCAGATGCGTTGTCCACCCTTAAGGAATAAGATGGATGGATGTCTCGTTTTCAGTGAAAAGGGTTTCCGGTTTTCTACACTTACGATACGAAACACAGCAGCGTTAAGCTGCTATTTTAGATGGTGTTCTGTGAGAGCGTGGTTCTTCCCGGGTCGAGCCAATCCGTACGTGCTTCAAGCATAATATAGCTGCAGCATGACTCTATCGCGTTAAGTAAGTAATTGAAGTAATACATTAAGAAATTGGAACGAAGTTTTGGAACGAAGTTCTTTCTGGGATGGTACGGGTTTGGCGGATGGGAGCTAGACGACAAAAATCAAAAAGTGTAAGATTTTTTCGTCACTACCCCTTGTAGTGTCGATGGCCTACGCGGCGAAATAAGGAGGTGAGATGGAATAATAATATCCATCTCCCTCGCACTTTTTCTTATCTTGCCATGAAAGAAATATTATTTTATTTCAAATGACGCTTTATTTTAATAGACGCTAGTAATTCATTTATTTGTATTTGCTATTTAATAATATAATAACTACGTTTATCAATAATAATATACTATGCTATGCTATAACTTCGTTCCAACCGAGTGTTCCACGACACTCACGCATTTAGCCCATATCATCCCGTGGGTGTCGTAAGAGACAACAGAGGGTAACAAATAAGAAGATGGACAGTACCGTCTACCTAATAACGCCCAAAAATAAAAACTGCTGTTGCCAACCCACTTGCCAAGCGGGGCAACTATGGCAAATATCTCCCTTATAAAGCAATCTATGGGGAGATCTGTGTTTAGCAGTGGAATTTACAGGTTATAATCAAAGATATAATAATTCTATGGTTATAATGGTTAAGCTATATATTTAAATTTCTCTATACAGTATCTACTCATAAAGATTGACTTGTCTTTCATCTGCCGACTTCCAAAAAGGAGACGGTACTCAATTCGACTGTATGTTTTTTTATATGTACCTCATAACTTTGTACTGGGTGAACCGATTTCGATGATTCTTTTTTATATGAAAGCTGATACTTCTCCTGTGGTCCCATATGAATTTGATCAAGGTCAGACCAATAGTTTTTGAGTTATTCTTAAATAACTTATATTGAAGTCGGCAGTATAAAATTTTTAACTTTAAATTATTTCAAATATATAATATGCCTGTGAGCACGACATGTCAGGATTTCGATGAATACAGGTGACTCAAGAGAGTGTTTTGTGGCACTCCTTGGGGGAGGCCTCCTTGTAAAGGACTGTAATGATGATGATGATAATGTGAGCTATATTTTTGTTGGTATTAAGGTTTACGAGCGGCAACCTCGTACCGGTAAGCGGATAGCAGTGCAGCCAATACATAGAGAGCGACATTTCACTATAGTAGGCGGTCGCACTGTCATCTGATCTGATAAGACATACATGAATTTGATTGACGTTATTAAAGACCCTGTTTTGTGGCATTCGTTGCAAGAGACCCTTGTTCAGCAGTGGAAAAACGAGAAGCTGTAATGATGAGACGATGAGAACCGGAAACTTTTTTATCAGTAAAGAGATATTCCATTTCAGTCCACAGCGATGGATGGATGTAGATTTCTATGTGCCACAACACTAACCATTAAGTGGAATGTATGCTTGTTTGTCACGTGCATTTTTGTTTAAAGCCTTTCCAAGTATTACATTAATTGAACATGAAATTATTGAGAGAAGGATTACATCATCTTTTTTGCCTTAATTTTTTTACCAATCCAGCTACGGACTAACTTCAGAAGCAATAGCTCGGATATTGAACAAATAATAGATACTCTTCTTATTGGACTATTTCAAACATTTATTGCTACAATTTATATAGCTCCTTTAATCGAAGATTTATCAGTAACAACGACAAAATCTTTTATGAAACAAAGTGTTACAGTTGCTTAATACATAATACACATAAAGGAAGAATGTGGGAGGTGGGGGTTAGCGAAATAGTTGGCGAGGCTAGCGTGTCTACGCGAATGACACTGTTGGCTTCGGGAAATGGGAACGCTTGGCGCAAATTATAGACGGCAGCGAGTATATGAAAGCAAACCTCAAATCAATAATTTTAGTTTTGCTTTATAGAGGAGACTAAGCTATTTAAGCAAAGCTGACTTTCTTTTGCGGCAGAAACAGGTGAGAGTGTAGTTCCTACCCAGATCGACTCCTAGAATAGGAGTCCCGCCACCTTGTAGCAGTTAAAATGATTTAGAGGATTTCAAAATGCCTTGTGAACTTTGGACCAGCTTCAGTTTTGTTTATGTCAAATACATTGAGAGGTATGAAATGTATCGATGGATTAAAACGTATCTATTAAGTACTTTGAGGTTGGGGTATAAAAACTATTAGAAATATTAAAGCGGAATGGATGGCAATGGAAAGGCGTGCTAAGAGGCTTATTGGTGACCCGAATTTGGTTAAAACTAATTTTACCAGTCTCGAACACAGACGTAAAGTAGCCAGCCTTTCAGTTTTCTACAGGATGCATTTCGGAGAGTGTGCGCAGGAATTACATAAATTAATTCCACCCTCTCCCTTCCACCATCGGACAACCAGACGTTCGGCCAGTCTCCACCCTTTCGTTGTTGACTTACCACGCATTCGAACCAAACGGTTCGCCACGTCGTTCATCATGCGTACAGCAAAGGAGTGGAATAAGTTGCCAGCATCTGTCTTTCCATCCGATTACAGTGTGGGTGTCTTCAGGGCAAGAGTGAATAGGCTTTTGTTAAGTCAGTGCGCTTCACCATCTTAGGCTACATCACCACTTACCATCAGGTGGGATCGTAGATAAGCGCTGGCTTAGTAGAATATAAAAAAAAACAAAAACCGTCGACTTATTTTGGCAAAAAAAAACACTTTTCTAATATAATCATATATAATTTATTTGTGATAACAGTGAGTTAGGTGTTATAGAGATGTACAGTATACATATAACGTACATTCTACCACATTGTGGTGGTATGGTGATCACAACTACGCGCTAGACGACGATGGTGACGAGGGAGAGGATTGATTTGCGTTGCATCTCTATTTTGTATTAAACGCTCATTTTATCATTATAACAATGGGAAGGTAGGTGATAGTACATGTGATGGTAACCAGCTACTGCAGCCTATGTATACCTCCTACCGACTTCAAACAAGACTACAGGTGTTTTGTCACCTCTGAGGGCACTAACAGAACACGTTATAGTCAAATTAAACTAGGACTGTTATTATACTTTATAACTGCGTCTGCTTGTAACTCGTACCACTCTTTAAGTAGGAAATAGCTGGGAAGTAGATGGAAATAAGAGCTAAACGCTATGAAGACAGATTTGTTTTATTCACCGTTCGGATACGTTGTCTCGGTGTAATGTACTTGTGAGCTTTTGAAATATTATTACGTGGCAGAACTCTTTTTCTGCATACAAGGCCGTCTAGCGTATTTTAGCGCTAAGTATGTAGCATAAAAATTCATTGTTTTGTTTGGATTTTTTGGACCTAAAAATTTACTAAGAGAATGAGCAAATTTTGTTTATATCATTTAGGAATGTTGAAAACTAAATCCTCTCTACGGTTTCCAGAAAATTTCACAGAGGGCTGTTTATGTTGCCGTAAGATAAGTTGCTTTAAGAAAAGTTGTCGCACAGTAGGAATGTTAATTTGTTTCTAGAGATTAAGAGTGTGATACCTATAATTTTTAAGTCATAGTTTTTAATACTGTTTTGTGTACACGTTTTAGCTTAAATAAAAAAAATACATGCACCACCGCATGATAATATGCAGTATTGAAATATTGATTGACAAATGCATGGTAAACTGGGATAAGCATTTCTTAAAACATACATGGTGCAGATTCTTAAAGATATAACCTAGGCGTCGAATGGGATGGTAATATTTTGCCGACCCTCTCACTCACATCTGCATCATAATTTGCTTTGTCACTCTTTCCTCATTCATTTTTTCAACGTGTCCAAACCACCGAAGCGTTCCTTACCTAATCCTGGTAAGAACATCTTGTAAACCACACTTTTCTCTCTAATTTCCAATCCTACCTTGAATGGTAGGGTGATAAATTATGGTCACCCCTAAGATACTTCGTAAAAATAACATTTATTCAGCATTTATTTTAGTGTCATGATCCTGTCGCACCCAATTTTCACTACCATACAGTAATACAGCGTTATGAAGTACCGTAGGTGCCTTATTTAACACATTGTCACTTTCCGCAAAATAGTGAAGAACAATATTTACTCTGTGTCCTACATTAAATCTTCTTAATTATGTAATGTCTGGCAACCGATCTATATAAACATAAGCGAATTATCACTGACTCAATCACTCATCACGAGATTCCCAAAAATACACGCGCGATTGACTTGAAATTTGGCATATACACTCCAAGAAAGGATTTAGGAAAATTCAACACCTGAGAGGATGAAATAGGGTGTTACAGCTTCTATTTTATAAACACTCATAAATAAATTTAGTCTACTATATAACATAATTGCAACGGTAATTATTTTCAATTATGTATTCCAAATTTATTGCCCTGTTTCCCAGGAGCTATCGCAGCGTCATAAGCTGCATGAATAACTGCGATAATTATAGCGCTAATTTAATTAACGTGTCGCGGCTAAACGACGGGCAATAATAGAAAGATTGCGGTTTGTTATCGTCCACAATGATTTTAATGGCGGCCTCATTACTGCAACACGATTCCCGCCAATAGTTGTCATTTAATTTACTTTTTTTCCATTGGTTATTAAATCGTACGATTGGTACTTTTGCCAGTGTTAAGTAATTGGAAAATATTGTTTATAAGAATTAGCAAACTTCAAAGTTTCTTTTAAAAGGTTTTCAATTCGACTGTAACGCGATATCTCTGTCAGTTGTGAACCGATTTGAACGATTCTTTTTTATTACATAGATAATATAATACTTCAGAGTGGAACCGTATAAATTTTGGAGAAATTTTTTTACACCTAAGGGTGGAAAAATAGGGGATACATTTTTTGACATTACTGTTTACTTGGCTGTTTAGATGACATTCGAACAATTGATATTCCACTAACAATGGTCCAAGATATGGGGTTTTAAGTCCTTCGCCATGTAATGGCGGCGTCTACACAAGCGAAAATACATCGAAGCCTAAATCGCGCTATCAAATTTCCGAAGTAAAACAGTATGTATAGAATAGCTCCGAACTGGACTGGATACACTGGACTAGTGATCGGCAGCAGCATCTTCGTGATAACAAGTTAAAAAAAGAGATTGCGATTGCTACCCGCCTGCCAAGCGAAGTATCTCTGGAAAATAATCCCCCAATGATGCTTCTTTTCCTTCCCCACCGAGTTCGTCGTACTCGAATCAACATTTAAAAAAAAGTTCTACAAATTCATTGAGTGACGGGGCTTGAATAATTTATTTTTAATAAAAAAATATATTTATTCTTTAACATTCATTAACATCCATCTTCCATACATTCCACACAAACACAAGATCCATTTACATTTAACACAGATTCGTCTACGTCAAGTAATTCGTTTCGTTTCGTCGGTTCTCTCGGATCACTCTGTCGTTTGTTCGAGGGGCTATTTTTCCTTATCCCCTCCCTCCACCCGCCTGATTCCTCCCCTTCCTGTGACAGGTACATTTAGGACATCGGCGGTCATGCGATTGCTATTTGTTAAGTTCCGGACTGAGTTATTGTGTTTACGAAGAAAATTGGAGATGAAATATTGCCCTGAGTATTTTCTTTTGAAGAAATAAAATTACATGTATTTTCGCGTTCGTACAATTGTTTTTTTTTAATATTAATTTATATTTTTGTAATTATTAATTAATTATTTTATAGTAAAGATGAAATGTATTTACGCTACCAGGTTTTAAAACGAGGTATTCACTTCAAAATACGGCGCCCTGGTACGAGCAAAAATACTTGCAAGTCTGAACGTATGTGTTGTTGGTTGCTCGAAGAACTTGGACGCTACACATGAAAATACTTGCATAGGAAAATGATCCATATAGCAATAGATATAAGAATTTCAATCGTATTTGTGAATGAAAAATACTTTGAACTTCAAAGTATTTTTTTATTTATACGACTTTGCTCCTTATTCATAATCAGATAACATGGAATACAGGTTGAAATCCTATGCAAGTGTTTTCAAATTTTGACACCACGGCTGGACACGTCGCTATAGTGTAGTGGAGGTGTAATAATAATCACCAGCAAATGTCGTCCGGTCAGTGTCCTAAGAAGAGAGAGAGAGAGAGAGAGACACAAACAAGGAAAGGGGCAGTAACACCTTCATAAGAACAAAAAAAAACTTTGGTTTAACTAAAAGAAAACTTTGACAGCTAACCCGCTTGTCAATCGTGACAACTATGGTAACTATAGAAAAATATGACAATGGCCTGTATTCAACTGTGGGACGCTGGGATAGGGCTGGAATAGGCTGTAACTGCTACACATGGCCCTACAGTTATTTGTGAAAAAGTTAAAAGTCAACAGAGGAAAACTGGAACTGGAGATGGGCAGCAGCATATTCATAAACTGAAAAATAATTAAAAAAAAACGAGATTGCTAACCCGCCTTCCAAGCGTGGTAAATATGGCAAATAACAACCCCTCTCCCCCCACCCCCTATGTGACTTTTGATACGCTGTAAGCTAATATTTCCCAAACTATTTCATTTAAAAATACGTACCTACTCCAACGTGAACTAGTCAAAAACACGAAATATGTATCTACTCAAAATACGTGACATGAACTAGTCAAAAAAAGACTCAAACACATACAGACTATTTCAAAGCAAACGTGAACCATGTCAACATGAAACACAGCCTGTTGTACTGTGTCTGTATTTTTTCGGGAATAAAAATGAATAATCCCAAGCGGTCATACTACGAGGGATATGTCGCTCCAGAAACATGTTCGTTTTTGATAGGAGAGCCTATTACACCCACAAATGAAACATGTACAAGGGAGTCAACAGTGCAAAAAAACATAAGCAAAAAATACTTTGATACAACGCTGAGCACACTAAGTTAATTGTGTTGAGAATAAATTTATTTGCAGATGGCAGCACCCATCCATCTTTTTTATTGAAATCAGGATGTTTTCTTAATTTCAATAGCCTCGCGTATCATCCGTGATATGAATCGGTGTTCTTTTGCGAGGAGTTGTGGTCTGGAAAATCTAATATAATGAATGAGACGATCCTGATCATGTTGACGTATTGCAGACTTCCCGAAACGTTGATGCTCTATGTGCTTATTTGCTCTATGTGCAGGGTGATCCTGATTCCCGTAAAACATTTACAGGAATATTCCAACACCATATAATTTTAGCCGATAGGAGCCTGGCATAACATGGTTAACTAAGCCTCGAGGGAATGAAGCAAGCTACATATTTTTTATTTGGTAAGGATGACCCGCCGTCGGATAATTAACTCAAATTATGGCCCACGTGAAAAGTTGGAAAAGTAATAGAACAGGGGATTCAGTTACAACGTTTAATTTAAAAGTCCAATATAATTTACAGGATAAATTTTATAGATTAATTTATAAATTAAATATAATATTTTTTAATAGAGGAGGGGGCGAACAAGCATGCGACTCACCTGATGACAAGTGACTACTGCATGTGCGTTGGCGGTCTTTTTAAAAGGATTGTAATTATATCGTTCACCAGATTTACCAAGTGTTCTCACGTGAAAAAAAAAAACATTGTGAGGAAACCTGAATGTCTGAGGAATAAAAATATTTCAAAAAACGCACATGGAATTAATTGTCGTAAATGAGAGGATCCCTGTGCCTGTGCCAGTAGTGGGACTAGGCAAGCTGTAAAAATAGGTGCTAACAAAGCACAATAGGCTCAATTGACTTGTTAGCTATCGCGTCGTATAAAGTACCTATAGGTACTTTATAGAATTTTGCGATTATAGCGGTCAAGCGGTGGCCTGCTTTGTTTGAAAAATATACGTACGTAATTTATATTAAAACTAAAGTTGCTAAAATTGCAAGACATTTACTACCTATAGTAAATTAATAACTACTTAATAACTTGATTATAATCAACCTTTACTATTTCAGTTAGCAAATGCCTATTGATGTATAATTGCTATGAAATTTATGTCAGGCACATTTTATTCTATCAACTATTAAACTCTATCAAATATTTGAATTTAATAATATACCTGTATATGGATAGAAAACAGGTAGTGATCAATTTCAGTATTATAAAATAATGTGATGTTAATACCTTAATGCATTAGCT
This sequence comes from Parnassius glacialis, assembly GCA_033319125.1. NCBI lineage: Eukaryota > Metazoa > Arthropoda > Insecta > Lepidoptera > Papilionidae > Parnassius > Parnassius glacialis. The sequence continues at coordinate 1,253,844 of JAVANC010000025.1, read as the reverse complement.
GTGCTTGGCATGCGTAACAACGCCTCTAATTTTGTCAGAAACCTTCGGATAAATTATAAAGGGGAACATTCAGTTTAAGCGACTTCACTTAAAATTATGTGGTAATATTTTTTTTAATTATTGAAAGTTATAAGTTTAATTATTATACATTCATCTCAGAGGCTCCTTTAGGATAGTTATGGTTAGAGTGACCATATTTATCTATAATATTTAAATGTATATTACATACATTAACGACTTACTACCATTTTTTCATTTATTTTCTGCAGAGTTAACCCTTACTGACCGGTGTCACATATGACCTTAAGCAAAGTTTCTCAGATTTCGATCCACTGAAATCACTTCACAAGAACGAGGGCACTGACTAGGGTCCTCCGGCATCAATCACTCCCTTCCCTCTTACCTCTTGACAGCGAGTGCGATTTGTCAAGCTCTATCTTTGTTTACTCTCCATATGTTTGCCCATTCTGTTTTTTGGGACAAATTTGTTTTGATTGCAACTTTTCACTCCTCTTAGAATATGTTGTAGGCAGTATTCAAGAAAATAAATGATATTTAGTTGTATAAAATATAACAAATATAATTATTAGAATAAATAAATTCCGGAAGCTTGATAAATGATTAGACTTATTAACAGAATAAGGGTGAGAAATGAGCACGTCCACCTTAAGTGGATGCTATGGCCTATAGTCATTAACATCAATCCACGATGAAGAATAAATCACTTGTCTAAAGAGTTTTTTATATACGAAAGAAAAAATTAAAAGTTAATAGGTTAATAAACATATTAAAGCCTATCTCGCATACACAATTCAATCTCTTTACTTTTGCAGCGTCTGGAGTCCAATAGGTCAACGAATTTCAAATTCTACGTATTCCAGGTTCCTGCAAAGTACGTATACAAAGAGACATTTCTCACTTGCAAGGGGTAGTGTATCAACGATACAGGGACGCGCCAAAGAAGAAAGTTCCCTAAACACTTGACGGCTCCGTGGCACAGTAGCTTTGTAATGAGTTACAGCTCTAAGGCTACCGGGTTCGAATCACGCAAGGAACAAGTATTAGTATGGCCTACAAATCATTGTTCCCGGTATGGATGTTCGTCCTTGTGAAATTTATGTACGTTAACTGGAGAAAGTCATAGTGTGCTAACGTTTAGACAAATAAAAAATATAAGAAAAATTTGTGTAGTGTTAAGTCCTATTTTCGTTTTTATATATTTTTAGGTTAAGTTATTTATTTTTTGGTTATTTATCTGTATGGGCCAATGTTATTAACTCCTTATATTTTATTGTATTAGACAAGATCTTACAAAGTCATTGAAATACTTCCCAAAGAGACCATCAAATCCCGTAACAACTTGAAAAGTAAAGGAACTTTTCACCGCAAATATAGTCTCTTTTTACAGAGAAGGTTCATGGCTGCTATTAGATGCAAACTTGGGCTCTGGGTCAGTCGTTAGGACTTATATCGCGTAACCACTTAATCCGACATGCGGTCGGGATCGGTTTTCAGTGTTGCAGAATGTTTTTAAAGCACATCTATTTTTATGTATGTATATATATATATACTTAAATAAAATTATTTGTAATTTAACTCCGCCACATGTACTTACTATTAATTGTGAATAAGAGTTTAAATCTATACAAATAAATAAAATTGAAGTGTCTGTTTGTAATGTCGAAATAACAGCTTTTTACTATATGCATATGAAAGTATATACGGTACTTATAACAAAAACACGATTTTTAAAAATTTTTTATTTCATTTTGTAAATTTTTTGTCTGTCCATCTGTGTGACCGATTGTGATGAAAATTCATGATCGAGTTGAGTGCAATACCGGAAGTGACTTAAGCTTTATTTTATCTGGATTTTTTTGTGCAATGGATAAGTTGATAGAGTGAAAGGTCATTGAAGTTATTAAAAAAAAACTAAATGACGCCACATTAATGGATCCTACACAGACGAATCGTGTAGAGGCAGTGTAAGAATATCCACTATCCCGTATCATCCCGTGGATGTCGTAAGAGGCGACAGAGGGAAACAAATCAGGATATGGGCAGAGGGTTTTCCTAATTCATACAAATAAATAAAATTGAAGTGTCTGATTGTAATGTCAAAATTATAGTTTTTTACTAAATGCATATAAAAGTATATACGGTACTAATAACAAAAATACAATTTTTAAAGTTTTTGTCTGTCCGTTTGTTCCGGCTAATCTCCGCAACGGCTGTATCGATTTTGACGCGATTTTCACTGGCAGATAGCAGATGTCACAAGTAGTAACTTAGGCTACTTTTATTTAAGAAAAAGAATTAGGGTTCCGCGCAAAAAAATTAAAACCCCAAATAACACGCGTGCGAACAGCTAATAACGACTAAAAATGAAAAAAAACAGCGGTTGCCATCCCGCAACAACGCAACGTGGGAAAATGTTTTTTAGATCTTAAACGTTCCATAGAATAGGATAGGATAAAATAAATACTTTTTTTACACTAGAATATCGATAATTGTTTTGATTATGGACAAAACATACAATATTTTGTCTACGTGCATGGCTGGGAGGGAAGGATAGTACAGAAAAATAGACAACGAAATGTAATATATAAGTATTTTTAATTAGTCGTAGAATCTAATTACTTTGCTAGATGGTAAGACTCCTTTTTACCCTAGGAATTTCATTGAATAGTTACCTTCCTGTTACCTAACCTCTTTTTGCTGCGATATAGCAATACTTGCACTACTGTGGTCAAATCAAAACGAGAAAGCGAGTCAGTATAAACACAGACATGTGGCATTCTATTTTAAACTGAGGTTTACGAGTAGCATTAATTAAAACCTAGTGCCATATAATTTTAAACTTAATTACAGCAAACTAACTCGAAAAAGAAATAGTAGATATACCACACATTACACCATTTCAACGTCCACTGCCACCCGCTTTAACATATGTGCCAATTTCGGCCGTACTAAATCACCAATGGACCCCGCTGTCCAAATATAAGCCTCATAAATTTCGTTATAATCTAGATGAGTTCCCGCTGAGATTTACTTAAATTTATTTTTTTAACCTTCGACACGTTCAGCAGTAGTTTATAATCCATTTTTTTTGTAATTAATTCATAAGTTGTATCTACACTGTTTTTACAAATAATTCTAAATGTACTAGACTGGTAGATTATGCCTCAAGCACTAAGTTTGCCGTATTATGTGTATATGAAATTAAATAAATAAATAATTGCAATTTTGTACATGGAAATTTTTTGGGTCGGTATAGATACAAAAATGTTTTAGAAAAAAAAAATTGAATTAATGATTTTTAATTTCCGGAGTTTCGCTCGTTTTGCAGCAGCCGTGGTCACGAGTGGTTTTATGTGAAATTTAACGCAGTAAAATCTCTAAAAAAATGTTTTATTTACCACGTAGTGGCGGTGTAAGAATGTCGACTATCCCGCATCATCCCGTGGGTGTCGTAAGAGGCGACAGAGGGAAACAAATCAGGAGATGGGCAGCAGCATCTTCCTAATAACGACTAAATATAAAAACTGCGGTTACCAAGCCGCTTGCGGAGTGTAGTAACAGGCAACTATGGCGAGTATCACACTTGGCAATCTATGGGAGAGGCCTATGTTCAGCAATGGACTTATATAAGGACGGAAGACTTTAATAATAATAATTTAAAATTAAAAATTTTGTACAGCCGACTTCAATATAGGTTATTTAAGAATAACTCAATAACCATTGGTCCGACCTTGATGAAATTGATATGAGACCACACGAGAACTATCAGCTTTCATATAAAAAAAGAATCATCGAAATCGGTTCGCCCAGTACAAAGTTATGAGGTAACACACATAAAAAAACATACACTCGAATTGAGTACCGTCTCCTTTTTGGAAGTCGGCGGAAAACTTTAATAGGCTGTAACTGTATTTTGCTTGTTCATCATCTGATAGTGGAATCCCATTATTACTGAACATGGACCACTTCTATAGTAAAGAGGACTTAGCAGGCATATTGACGATCGTTGTACCAGATGTTTCGCACTTTCGACGCTGCTGCCTGTCATCAGTCTGGGTATATACACCTTGCCCTAGTTTATACTGCCATCTGTCGGAAGCCGTAAGAACTTTTTAATCAGTTTTCATATCCTATAGTCGCCTTACGACACCCTCGTTACGTGATGGAGCCACGCTGCAGCTATATGGTTGTAGCGCGAATGGGTCGGCACGACCGGGGAAGGACCACACTCTCACACAATACCAGCGTAAAATAGCAGCTTAATGCTGCTGTGTCCCGTATGGTGAGTGCAGAGAAACGGAGACCCTTTTTAAATGGAAACTAGACATTCCTTCTTAGTCCAGTCCTAAGGGGTGACAACGCATCTGCATTTGGATTCTTAATTGAGGATACGTGTAGACGTCTATTTGCCACTGCATTCACTTACCATCGGGTGAATTATGTGTTCGTTTGTCACTCTCATTCTATAAAACAAACCCTCGCAACGAAATGAAGTAATAGATTGCTTAACGCCGCCTACGCTGTGGATCAATATAAATAAATAAGTTCATTTAAAATTTAGAAAAGTATGTAACGATTCAAAATAAAGTTACATACTTATTATAAAATAACTTCAAATCACGTTAACAAAGTGCGTACATAAAAAATAACAGTGTTTTCAGTGTTAGATTGACGAAAACAACGTACGCGGTTTACAAAGCAAAGTAGTAAAACTAAAAATGTTGTACAGCCGACTTCAATATGAATATAATTTAATGTTGTTTTGTTAAAAAGCGCTCGTCTGATTTCAATAAAATTTAAATGGGATCACCCGGAAAGTATACCCTTTGAAACAAAAAAAAATTTCCAAATCGGTTCAGGTGTCTTCGAGTAATCGGTGTAGGTATATACATAAAAAAAGATTCCGACGAGTTGTAAACCTCCTCCTTTTTGAAGTCAGATGAACAAAGAACTAGTCTCCTCGCCCGCTCGCAGTCGACAGTCGAAAGAAGTTACGGTCAATTGGCCGTAACTTATTGCACAATGTGTTAGTAAGGTAGTGCCTTTTTAGTAGTATAAATAGAGGTCATTGTATACATTACATAAATATGGCTTTGTTTTAATTCACAGAAAAAAACTATATTTCGTTATTCAAATTGCTGCGTTTGCTTTCACGGGCAGAGCCGCATCAAAAAACTAGTGTTTCAAACAAAATTTTAATACAACTGCATCGTTATGAACGTAAAACATATGAACAACAAGTCACAGCGGTCAGTTCACAGAGTTTCGTCATTTGGAATAATTTGGAAACTACAGCAACTTCGGTCTAGACTAGATATTCAGTGAAATAACATTCTCTCTAGATCTGCGCGTAGAATTACACTATACTTGGTATATTATGCTTGGTATAAGATTATACGACGATAGATTTGGAGAATTCTTATGCACTTATACACAGCTATTTTACGAGGCAGTCATGTTGGTGCTACGAGTATATTGTGATGGTAGCACGATGGGATACTCGACCGGGGTAAGACCACGTTCTCACAGGAAACTAGAGTAAGATAAAAGCTTAATGTTGCTGTGTTTCCTATGGTAAGTGTAGAGAACCGGAGACCCTTTGTATTGGAAACGAGGCATTCCATCTTAGTCTTGGTGGGGTGACAATGCATCTGCATTTTGATTCTTAATCGAGGATAAATGTAAATATATATGAGCCGCATCATTTACTTATCATCAGGTTGATTGTATACCTTTGTCACCCTTGAAATAAACTGTATAACATTCGCAATCGATAAGTCAGAATTTGATACAAACTGTTAACTTATTTGTTCTACGTTCAAGTTATGTCAAGATCGTTGGAATGTTTGCTATAAACAAAGTTCAAACAACAGTTGTCGTGTCGCAAAATGCATAAACGAATTAATAACGATCCTTCGATACACGTTGCTAGCTGCAAATAGTTTTGCATCGTCACTCGAATCGTGACTGCAGTCAGCGTGAGTATCAGGAGTTAATATCGACTAACGTCATTGTTCTATGGTACAACACTATTTGCCTATTTTTAACCGATTCAAAAAAGTAAGAGGTAATCAGAACTTTTTTCTACATTTTAAAACAAGTGCTTTTCATGTGGTCCCATTATAACCTTGATCAAGATCTGATCAGTAGTTTTTGAATTATCCCTAATAATGCGTATTTAATTAACTTCGACTACACTGATGATGTTCTCATTTTATCTACCGACTTCAAAAAGGAGAAGGTACTCAATTCAACTGTATGTTTTTGTTTATGTGTGTTACCTCATAACTTTTTCTGGGTGAACCGATTTTGATGATCCTTTTTTTTATTTTGATCAAAATCTAACCAGTAGTTTTTCTGCCGACTTCCAAAAAGGAGACGGTACTCAATTCGAGTGTATGTTTTTTTTTATGTGTGTTACCTCATAACTTTTTCTGGGTGAACCGATTTCGATGATCCTTTTTTTACTTGAAAGCTGGTGCTTTCCATGTGGTCGAATATAAATTTGATCAAAATCTAACCAGTAGTTTTTGATCCTTAACAGTTCGTATTTAATTGACTTGGACTGCATTAATAATGTTCTCATTTTATTTATATTGAATTCGGTTGTAGAAAAATTTTAATTTTACCACTTATAAGATATTTTGTTCTTTGGATAACTACGTTGTTTGACGTGCTTGGCGACAATATTTAGTGTTGGAATCTGAACTCATCAGAACTCATGATGCCGTAAGGCGAAATACAAAAATGTAGCTGGAGTTTGCTATTTAATAAAACACTTTCATTTAATCGAAATTAAGCGAAAGTAAAGTGGAAGACATTCATCTTCTTATTTTATTGCTTTTGATGACACTAAATTGTAAGAAAATTCTTAAGAACGTTTCGGAGCGCTGCGAAGGCTCCAGCTTAAGAGGGGATTAGTGGGAAGTCCCTTAATCGTTCCGATATTCCTCGGTCCCTCTTATTTTACCACCATTAAATTATATTTCAAATACTTCGGGATTTTATTACGTAGCTTAAGATATAGTAAGCTAGCAGCTATATAAAATATTTATTGAATATTTCGTGTTCTCTTCTTTTCTGCCGACTTCCAAAAAGGAGACGGTACTCAATTCGACTGTATGTTTTTTTATGTGTGGTACCTCATAACTTTTTACTGGGTGAACCGATTTCGATGATTCTTTTTTTACTTGAAAGCTGGTACTTCTCGTGTGGTCCCATATGAATTTGATCAAGGTCAGACCAATGGTTATTGAGTTATTCTTAAATAACCTATATTGAAGTCGCTTATATTGAAGTCGGCTGTACAAAATTTTTAATATTAAATTATTAGTCTATTTATTGTTTGTATAACTTCTGTTTACTTGATACGAGTTATTTTCTCAGTAGTTTTTGAGTTATTCTTAATAATTTATATTGAAGTCGGCTGTACAAAATTTTAAATTTTAAATTATTAGTCTATTTATTGTTTGTATAACTTCTGTTTACTTGATACGAGTTATTTTCTCAGTAGTTTTTGAGTTATTCTTAATAATTTAAATTGAAGTCGGCTGTACAAAATTTTTAATTTTAAATTATTCACTAAGAAAGAAAGAGGGAAAAGTACATAATATGAAAATATAAAAATATAATGAAATCTTTTTTCATACATGGGAATTTCTTCAAATCTAAAACATTTTATAGAAATCAAATCATGTAATTTGGATACATTATGGTGTTTTAAACCTCGAGATAAGACGGAGGGGTATTTTCATAGCGTCATTGGAGCATATCCACTGACTAAGAGATTAGAGGAAATCCGCTCAGAAAATTCCAAGGGAATATTTTTGCATCCATTCATATCTAAAATGAAAGCATTTTTTGTAATACCTAACATTTTATTTCGATCATTTGACGCGCGTAGCTTGTATAGCTATCGATGGTCTACTATATAGATAGTATAGAATCTAGTCTATAGGTTTACTGCCAGAAAATCTTTTAACATTATCTTCGCCTTTTGTACCTATTAAGGTATGGTAATTCACCTTTTCGATACTTGATGGCGCTGTACAAAAAGTAAATCGCGATCTTGACATGCAATGCAATTAGACCATAAGTCCACAAGTAAATCATTTATTTTTGTACATTATATATCTTCGTATTCGTATTAATTAACCTCGAGCTAATATGCCGTCGTAGTATATACGCTGAGGGGTGTTGTATTAAGTCATCCAATCGTCAGACATTGAAGCAAGTATTATGGTACGGTTACGGTGTAGTTCAACCAGTTCCTATACAATACATTGCATATTGAGTGGAGTGGTGTAAGGTTCAATAAAGAATAAATAAATAGTAGATCTAATAGTTATATTATAGCAGTTACTATAATGATCTCCCAACAGGGCGGCGCCACTTTAGAGTGAGGTAAAATATTTGACAGATTTCATAGCGGGGACGATAATTTCTTAGGAAAATGTAATCTTTAAGGTTTCTTTCTGTATTATTAGTTATATTTTATATTAATTACATTAGAAATGAATAAACCAAACTATAAATATAATTAAAAGACGATTTTTAAAAAAAAGTTATAATGTGCCAAACATTAAAAATCAAACCACTGAAGCATTGTGTTGTGTATTAATATAATACTCTAGATAATGATAAACTATTATTTAAAACTAACTTCTAAATTAACTAACATTGTGTAACAAAAAACTTTACCTCAGTCACAACTAGCGACGTCTGGTGAGTGTGAGATTATTAGCCCTCATTATACTATCATTCAACCATCATCTATTCGCCCGAAACTGAGTAAACTCATTCCTCGAGCCTCCGTAGAGTTGACGCAAAACAAAGTAACCTTTCACTATCCACCATAACAACTTATAAAAGTCCAATGTTGATCATAAACCGCCCCCACCTCTCGGTAGAGAGTAATTGTGTTCTGTGTCCCTCACAGATTGCCTCATAGGTTGCCTATCTTCTGTTTCAGATTTCCACTCTCAACTCTTACGGCACCCACGACACGATAAGGGGTATTGGATATTCTTACACCGCCACTTTCTCGTACACACACGGTTCAAATAAAGCTTAGTGATAACGAAAAGAAAACAGTTTATGCGTCGAGGGACAGATTGTGCGAGTTGGCGAACTCGGTCACATTGCTTTGATGTGGTGTCGAGTTACCGCCGCCACAACGGATCGATATTATTAGGTCGAACCATCTAACGCGCACTAACCACAAGTTAAGTGTTTGAGCGCTCGCGTATCTCAACCATCCCCTGCTTCACACTGATACTAAGAACATTATTTTATTCTCTTGTATAATTCAAATCCGATTGAGATGGATGTCCGTGTCTTTCGCGGAGTAAAAACAACGTAAGCGCCAAAATGATTTTAATTCAATATTACGTAAATTGTAGCAAATTTTTAAGTCTTTAGTGACAGCAAATAATCAGTTGTTAGTGACTATATTTTTTTAACTTTTTTTCTTAAAATGCGCACCCTTTTGAGAACAGAACTAAAATAGCCAATAATTTAAAATTAAAAATATTGTACAGCCGACTTCAATATAAGCGACTTCAATATTGGTTATTTAAGAATAACACAATAACCATTGGTCTTACCATGATCAAATTCATATGGGACCACACGAGAACTATCAGCTTTCATATAAAAAAAGAATCATCGAAATCGGTTCGCCCAGTACAAAGTTATGAGGTAACACACATAAAAAAAAAGAAAAAAAAACATACGCTCGAATTGAGTACCGTCTCCTTTTTGGAAGTCGGCAGAAAACTGAGGTAACTAAGTGTATACATAGATATATATATATATATATATATATATATATATATATATATATATATATATATGAAAAATAACATCTCTTAGAATATAACAATGAATTATCTTTAGATAGGTTTCTTTTCAATTTTGAACAAATCTACTTTGCGTGAATTTGTTTTGTACTCATTAGTATAGTATTAGTATAGTTGTTTTTAGTATTTTAATAGAATAAGAATAACAAACGGGCCCATAGTTCACCTGATGGTAAGTGGATGCTGTGGCCCTTAGGTATTTACATCTATCATTAATTGAGAATCAAAACGCAGATGCGTTGTTTACACCTAAGGCCTAAGATGGAATGCCTCATTACTAGTTAAAAGACTCCGGTTCTCTACACTCACTATTAGGAACTCATAATTATACTGGCCCTTTTTACTGGAAATGAGGCATTCCATCCATGTGGAGATTCCAGGTAACAACACATCTGCATTTTCATTCGCAAACGAGGATAGATGTAGATGTCTATGGGCCGCAGCAACCACTTACCATCAGGTGGACTGTGTGCTCGTTTGTCACCCTTATCCTATAAAAAAAAACTGAATAAGACGGATAAAGATCTGAGCCGAGTGGATCCATACGTACTGCAGCTGTAACTGCAGCGTGGCTCTACCACGTTAAACATTTTTAGAAAAGTACTACGTCTAAGTAATAAAGACATTTCTTTGAGTCTAGAAAAAAAATTACAATAAAATGCACATTTACCAGTCCATACTGTATCAACAAAGGCCGAGTGCACTGAGGCGAGTAAATCATGCGGGCTGGAAAATATAACGGCTCGTTCTTACATTCGTGTGCGCATAGGGGCCAGTCAGACGTAATACGTTCATACGCAAGTGAATTTAACATAAAAATATTTTAATTGTAATACATACGACGCAAAAATACACCTAGTATAGGTGGTTGAGCCACGCTGCAGCTATATTATGGCTGTAGCACGAATAGGTTTGCTCGATCGGGTTAGAACCACGCCCTCACAGAACACCAGCATAAAATAGCACCTTAATGCTGCTGTTTCGTATGGTGAGTGTAACCGGAGACCCTTCTTACTAGATACAAGGCATTGCATCTTAGTCCTCAGGGGTGACAACGCGTCTGCATTTTGATTCTTAACCGAGGATAGATGCAGATGTCTATGGGCTGCGGCATCCATTTACTTATCAGTGCTACTTAACTGTGCTCGTTTGACAGACTTATTCTAAAATATAATAAAAAAATATTAGAAAAATATAGAGAGAATTGGTGCATGACACTTTGACAATATCTGTATTTTATTTCGTCACAAAGAAAGTATAGATTAGTTCTGAAAGGTGTAGAGCCAGGTTGTGATGCATTCTAATTTAGTGCACACAGTGATGACAACATATCTGCAGCCTTCTTTGTCTGAAGTTGGCTGCAGGCCTGCAGGTGTCCGTGGATTGCAGTGCCACTTACCAACATGTGGGCTGTAAATTCGTTCGTCGCTTCACTTTCATTAACAAGTGGTAAAATTAAAAATTTTGTGCAACCGACTTCAATATAAATAAAACGAGAACATCATCAATGTAGTCGAAGTCAATTAAATAACTCAAAGTCTACTCATCAGATCTTGATCAAATTTATATGGGACCACATGAGAAGTACCAGTTTTAAATAAAAGAATCATAAAAATCGGTTTACCTAGAAAACAATTCTGAGGTAACACATAAAAATATAGTCAAAATGAGAACCTCCTCCTTTTTTGAAGTCGGTTGAAAATGGTCTATACACAATCCAAATATAGAGGATTTACTTTTAATTTAACTATTTCGACGACATTCTAATTCCTTGCTACCTTGTACTTGTGATATTTTCGAGTACACTCAAAAGGATAAAATATTTGACTTTAATATTTTTTTATAATTTAAATTAATAATTCATTGCAATTGAATGATATATGTACAAGATTTACCGTAATCTGATGAACGGTACGGCAACGCATAAAATACGAACAAACAAACAAACATTAAAATATCGATATATGAAATGCATTTTTTTTTATTTTATGCTATCCGTTCAGCAACTTACGACGTTTTAAAGTGAAACTACTTTAAGTCGTCGTAATGTGTTGAATCGGTTTTAATATATCATAATAATTTTGCACTTTCTGTACTGTAGAACGGGTAACGAAAAACGCGAGTGTAAGGTAAAATCATAACGTTTTATTAACACAGAAAACAGGCAAGCCGTAAGCTCGTTAAATGTTTAAATCAAAAAACTGCCCAACTAAAATACGACCAGGCCATTTGTCACTACAGCGTCCCCGTTCACAGCTTTGCAAAAAGCTTAAATTCATGTTTCCACTAAAAAGATTTACTATTACAGCTGACATTTAGATCAATGACATGACAACGAGCAGGGCCCTAAAAAAACAAACATTCATCACGGACTATTTATTTTGGGCGAGAGCGGGGTGTCTGCGATATATGTCAACCCTACATCAAGGACACGGGGTACTTAGCGACGATCTATCAGAGATCCGTCAGTCTGTGCGAGATGTGACTGCAGCTACTTACTGTTTAATCATACGATCTATGTCTGTTGGTACTGACATTAATTGCTTTTGTTCTCGGCTAACATTTACGTTAGTTTCGCTCGGAGCAAGTCGGAGTTCACTGATCTTGCTAATAAAAAGTTATTAACATCTTGATTTATTCAAAATTGTCATTTGTTTTTAAACTAACAGCTCAATTTCTGTAACTTCCGTTTTAGATGTTAGGAATTCCGAAAATACTTATGTGGTGTGGGTCCTGGATATATTTGGTTGTTTTGCTACTTACATTATTTACTGAGAAGGGTACGTTAATTATTTAACTTTTCGTACAAATTAAAGTGATAAATGAACTAGCTGTTCACCTGATGGTAAGTGGCTATTGCAGTATAAGCAACCAACTTCTAATAAAGAACGCTGCAGTTGCGGTGTCACCGCCGAGAACTAAGATGGAATGCCTCATATCCTGTAAATATATCTAGGTTCAGAGCAAAACACGATAGAAATAGGTAAGAGGGTGGTTCATACCCAAACGGATTCCTAGACAAAGAGAAGTCCTACGATGTAGTTTGTCTTTTCGACGGTACTCAATTCGAATGTATATTTTTTAATGTATTGCCCTTACTTCCAAATTCTTTTGGTCTTTTGTCAAGTCGAAACGTGGCAGTCTGAATTCATATCCGGCCGAGATGACAGATGGTTCCGTAACAACGTCTGATGGTCAAGATATTTGTAACCTTTTTGCATCGCATTTCTCCTCTGTCTACAGTGAAGAACAGTCTAATCAATCTGGTGAGCAGTCACAACCGATCACATATTCCAATGATTATTTCAGTTCCATTAACCTGACAGAAGACATGATTTACCAAAGTTTGTCCAAGTTGGATAGGTCGAAAGGGGCGGGATATGACAAGATTCCGGCCATTTTTTTGGTTAATTGTGCATCAAATTTAGTCACTCCACTACACTACATATTTAATTTTTCTCTCAAGTCTGGAGTTTTCCCCGAAGTCTGGAAGGTGGCTAAAGTTGTGCCAATTTACAAATCTGACGGTGAAAATGTAATAGGAAACTACCGACCAATTTCAATCCTCCCTCAAATGGGTAAAGTTATGGAGTCATTGATTACACCCCTAATTCAAAACTATTTCAAACAATTTTTAACAGACCAACAACACGGATTTACGCGGGGTAGATCGACTTCTACAAACTTAGTGTGCTTCACCGAAGTCTATGGACAATAACAAACAAATTGACGTTATTTACACGGATTTCAGCAAGGCATTTGATAAAGTATCTCATTGCCTCCTTCTACGTAAGCTTTCAGCCTATGCTGTGCATGGTGCCTTGCTGGAATGGTTCAGTTCTTACCTAACTCACAGGTCTTTCCTCGTGGTAGTTAATGGTTATTCATCTAAAATCTACAAAATATCATCAGGAGTGCCACAAGGCTCGCACCTCGGCCTTGTCTTATTTAACATATTCGTCAATGATGTCTCTGTTAACCTTAATAATGTTAAATCTTTTTTATATGCTGACGATCTTAAACTTTTGCGTGAAATCGATTCCATGGAGGATGTGCATCTCCTGCAAGCTGACTTGGATAAGTTGACGAGGTGGTGTCACGAAAACAATATGGAACTCAACGCGAAAAAGTGTACCCATATAAAATTCACGCGCAAACAAAATATTATAAATTCGTCATACCAAATCAATGGTGTCAAATTACGAGAAGTTGACAATGTTCGTGATTTGGGCGTGCAGCTAGATAAGAAGCTTACATTTATAACACATTTCGACCATATTATAAAAAAAGCATCCGGAATGCTCGGTTTCATCATACGCAATACAAAGATTTTCAAGACCGTTAAAACCAAGATGATTCTTTATAATAGCTTTGTGCGGTAGCATTATGGAATACTGCAGTGTTGTTTGGAGGCCCCATTTCGCAACACATACGTTACGCTTGGAAAGGGTTCAGAAAAGGTTTCTATGGCACGTAGCGTTCTCTGTAGGTAAAGCTCGATCGCTTAAATCGTACAGAAGTAGGCTTCTCGCTTTTAATTTACTGCCGCTTGAAACAAGAAGTGACATTTTAGATTTAATTTTCGTATACAAGCTGTTCCATAATATGATAGACTGTCCTCCTTTGTTAAATTCCTTTTCCTTCAGAATACCTTCTCGGCTTCCAAGAAAGCCTGTTCAACCTATGAACCCACCATTGCGTAGGACTAAACTTGGTCATTTCTCTCCTGTTCCTAGATTGAGTAGACTTTACAATGAATGCAGCACATCGGTAGATCTTAATTTTGATTCTTTGAAACTTTTTCGTAAGCAGATCAGGGACTTTATCACAAAAAAATATCTACTGTAATTTGTTAAAAAATAACTTAAAATAGGTTTTTATGATTTTTGTTTTCTTTTACATATAAGTAACTTATTATTATTAAGCGCATGATGTGTTCCCCTATAAGTAGTTATGCACTTAGTTTAACACATGTTGGATCTTGTATTTTTTATTCAAATGTATTGTGTTATAACTGTTGGAGAACCTAATAAATAAAATAAATAAATAAATAAATATATCTAGGCTCAGAGCAAAACACGATAGAAATAGGTAAGAGGGTGGTTCATACCCAAACGGATTCCTAGACAAAGAGAAATCCTACGATGTAGTTTGTCTTTTCGACGGTACTCAATTCGAATGTATATTTTTTAATGTGTTTTACCTCACAACTTTTTACTGGGTGAACCGATTTCGATGATTCTTTTTTTATTTGAAATTTGGTGCTTCACATGTGGTCCAATATAAATTAGACCCATATAAGTCTGACCAATAGTTTTTGAGTTCTGCTTAACTCACTTGTACAAAATTTAATTTTTAAATAATTTTCAATAGCTGGCTCAACTCTTTATCAACAAAGAAACAGGTTGAAAGGTACTTCTTTGTCAAAATTACTATTTCTTCAATCAATCTGCAAAAATATTAGACAATATAATAAGTGAATTAGATACTTATTTGTGAATTTCTTCCAATTTTTTTAAATTACTGTTTTATATTACATTGTTTATTAATTTCTTTTATTTAATTAATTATAAGCCATAAACAACATGACAATTTTTTTATTCATCTAATTCTAACCTATTAAATACATATGAGTCTACTAGAAAGGTGGTACGTCGCATGTGGTTCGATATAAATTTGATCAAGGTATGACCAATAGTTTTTGAGTTATTCTTAATAATTATATTGAAGTCGGTTGTACAAAACTTTTAATTACATTATATTTGCTTATTTGTAATAAGCCAATGTATAACTACAATCCCATCTACAAATTGCACATAAACAGCGAAAAATAGATTGAAAACTATTCCAATCCTTTCCTGTACACTTTATGAATAACAAAGTTCACCATTTTGTTTCAACGCCTGGAGTTTTAACAACGCGTGGCAATTATGGCAAACATCCCTCTATGAGACAAACTATGAGGGCACCTATGTTCAGCAGTGAAATCTGATATGCTGGTGTAAATAAATGAACGAAACCTTTAATTTGATGTGGAATAATAATTCTTATATTTACAGATAATAAAAAAGATATTAATATAATATAATAAAATATTACTTAAAATAATATTTAAATTATACAGAAGTTGTTCATTCTAAAGTCTCTTAGCTTAAAGCAAGATTAAATCTATGTTTTCTAACATAGTTCGAGCCGCGGAAGGAAATTATAAATACCGTGCTTGCAACAGTTTGCGATACTTCCGTCAGTCTTGTTCCGTTTCCAAACGTTGCTGGAGTAACTCTCAAATACATTTGTGCATTCGAGAAATGCGGAGCGTCGGTAATATTTATCTCTAAAGCTTTAAAATTATTGTCTTTACCGTTACAGCCTATTAAAGTCCACTGCTGAACATAGGCCTTCCCCATAGATTGCCTCATAGGGGGGATATTTGCCATAGTTGCCACGCTTGGCAAGTGGGTTGGTAACCTCAATTTTTTATTTTTAGTCGTTATTTGGAAGACGCTGATGCCCATCTCCTAATTTGTTTCCCTCTGTCGCCTCTTACGACACCCACGGGATATTACAGGCTAGGACATTCTTACATTGTCACTGTACGGTATTCTCTTTAACATAAGTTAATGCTAGGTTACCCTAAAGTCACCCTTTTTAACCAATTGCCCCAAAAGGAGGGTAATGTTTTCCAAAAATTGTATGTTTATAATATTATAATATGTATGTCTATTTCTTTGGCACGCTGTGTAGTCTCCGCGGCTTGATAAGTATTAACACAGGCTGTCGTTAGATTTGTCTTACTCGTAGTTGTGAAAGTGTCATAGGGTATAAAATTGTTTTCTTCTCAGTTAATTTTTTAACCTAGTCAAGTTTTTTAATTACTGTTTTAACATTTATGCTTGTATTTAAACAAATTTTTAAAAGATAAATTTAACGGACGTTTATATGATCACAAAAAAATAGAACTCAAAAAAAAACTGACGCAGCTGAAGTTCTAGTCTAGACGAAACTGCCATTAGAATCTATTAGTTACTTTGTGCATTACAAACACGATGTGTCGCACTTTGCTCGATACTAAAATAATCTGGAACTACTTCTTTATTTATATACTATTCGTTATAAATAAAAAGTAAAGTGATAATAAAAATATACAAAGTACTGAAACGTGTCCTTTAATTCTTAATGAGTGGATAAGAAAGAGTGGGTGAGTAAAAAATATACATATTGTTTTCGCAAATCAAAACGTAAACGACATTTCTATATGTTCGCAATGCTTATTTTGTTCAACGCGGAATGGAGGTCCACTAAATGCCTGCTACGACAGTATAAGAGGGAATTATGTAAGTTTGATTTGAATGAAGGTAATATATATAAATAACATGATAGAGGTTTGCAGTTGTGCGCACATCACGGAATAACTGCTGGATAGATTGTAATTAGGTTTTCTAAGTTCTATTTCTGACACTTGGCTCTTATCTAAAAAAAATATTGCGATATCTTCATTTAATAGGTATAAAGTTATTAAAGTTTTAAGAAACAATGATTTCTATAAGCACTACGTGTTCAGTGATGTGTGTAAGCAACGCTGACGAAGTCGCGAGTATCACCTAGTTATTCATATTATGAAAGGGGGATCTTTGCTTTATTGTAATGTCGGTTTGGTCCGGCATTTATCATCATCATCATCATCATTACAGTCTATCAAATGTCCACAGTTGAACATAGGTCTCCCCCATAGATGATATAGGGGAATGTTTTCCATTGTTGCCACAAAACATATAAAAAAACTGCGGTTCCCATCCCTCCGTTAGTAAGAAGTTTTAAACGTGGTAGAGCCATGCTGCAGCTATATAACAGTTGTAGCACAAATGGGTCAGCTTGACCGGGGAGGGATCACGCTCTCACAGAATATCAGCGTAAAATAGCAACTTAATGCTGCTGTGCTTCGTATGGTGAATGTAGAGAACCGGAGACCTTTTTACTGGAAACGAGGCATTCCATCTCATTCCTCAGGTGTGACAACGCATCTGTATTTTGATTCTTCATCGAGAATTGATGTACATTCTGTGGGCCACAGTATCCAGTTACCATCAGCAAAATTATGTGCTCGTTTCCTATCCTTATCTATACTAATATTGTAAAGAAGTAAATATTGTGAGTTTGTGTTTGTTTGTAGGAAATAATCTCTGGAACTACTGAACCGATTTTAAAAATTCTTTCACCAGTAGAAAGCTACATTATTCCTGAGTGGCTATATTTTATTATGATTAATAATATTTTAAAGTGAAATCACAATATTTGTCAATCAATTCCGAAAATAAATCTTAAACACTCAGTACTAAGAACCACACAAGATAATTTCATCACAAGTAAAAATGTTTGACGCCCAGCAAAGTTGGCACGGGTCAGCTAGTCAAAAAAAGTAAAAAGTAAGAAGTCGTGAATTTGTGCCATTATTTCTTCTGGGATCTAACCTACTTTTTGCGATATATGAAAGATGGAAAGGCTCAGAGATCAGATTTAAAGAGAATAGTATATGCAGCTTGCTTTATACTTTCTCTACTAAGTGCTGCTGAGACAATTCTTGCAATTAAAAAAGTTAGATTCGACCGTAATAGTTTCTTAAAGAGTGAAAGAAAATTAAACTAATAATAGCAAAACGCGGTTTCAAAGAACTAAATAGAATGAAATAATTTCCTCACAGAGTTAAATCCCTTACAATTATTTAAATCTTTTTATACGCGGTAGAGCCACGCTGCAGCTATATTATAGTTGTAGCACGAATCGGTCAGATTGACCGGGGTAGGACCACGCTCTCACATAATACCAGCGAAATAGCACCGTATTGCTTCTGCGTTTCGTATGGTGAGTGTAGAATCGGAGACCCTTTTTACTGGAATTGAGGCAATCCATTTTAGTCCAATATATAATATATATATATATATATATATATATATATATATATATATATATATATATATATATATAATAGACAATGCATCTGCAGTTTGATTCTTAATTGAGGATAAATGTAGATTTTTTATGGGCCCCAGCAACCACTTACCATCAGGTGGACTGTGTGCTCGTTTGTCACACTGTGCTATAAAAAAAGAAAGACTGAAGAATATCACGAGCTCAAGGTAACAACAAGAATACCGTTTCAACAGGGATGATGTTTTTTCAAATGTGTATATTATATTTATTCCGAACCCATGGTAAAAAGTACGCAATGATTCTATACAAAATCATTCTCAAAAAAAATATTTATAATTTATATTGGAAAAAAAACTACTATTCCTATATCTAACCTAAAAAACATACAGATGAATGGACAACCTCTCCCTTTTTGAAGTTGGCTTAAAAGATATTTAGCGAATGGTAAAGCAAAAAGAGTTCCTATAAATAAAGCTATAAGGAACAAGTACTTGTATGGCCTACAAATAATTGTTCCGGGTCTGGATGTTTGTCCTTGTGCAATTTGTGTTTAAACTGCCTCCACGATACAGGAGAAAATCCTAGTGTGGGGGTAACGTTTTTTAATAAACAAAAAAAACCCCTTATACAACATGTAACAAAAACCCTGTGGTTCCCGTTAAGTACTTAATTTTTCAGGTAATTAATCATCAGGATCAGTATTCAAACCTATAGAAATAACATTTTTTTTAAAACTCGACCATATTTTTTTATTTTATTAATTTTTTAGGGTTCCGTACCTCAAAAGCAAAAACGGAACCCTTATAGGATCACTTTGTTGTCCGTCTGTGTCTGTCTGTCAAGACCCTTTTTTTCAGGAACGCATGGAGGTATCAAGCTGAAATTCATATCAAATACTCAAGTCTACTGTCCCTTAGAGCTGTGAAAAAATCAAACTTCTAAGTCAACGCAATCAAAAGATACAGCCATTTATGCCGTAAATTTTCGACATTCGCAAGGGAATCAAAACCTACAGGGTACTTCCCGTGAACTCAGAATCTTGAAATTTGGTACGAAGCAACTTTTTATAGCACAGATAAAGGAAAAATTGCGAAAAGCATAAATTTTTAGTTACGTCATATAATAAAAATATTTTTAATAATTTTAAACTTATATACCTACAGATTTGTTCGGAACCCTCGGTGCGCGAGTCCTACTCGCACTTTGCCGGTTTTTTTTTAAATTTTATGTGGTTATTGATACTAGCCGATGCTAAAACTAAGTAAAGCGGGGTTTTTGACAATCCTCTTACTCCCCATATACAATTTTTTTTTAAATATAATAAAAAAAATATTGTTCGAGTTTAAAAAAAAAGTTATTTCTATACGTTTGAATAATGACCCTGATAACGTACTTAACGGGAACCACAGGGTTTTTGTTATATATTGTATAAACCTGCCTCTTCGTATAGTAAACATTCTCGTTAGCGCTATTACCAAACGCAACAAATTAGACCAACCATACCTACAAACGGTCACATGCAGTCATTAGGTATATCACTAGGAAATACAGCGTCCGCTGGGAGGTCACAGGATTTCTAAGATTTACGATAGTGATCCACGCTGAGGTTCGTTCTTACCTCTGATGGGTCCTTGGATAGTATTAAGCCCGTATAGCCTTCCCAGTCGTGGAAGCGTTTGTGAACTGTGACATCTACTAGACTGTGGAGTGAGACTACTAGAATAGAAGACAAAGGATAGAACGCTTTCCTCTCTATATCCAACTAGTCTGGCCATAGATAATGTCACAATTTAAAAAAAAATTAATATACAAAAAGATTTTTTCACTGAATTCAAATTTAGAATGCTTTTATTGTGTAACAAAGCCCGATCAATAGGTTCATACATTCTCCTCACCACGTGACTATGATCTAAGTGGAAGGTATAATGCAATAAAATCTCTATTGCCTATTTTATTCTATAAATTATGAGAGCCAATAAAAGCTTGGGGCTGCGATATATTGTCACCTCGACGCTAAAAGCGTCTACTGCGTCGCACGTGACCGGGCTTCTGACGACTACTCAGATATTTGCTGGAAACGACACTTTGTAACAGATTTAATTACTTATTTTTATTTAATAAGGATGACAAACGAGCACACAGTCCACCTGATGGTAAGTGGAAACTGTGGCCCATAGACATCTACATCTATCCTCGATTACGAATCAAAATACAGATGCGTTGCCACTCCTGAAAATTAAAACAGAAGGGCTCGTTACCAGTAAAACGTGTCACCGGATCTCTACTCTCCCCTCTCCTATAAAAAAAAAGTAAGAATGACAAACGAGCGCCATTTTATTAATTTTAGCTTATCAAAAGTCCATGACTGAACATAGGCTTTCCCTATACATTGCCCCAAAGAGAGGATTTTCCCGAAGTTGCTAAACTTCGGAAACGGGTTGGTAACCGTACTTTTTTATTATTTCCAGTTTTTATTTCCCTGTTGTCCTCTCTTACGACACCTACGGAATAATATGAACAGAACACGTGATGGAAAATGAATGTTCTGGCTGTATGAGCATTATATCATTGATTAAAATAAATGCCTCGTTACCAAAAAAAAAAAAGAAACTCGTCGTCGAAATTTTAACACTCAATATCAAACACAGCAGCATTATGCCTGGGTCGAGCCGACCCTTTTGTGCTGGAATTATAATACAAATGTATCGTGGCTCTTCCGTATTAAAGAACAGTTTGTAGAGGAACAGGCCTTTTTTTCTGACTTGCATTGCACTTTACTGCTAAAGGACGAATTTGTAGTGGATAGTAACTGATAGCGGAAATATATTCAAGACTTCAGTACCGAAGTATCAACGACTTCTGTTAAGAAGCAGCGTTGCCAATGTTAGGCACTTACTAACCTTTCTACAGGCCATTTCAAGAGTTTGACGGATACATGGCGCAGTGGCTTGGAAATGAGTTGCAACGTTAAGGACCGTGGGTTCAAATGCCGTACAGACTAAGTATTTGTATGGCCTACAAATAATTCTTTCGGGTCTGGATGTTTGTCCTTGTGCAATTTATGTATTATTATTTATATACTGCCCCCACGATACAGAAGGAAATCTTAGTGTGGAGGTAACGTTTCTTTAAAATAAAAAGAAAAGAAAGAACGAAAGTGCATCCGCAGGTGTGCATTTTTTTTAGCACTTCCAGTATATTTATACAATGTGCTTGTAATATGGCGGTCTAGAGCGGACTTCGTGGCACCAACGCGACTAGATCGTCGATGGCGCTCTTTCCGTAAAGGCTACCGTCTGCTCCTACGCTCGAGGAATTGTTATCCTCCTAAATCCTACAAGCGTGGTCCCATATAAATTTGGAGAAAAAGTACAATACCTAAGGGTCGCAAATAAATAACTTCTTGTTTAGCAATTTGAAGTCGGTTTTTACTTTTTGTTAACAGTTATAATTATTGTCACGAAGTTTACAAGTGCGTGCCATACAATATCGTGGCCCTCCCAATGTGTGGCGAAGGTGTAACACCATGGGATTTTAGTAGGTGCGCGTCTGACATAATCCGTTCTTGCCCCCGCGAAGTGAGCATGCGTAGGCATTTCCTCATTTTGAAACCCGGAACAAAATCCGTTCTGTAGTTACGAATAAAAACGTAGACAGACGAACGCAGCGTCGATCTTGGTTTTAAATGATTTATAGAATTTGCGTCGAAGGCCTAGGTATTAATTGATACATTTACATAAATAGAATGGAAGTTACGGGTAGGCCTGGGTTAAGAATTTGCATCGATATATTTTGTCACACTGTTTTATCTCTATTATTAGTTCCATGGACGTTCACTTCTGATGTCAGCGCCAAAATGGCGAAAATAAAATCGCGTCATTATGTCACTGTATATAGCCAGTCCATATACATATATAGAGGTCAGTACGTGGAATGGAAGGAAGCACAGAGTACCTTTTTATGGCACAGACTAAGTTTTAACATTGTATTGAAGTTTTGAAGCATTCTAAAATAGATCTTAAATGTTTCGTATAAAATTAATTCTTCAGCGTCTTAATGTTTATTTTGCTTCAATTCTAAGGTTGCCGAAGATATTTTTAAATCGTAACATTGTTACCTTGAGCGAGGAGGCTGGACAGAGATTCCTCGCCGAGATAAGGCACGGCGTCTCTTGTTGAAGGGGCCCACTCCGTTTTATGTGAATATTAACGCTTGAGATAATTTTGACCCAGCGCAGCGTGCTTACGGTTAATGTTGAAGATTACAGTTAGTTAACGACTTAGTTACATGGCGGCACATTTGAAAGATTTTAAATCTATTGTCCGACACTGTTTTACTGATTCAGCAGTAGCTAATCGGTGTGAATGGCTTTTCTTCTTTAGTTATGGTTTCTTGTTGTTGTGGTTGTCGGAAACAAGACTGTTAATGATAAAATCCCGGGTTCTGGAGACATTAACAGTTTTAAAACTGTCACAAGTTATTGCCAGTGTCAAGTAATCGGAAATTTAAACTTTTCTTTATTTTTTATGAAATACCTTACGATGATGAGTCACGTTAACAGTTTTTTTTTAATTTATTAGGATCAACAAACAGTTTACACATCATTTCTTAATCTAGAATACATTTACTACAAAAAATATAACATAATAGTGCAACCAACAACGTTGACCACCAATTACTATTAATAAAAGCTGAGATTGAGATTAGCGCATTTTTCATCTGATAGGCAATGTTTGTGTCTTCAACTAATAAAATGATGAAATATAATTATGATCCCAATAACCAATTACACAAACTCATTCTCCTCTGAGTACTGAAAGTAACTCCTTTTTATAAATACCTACCTTATGAGCAAAAATATCAATGTTATTGAAATTATTATTATAACAATTTACCAACATATACACAGGGGATACATACACACACCTATACACACCTATGTTAACAGTTAAATATTAACGAAAGATTAACCTAGGATAGCTGTATTATCTCGAAACGCTGAAGCGAACAAAATAACTTTGAGGATCCTATCACCAACAAAACACCTGTTTTACATGTTTACAGTACAAGGTGACACACGCATACCTTTAATGTACAATATCGCTTTAATATTACGTATCAATATCCGCTAAGTAAGTATTAATTAAAGGATAGCACTAGATTAATATTACGCTTGTGATTAAATTCCCGCTAAGGTCTTGTACTTAATTAGTTAATTACCTTTTTAAACGAAGATCCTTATCGGACGGTAAGAATATGGGGGATGGGGGCTAGGCGAGAAAACTTGTAAGATTTTTCCGTCACGACCTCTTCTGACGTAGCGCAGACGGCCTTGGCGGCTAAAAAGAGGCTAGATGGAATAATATCCATCTCCCTCGCACGTTTTCTTATCTTGCCATGAAAGAAATATTATTTTAAATGACGCTACATTTTAATAGATGCTAGTAATTCATTTATTTGTATTTGTTAATCAAGTTAATATAACACGTTTATCAATAATAATATACTAGGAAAGGAACTTCGTTCCAACTGAGTGTACCACGACATTCACGCATGTTTTTTTTTTCAATAAAAAGGCAAAAGTATATCCTAATTCGCACTTTACTAAAATAATACTGGCATTAAACATGTATAAAGGAATGTATTATATATTATATTATATATCAAAGAACCAATTGTGTTAATCATCAGTGTATTTCGTAAAGTATCAACAATTCATTAAGTAAATTTCAAATTTGAAGAAGGTTCATTACATAATAGTTATTAAAGTAAAAGTGACAAAATGTGCAAAATTTAAGCAAACAAAAAAAGTTAAAAAAGTAATAAAGTGAAGTAAGCACCGTTCCAAACTGAGTTCACGGTTATTCGTAATTGAAATCGACAATTTGGCGCCATTACTACTAAACGCTGCCATCAAAACCTATATACCCGCTGCCGCTACTGCGAGCGCTTGATAGGCGGTAAATTTTTTCCCACCATTTTATTTTTAATATCATCGCAAGTTTGTTCACTAATCTAGGATTTAATCTTGGTTATTAAAGTGCGTGCACGCGGTGAGCGCTTTTAAAATGATTTATAGAAATAATGGTAAATTTAATGTATGTATGTCTAAAGGCTAAAGTAAAGTAAAGATGCAGCCTTTATACGCTCCCCTGATCGGCTAATTTTTGAGAGGGTTTTTAGGGCATGGAAATGTCCACAGCGTTGTCCCGACACGTGTTGTCGGACTTCACATGCCTTCAAAATATTTTTTATTTTATTTCGTATACATGCAGGTCTTCCTCAAGATATTTTACAGCTCTTGAAACTGCAATCAACAATTTTATTGGTGCTGGCGGTGATCGAACCCGCGGTGCTTGCGAACGATATTTACGATGAGCGCTTAGCCCCAGAATGAGTTACTAGGGCTCACATTTGGCTAAAAGCACAGAAAGTACTAACGATTTAAGTCTGTTGTCTTTTTAGAGGACTATTTGATTTATTATCATTGTGCACCACACGTTAACTTTTTGCTCCTTTTATTTAATACTTTTTTGTGCTGTCTGGAAGAAATGGTTGTGACTTAATTAGACTAACAGACAGAGAGCAATGCCAAGACTGATCTAGACTATATTTTATCCGACAAACCTAGAAAGATTTTTTCTTTCAAAAATCTAAAAAATGATAAAATCTGAAATCTCTTAAATCTGAATAGCGCCACATTAATAGATCTTACCCAGACGAAGCAGCGACAGGTCGCTAGTATTTAACAGTTTATTTAATGAATCTAAAACCGTACTAAAATATTACCTATTAAGAATACATAGATTCTATTACATATTTTAATAAATTTTATATTAAACAGCTTTCCTTTCTAATAATCCCATAGTACCAAGGAGAAAATCTTATAAAAGATTATGTTCGTTACTACTAAG
Source organism: Parnassius glacialis (assembly GCA_033319125.1). Taxonomy (NCBI): domain Eukaryota; kingdom Metazoa; phylum Arthropoda; class Insecta; order Lepidoptera; family Papilionidae; genus Parnassius; species Parnassius glacialis. The sequence continues at coordinate 1,228,121 of JAVANC010000025.1, read as the reverse complement.
TCCCATGCGATTTATAAAAACAACTCAAAAAGTTAAAACCAAGTAATTATATAAATCGAAGCAAAACAAACAAAACGGTCACACTAATGATATACTTGAACCATTATCCGGTTATTCGGACGCCGGAGCGGTAATCCGGGTAATCCGGGTTGCGGACAGGTTAATCCGGGCGAAGTCGGTACTCGGTACAAAAATGTTGCTGCGAGTTTCCAACCCGACCCGTGTCCACTGGGGGTAATTTATAAGTACACCGTGCACTATTTGCAGATTGTTTACTGACGTTACGTGTAACAAACGATGTGGGTCTTCTTGACCCTTATTAAGAAAAAAGGGTTACACGGGTAAAGAGGATTGCGTAGCTAAAGATGTGAAACGGTGGATGAATTTTAAATAACATACATTTACTGTGTTATCTAATCTAATCTTATTTTTTTTATAGGATAAGGGTGACAAACGAGCACACAGTCCACCTGATGGTAAGTGGTTGCTGCGGCCCATAGACATCTACATCTATCCTCGCTTGCGAATCAAAATGCAGATGCGTTGTCACCCGTGAGGACTAAGATGGAATGCCTCTTTTCCAGTAAAAAGAGTCTCCGGTTCTCTACACTCACCATACGAAACAGGAGCATTAAGCTGCTATTACACACTGGTATTCTGTGAGAGCGTAGTCCTTCCCCGGTTAAGCCGACCCATTCATGCCACCACCATAAAATATCTGCAGCATGGCTCTAACACGTTAAAAATAAAAATTAGTAAGTAAATATAATCTCTAACTAAAAAGTGGAGGGAACAAATCGAGGGTATTACAAACTCTGTCCATACATCTACCGATGTGAACCCGTTAACTAGCTGACAATTGGCGACGCTAATGCAGTATTTAGTTATCTGTGATTAACGCCCGGCTGACCGCTGCCGTTGAAACCGAACACTTTAATGGGCGATTCCACTAAACGAATTCGATAACGACATGTAATAAAAACTTTGATAACACTAATAAAAAGTTTTGATGTATTATATTAAACTATTTTGAAGGACTATAAAGCGTTTAATTTGACTTTTTAATTCCCAACGTTTCAGGTGCCTTCAGCTTTTGAATATATAGGAAGGTAGAGTTAACTATGACATCAAGACGTAAAACACCTCAGTCCCTAAGTTACCATGGGAATTAAAAAGTCAAATTAAACGCGATAAAATTAAGAGAACTAGAAAAATAAGAGAAACCATTAAGTTTTGATGTAATACCATCATCAACAGTGTAATTTGTTTATTGCTAGACGTGGACCTTTCCTATAATAAAATGGAGTAAGAATATGTTATATAAGTTTATGTTTTACTCTAACTCCAGTCTAGGTGGATATGTAATTGGATACTGATCGTAATTTAATTATATGATTGGTAAGTGGCCTTTCCGGGATATGGAAACCTGCAACCAGTTTCTAACAAAGAAGATTACAACAGATGCGTTATCACCTCTGAGGACAAACATCAAATGGTCTTTTTACACTCACCATACGAAACACATCAACATTGAGCTGCTATTTTACGCTAATAGTCTATAAGAGCGTGGTCCTACCCCGGTAGCGCCGACCCATTCGTGCTACAACCATAATAGTATAGCCGCAGTGTGGCTCTACCACATAATCATTTAAGTTTTCAAAGGTGATAAAAATGAATGAGAGGCTGTAACCTATCCAGCCGGATTCCTAGACAGATAAGAAGGCCTACCATCTAGTAGAAATGAATTACAACGATTCTAATATATGTACACCACTATTTATTATTAGCAGAAAATTTAAAATTTTCTAAATTGGAAATAGGTTGCACCAAAAGCAGTCGGGTGAATTTCACCGTCAATACGTGAATCGGTTGTACTATACTTGTGTAATGACAATTTAGTAAAATTGCAGTTCTTTTGCACTGTGTCCATATCAGTTGAATTTTTACATAAGAGAAATAGAAACAGACGTAGAAAATTATTTGTATCAGTTATGTTAAACTTTAAAATAATAACATGACAAACTTTCGCGTTAATGAAAGTGCCCCTTAATCAACTACGTTGATGCCTCGAAATAAGCTGATTTACCTCAATTTCAGGGTTAGCAGCTTAATGCGAATAAATTAGGGTCGCTCTAAGTGCCTACAACGAAAATGAATTTATATTTGAGCCCCTAGTTAAAAACAACGTAGATATAATTTAGTACCTTGCAGAGTAAACGTTTGACGCCATATTTAATTTTTATTTTAAACCAGCTAGCTGCCCCAGATTAGTCTGGGTAAAATCTATTAATAAGGCTTTATTTGGATTACAGATAATTAAAGACCATTAATGTTACCAATTTTTAATAAATTTCAGTCACAGCGGTGAGCCTCGACGGAGACTAGCCATCTGTATAGAGAACAAGGAGAGTACATCTGTGTTTGCGCATGCATATGGTGTGTGGGCAAACACAGGTGCACTCTATTATCTCACTCTCATTGTTGACAAACAAGGACACAGTCGAACTCATGGTAAGTGGATGCTGTGGCCCATAAACATCTACATGTATCCTCGATTAAGAATCAAAATGTAGAGCGTTGTCATCCCTCAGAATTAAAATGGGATGTCTCGTTTCTAGTAAAAGGGGTCTCCGGATCTCTACACTCACCACACGGAACACAGCAGCATTAAGCATTAAGGTATTCTATGAGAGAGGGCCGGCTGGATCGGCGTTCCCCGATCATGTGAGTATTCCACGCTGAAGCCGGCCAGTGTCATATCGTGATAAAAAAAAACTTTGAAAAGTCATCTTTGTAAATTGAACTTAGGTCATTTATTACGGCCATATTAAACACGGTCCTAAGCCAACGACACCCATCGTCTTTCGACATGTATTACCAGGTCAACACTCTATCTTATTTTATTTATTACAAAAACAGTTACAGAATCATTACAGTTTGACCAAGATTGATGACAAAATGATTCCATTTAAAATAATCTTTTAAACGCGATAAAATCCGTAAATAAACTTTTACGGATTTTATCGCGTTTAATTAACTTATTTTTCTTATTTTTATTAATTCACGACGTTTCGGGTGCTTTGCAGCACCCATGGTCACGGGGGACTGAGGTGGTGGACCTCCAGATGTCAGAGTTAACCCGGAGTACCTTCAGCTTTTTAATTATTAATTTTGGTCCGATCTACGCAGAATGAGCTAACTGTGCCTTGAAGTCTTGCAGTGGTATGCTTGGGTTTAGTTTTAATTTTATTAATTACAGGATCCCAAGCAGGTGGTAATATCTAGTCTCCCTCTCTATTGAAATTAGGATGTTATTTAATTTCAATAGCCTCACGTATCATCCTTGGCAGGAATCGATGTTCTTTCGCGAGAATTTGTGGTTTATCAAATCTAATGTAATGGCGGGGGCCGTCTAGGATATGATCACAAACTGCAGCCTTCCGTCCGAAACGTCGGGAATTAATAAAAATAAGAAAAATAAGTTAATTAAAAGCGCTAAAATCCGTAAACGTAGTTTTATTCAATGTGTAGTGTTCGCGTCAATATAAGAAATCATAATCATTCAAATGAAACTTCAACTAAATTCAAACAGTAAATAATGAAATTTTTATCAAAAGTTATCTCACAGATCACCTTCTCATCTTGTGGGTGGTAGCCCTACATTTTGCTTACAGATATGAACTGGTAGGCTAAGTTTATTGCGAAATATATGTAAACAAAAAAACTCACCAAGGTAAACAGAGATTAATTTGATAACATTTAGCATGAAATTTAATCCTCCAAGGCTTTGGTTCGCATAATTAATACGTCCATTCGTTCGCCGGTTCGCAATTAACAAATCGATTTATTTATTCATTCGCAGCGAATAAAAACAATTAAAAATCACCGAGGGAAACGTTTACCTTTCGCCAGTAGCACGCGAGTGCCGATACGTTAACGTAAATTGAAAACGCGGTTGATTCTTGTTGCCACGACGCGAGACTTTTGAATTTACGGAATTTTGCTTTGGTAATTAAATAGCATAATTAGAAATGAAACGACTTTACTCGAAATACGTACAACGAAATACGTGGTACAGCCACGCTGCAGCTATATTATGGTTGTGGCACGAATGACTCGAGGTAAGACCACGCTCTAACAGAATACCAGCGTAAAATAGCAGCTTAATCCTGCGTATTCCGTATGGTGAGTGTAAAGAACCGGAGACCCTTTTTACTGGAAACAAGGCATTCCATCTTAATCCTCACGGGTGACAACGCAACTGATATGGGGTAGTGAATATTCTTACACCACTACTACACGGTAACAGTTCAAATAAAAAAAACATTAAAAAGATCACACGCAAATCAATACATACCTCTTCATAATAAATTTATGTTGTGTAGGTTTAGCACTTGCGCGCATCATTTTACGCAACGTGCGTAAATATTTACGCGTTAAGTTAATTTGAACAAGGGCTATAACACCGTAGATAAACAAACACACACTTACAACGCTTATAATAAATGGAGGATTAGTTAGGCTTTTTGGCGCCTGGTCTAAGTAAAAGGAAACAAGCGAGTTTTGGTAACACATATGCCTCAAAGATTGCTTCATAAGCAAAGACATAATAAAAAAGGATAATACTTTTAAAAACATCTTAGTTCATAAGGGGGATAATTGCCATAGACACGCTTGGCAGGTGGGTTGGCAATCGAAATTTTTTATTTTGTTGTTGTTATTTTTTTATTTTTTTTTATTATAGGATAAGGGTGACAAACGAGCACACAGTCCACCTGATGGTAAGTGGTTGCTGCGGCCCATAGACATCTACATCTATCCTCTTTTGCGAATCAAAATGCAGATGCGTTGTCACCCGTGAGGACTAAGATGGAATGCCTCATTTCCAGTAAAAAGGGCCTCCGGCCACCTACACTCACCAAGCGAAACGCAGAAGTAAACCTCTACTTCACGCTGGTATTCTGTGAGGTCGTGGTACCACCCTGGTTCGAGCCGGCCCATCCGTGCGACAGTAAGAGCTGCCGCCTGGCTCTACCACTGTTTAAGAAGTCGCTGCTGCCGTCCCCGGTTTGTTTACCTCTGTCGCCTCTTACTACATCCGCAGGATGATTTGGGATAGTGAATATTCTTATTCCTATATTATATACTATACAGCATACAATATGTTATCTGTTTTTCTTTTATATGATAGACACGTTAGAAAACTGATCACCTTTCGTTGGCGAGCCTCTTAATCATCGATAAAGCAAAATGGTAAAATAATCAAATACCTCCGAAATTAACCAAGAGTGATGATGACAGCACTGTTCAAAAGCTGGTTTTACAATTGTCAATGATTTTTTAAGAATGACAATTTTGGCTTATCACCGTCACTTGAGAACGAACATCCACAGTCCTTAGTACACGGCTGTACCTGGGCCATGTTCAAGGCCAACCTTCAACGCTGTTTCCTTGTTGGGAATAAAAAATGTAATATTCCCAAACCAGACCGGTTTGGAAATATTACATTTTTTTTAGTAAAAATGCGAAACGAATATCGCCATCTATTATAAAATATCTTTAAGGCTTTTAAATAATAATAGTGACAATCTAACACAGACCACCTGATGGTAACTGGATGCTGTGGTCCGAAGATCCTCGATTAAGTGAAAATGCAGATGCTTTGTCACCCCTGAGGACTAAGATGGAATGCCTCGTACACATTAAAAAGGTTTTTCGTTTCTCTACACTCACCATAGGAAACACAGCAGAATTAAGTTTCTATTTCAAGCTGATTTTATTTTATAGGAGAGGGGGCAAACGAGCATGCGGCTCACCTGATGATGTAAGTGACTACCACCGCCCATGAACAGCTGCAACACCAGGAAGGGAATCGCAGATGCGTTGCCGGCCTTTTAAAAAGGTGTACGCTATTTTCTTGAAGGTCCCTAAGTCGTATCGGTCCGGAAAAATCGCTGATGGTAATCGATTCCACAAGGAAGTCGTGCGAGGAAGAAAACATGTTCTAAATCGCACAGTGGTGGACCGCCAATCATCCAGATGGTGTGGATGGTATCTGGAGTTCTGCCGCGATGTGCGTTCGTGAAATTTGGCGGCTGGGATTAATCCGAACAATTCCTCAGAGCACTCCTAGTGGTAGATGCGAAATAAAATGCAAAGGGATGCAACATCTCTTCGCAGTGCCAATGAATCGAGCCGATCGGAAAGGACTCGGTCGTCGACGATTCGAGCCGCTCTGCGCTGGATGCGGTCAAGTGGAAGGAGCTGACACTGGGGAGCCCCTGCCCAGAGATGGGAACAATATTCCATGTGAGGCCGAACCTGCGCCTTGTAAAGTTGCAGGCGTTGTGCCGGCATGAAATACTGTCCCGCTCTGCTGAGCACGCCAAGCTTTTTAGAGGCCAATTTGGCCTTCTCTTCCAAGTGACCGACCACGAAACTGCACGTCACTCGATATGTCGACGCCGAGGATTCCGATACTGGCTGAGGCAACAAGGGGAGTACTTTGAAACTGTGGAGGAGAAACGATAAAGGGGTTGTTTTTAGCGGTAAACGCGCAAACTTGTGTCTTTTGCGGATTAAACTGGACTAGATTTAATCGCCCCCAATCCGAGACTTTGTTCAGCAAAGACTCGACTTCAGACACAAGTTTGTTCCGATACTCGGCGACGTTTTCCCGAGAAATATTGGCACGACCGGTGTATAGAGCATCACCAGTGCTGTCATCCGCATAGCAATGAATGCTACCAGTTAGCAACATATAATTGATATGCAGAAGAAACAACGTTGGTGATAGCACACAGCCTTGTGGAACACCAGCGTTAAAAGGCTTGTAGTCGGAGCATGCACCGTCTACAACGACCTTGATGCTCTGATCTGCAAGGAAGCTGGTGATCCAATCGCACAATTTTTCGGGAAGCCCATAGGAAGCGAGCTTCGAAAGAAGCGCTTTGTGCCTAACCCGATCGAAGGCCTTCGCAATGTCCAAACTAACGGTCAACGCCTCCCCCTTGGACTCTACTGCCTCTGCCCATCTATGGGTCAGGTAGACCAGAAGATCACCAGCTGATTGACCCCGACGAAAACCGTATTGCCGGTCACTAATCAGCTGGTGATCCTCAAGGTACCGCATGAGTTGGTAGTTAATAATTGATTCCATTATTTTGGAGAACAAGGAGGTGATCGCGATAGGCCTATAGTTGGACGGGTCTGAGCGGTCACCATTTTTAGGGATCGGATGGACAAAAGCTGTCTTCCATGAATTCGGGACTACGCCTGGGGAGTAGGAGTTCCGGAAAAGACGCGTTAGGACCGTTGCCAACTCCGGAGCACACGTCCTCAGCACAATTGGGGGGATTCCGTCAGGCCCACTCGACTTCAGGATGTCCAGTGAGAGGAGTGCTTTACGAACCGAGCGCTGTGAGAACAGCACATCCGACATGGAGCACTCACACCGCGGGATGGTCGGCGGTGTTTTCCCCCCGTCATCAAAAGTCGAGTTGGACGCAAAAAGGGAGCCTAAAAGGTAGGCTTTGTCTTTTGCGTCTTGGGCCAGTGAGTCGTCTTCCCTGTGCAGAGATGGTAGTGATGGCTTACAGAAATTCCCTTGGACAGCCTTGGCGAGAGACCAGAATGCACGGGTTCTTGCTGATATTCTGTGAGAGCGCATTCCTTCCCGGGTGGAGCCGACCCAGTCATGCTACAACCATAGTATTATGCATAGCTGTATAGCTGCAGCATGGCTATGCCACGTATAACGGTAGTCTACTCGGTTTTTTATCTGATTGTTTACTAGCATGTTTGCGTAAGCAACGCGTGATAACGGCAGGGTCGATTTCAACGAAATTGTTACTCCACATCCTTAAAACGCTACCTCCTTAACATTGAATTTACATACGATACCTCTGTTGCTCGTTGTAAACGCTTCCGTTAATTAATTTAATTAAATCGAGTGGCTTTGGACTGCCTTTGCAGAATTATGAAGGTTTAGCGAAATTGTTTCGTAAACTTATTAATTGTTTCTGCTAATGGCTGGACTTACTACGAGGTACCGAAAATCGAAAAGCGAAACTGATATCACTCTGACTTAAGGTCCTAAGACTAGAGAAATGCCTAAATTCTTGGATATTTACGTAAAAATATCACAATAGCTGTTAGTTTCATATGTACCTAAATAAAAATTTGGGATGACAGAAAGATTCGTAATGTTTTTAAATGAATAAAATTGTAGTTTCGTCAACACCTTCTTTATAAAAGAAAACTCAAAAGAGTACCTATTTTTGTCCAAAATTTCTCCAAAACGGCAAAAGCTTTAAGTTAGTTATTACACACAAAAATAGGATTAATTCATTCATTAATATTATTAATTGAGAGTTTTATTTATATTCAGTGTTATACTCTTGAAAATATTGTTCTCCCCGAAATTGAATAGCGAGCGCGAGCGTGCCTGCTCTGTTTCCCTGTAATCCCTAAGACTTTGCGGTCTTCGTTTCGTCAAGGTTGTTCAAGCTCTCTAAATATATTAACAAATAATTGTAAAATGATAGAAATATCTAAACCTACCATCAAATGTTTATTCGCCGTGTACTGGAGGCGTAAGATAATTCAATACAAACTAAAATACATGGTAAAGCCATGCTGCAGCCATATTACTAGTATAGTTGTAGCACGAATGGTTCGGTTCGACCAGGGAGGGACCGCGCTCTCACAGAATACCAGCGTAAAATAGCAGCTTAATGCTGCTGTGTTTCTTATGGTGAGTGTAGAGAACCGGATACCCTTTTTACTGGAAACGAGTCATTCCATCTTAGTCCTCGCGGGTGACAACGCATCTACATTTTTAATCGTAATCGAGGATAGATGTAGATATCTACGGGCCATAGAAACTACTTACCATCAGGTGGACTGTGTGCTCGTTTGTCATCATTATCTTATAAAAAAAAACAAAGAAATTATGTTATGTGCCGAAGAATGTTTTGTTACTTTGAGTTATTTTATGATATCAATACATTAGTTGGAATTAGGTTTTGTATAGTGTTTTAGATAAATCGAGATATTTTAAAATAATCTATACATAGAATACGGTAATTGTGTACATAGAACTGCAGTGGCGGTGTAATAATATTAACTACCTCATGTCATCCCGTGGGTGTCGTAACTCGCACCAGGGGGAAATGAAACAATACGCGGGTATCAGCTTCTTCGTGATAACAGTGCGAAATAATACAACACTTGTCAGTCAGTCTGCCAAGCGTAAAAACATTGGAAAACATCCGCCTTAGATGGCAATGTTGACAAGGCCTATGTTCAGCAGTGGACTTCTGTTAGGTTGTAATGAAACAAATGAGATGATTAATGTTATAAACTACCTACATAAGGAAAATAGGCGGTTTGATACAACAAAAATAGGCGGCTGAACAAGCGTTTGGGAAATACTTATCTAGAGCATCGACTATCGCAGACTAGATGATAGAGAGGATCATTAAGATGTATAGGACCCAAGATATAGTTTTATAAATGAAGAACATTGTGACAGTTTGTAAATAAGGCCACATGGTTTACTTTATGAGTAATGAAATTACGAATATAATTTCAGCGTAAGATAAAAGTATCACTACATAAAAGTGTGATAATATGTCCAAAGATAAATGCCAATTTGACCGCTCAGTGGCGCAATGGCTTTGCGTTTAGTTGAGGCCCGCGCGTTCGAATACTGCACGGAACAAGTATTTGTATGGCTTAGGAGTAATTGTTACGGGTCTGGATATTTTGTCCTTGAGTAATATATGTATGTAAACGGCCTCCACGATACAGGAAAAAATCTTAGTGTAGAGCTAACGTTTAAAGAAGTGGTAAAATTTCAAATTTTGTACAACCGACTTCAATATAAATCAAATGAGAACATCATCAATGTAGTCGATGACAATTAAATACGCATTATTAAGGATAAACAAAAATTATCAGTCTGATCTTAATGATGATGAATCAAATTTATATTGGACTACATGAGAAGCACCAGCTAACAAATAAAAAAGAATCATTAAAACCGGTTCACCTAGAAAATAGTGTTGAGGTAACACACTTAAAAAAATACAGTAAAATTGCGTACCTCTTCCTTTTTTTGAAGTAGGTTAAAAAAATTATAAACCAACTGGGTTGATGTTGATTTAACAACCATAAAAACAGTATTGTATTTACTAATATTAGAAAATATCTCGATTTATAAAAGACGCCATACAAAACTCAATTCAAATTAATATATTAATAGTATCAACCGCACATCTTTTTTTTGTACTAAGATTTATTACAAAAATGAATGAGGTGGTGGGGAACTGTTCTGCCTAGAAGTCCGTCTGTGTAGATACCATCCTCTTTCTTATTACTGTCGTCAAGCAGAAGTGCGTGCACTGCTGGTCCCGAGACACCGAGATTGCAATGCGAGCATGTTGGGGCCAATAAGTACTGCTTTCTTTCGGGACGTGTTTTGATAAAGCAAAGCGGGAATAGAGGCCCGGTTGCGTTCCGAACGGAGATCCCGGGACCCCTCGTACCACTGTGGGATTTTAGCTGGTACGAGTTCAGGATAGCCTTTCTGTTACTCCCACAGTCGAAGGTTTCATGTTTTCCTCAACATCAATATCATTATCATTACAGCCCTTCAGAAGTCCACTGCTGAACATAGGCCTCAACCGAGGAATGCCACAAAGCCCGGTTCTCATGGTCTCACCAGGTCGTCACTCCATCTAGTCACTAGATGAGTCATAGATTCTAGTGGGTAGTCGCCCTACACTTCGCTTACCGATACGAGTTTGCCACTCGACATTGTTCCCCCATCTTCATAGCTCGCTGAGCGATGTTGAGCTTTCTCACACGGCCTCCTGTTTTTTTATCGTGTTAAAACTTTGATGAGGAGGAGGAAAAAAAAACAAAACGTGCTCTGTTATATTCCGGTCTGATAGGTGTAGAGAGCTTATTAGAGACAACGCATCTGTACACTTTTTGAAGTGACAAATTCTTTAATATCATTGATTTGAAACTCGATGAAACGAAAAAGCAACACTAAAAAGTTACAAACATATGCACCAATTGGATTTAGCCTGCGAGAGAGAGAGATAGAATATTATATTAAATTAGTCATGTTTAGGCCACCAAGCGTCTATTTTACGTACCACCTTGAGGGTCAAGCAATTTTTGTTAGATAAAATGACTTTACCTATAAAATGGACTAATTTTAGCGCAATTTCACTCGAATGAAAATATGATTTTCATTTACTTCACAAAATATGTCTAGAAATAAGGATCGTAACATTTATTTGCTAAAAAATTAAACTTTTATCCTATATTTTATACCGCACTTGTAGTTGAAAATTATTATATTACATAAATCATTTGCCGTGAAATTTATATTATGCATAATTTATATTTCATTTCATTTGAAGGTTTCACTTTTACCGCACACATGTTTTTTTTTTTTATTTGAAGTTGGTCACACGTGAAAATAAGTTACAGTGGCCACTTACCCATGACGTAGTATTTAAGCTAATTTGTCACTTAAAGATTACAATAGTGTAGCATTTAACTTATAACTGTTCCCACACTACTTACGGAGCAATGTGAAGCGTTTGAATCCCATCTGAAGAGGGCTCAAGTGTTTTACAAACGTACCTGAAACAAAAACGAAATATAGATGTTATAAATAAACTAATTATTAACAGTTTCGAATACATAAGAATGTCTGGTATTGACATAAAAATGTTTGGTATTTTAATTTGGACTTGAAATAAAAAAAAGTATGTGTTTGTTCCGCTAGATATTCAAGTCTATGGTTTGTTCTTAAATATACGAGTAATTCAAGTTTTTATAAAATTATGACTATACCGTCTCCTTTTTGGAAGTCGGCAGAAAAATAAAAATATTTTTAACTGATAACAGTTGTTTTATTTTTTTATATATATTTTGCATCTGGAATTAAAACTGGTATAAGATGTCAAAAAACAAAAACTACAATGGCATAACAGCATTACTTTGCAGGATTATAGCTAATTTATCGTAGGAGAAATATATTTATAGAAAAATAACCCCATGGATTCTTCACATAAATGAGTTTATATCTTAATATTTATTGCAGTACAAGTATATTCAAAGTAATCTCATCTCTGTTGAAGGGTGAGCCCAGGCTTCATACATTTTGCCCATGGTCCTTTGTTTGGGATAATATTCAACAGAAAGGCCAGTCATGGTATAGTCAGTACCAACAGGCGTAGTGTAGTTTATGTATGAGTCATAAGCATATACTAGCGGTCCACCCCGTCTTCGCTCGGGTGATTTCTGGATCTCAACAACAGCGCCAACTGCCGGGTCCAATTGTGAATCTTAATCATTCTTGAATCACTTTAACCACACACACAACATTTCATCAAAATCGGTTCAGCTGTTTAAAAGGACACAAGAATCTCTGCATAGTATAAAATAGTGATGTTACGGAGGTTCGATTCCGATTCCGAAAGTTCGGAACTTCCAATTAATTGTGCACATTCGATTCCGATTTCGATTCCGTTAAATTTTAATCGGAAGTTATATATCGGAGATCGATGCACAGCGGTGGCGGCGGCCGCGATCAGTGTGTACAAACAATTTTATACTTGTCGCCCCGCGAACCTCCCTCCCCCCGTGCCTTCTGTCGATTATTCTTTAACTTGATGTTTTATTTCGTATTTGGCAATTGGCATGTTGGAGGTTCGCGCTTCATTTATACTTATCCGAGTTTTTGATTAGTTTTAGTAGTGTTTCATTTGACGTGTATCAAATTTATTTGAATTGGACACTGAAGCCAAAATCAAGTGCCATTTGGAATTATTTCAATAAAGTTTCTGAGAATACGGCAAAGTGTAAACTATGTGACAAGATTTATTAATGACTGGGAGGTACGACTACTTCGTTAAAAAGTCATTTAAAGTCTCTGCATGCCAGTGAATTCGAAGAATTCAAAAAATTTGAAACTGAAAAGAAAAATACAGAGCAATAGACCTGCCCTTAACACATCTCTTCTGCCTCCACCTCCGATTCTGGTTCCGATTTTGGTTCCGATTCCGATAAACAAAATTTAAAAACTCCCCTTCCGTATTCTGTTCCGATATAATTACTTCCGTAACATCCCTAGTATAAAATAAAGTCGCTTCCGGCCGCTTGTCCGCTTAGATCTTTTAAACATGCATCCGTTCGCCCAGCCAAGCTAACATCTGACAGTGTTGACCGTGACCTCATTATGTACGCTTTGTTACCAATAACGTAACAAAAATATTCGAACCGCGGGTACTATGAAATGTTGCAATACTACAGTGTTGACCGTGTTTGCAAAGACAAGGAATTAACGCACGGAGATTTGTTGCACGGAGTTGAATCGGAGAACAATTTTTGCAGCTAACCAAAGGCTGTTAGACTTTGGACAGTTCACCACTCCGTCACATGGAAGTGCTCGAGGTGGTCATTCAGTAATATTTTTTTTTTCTTTTTTTAAAAAAAAACGTTACCGCCACACTAGGATTTTCTCCTGTATCGTGGAGGCAATTTACAAACACAAATTGCACAAGGACAAACACCCAGACCCGTAACAATTTTTGTAGGTCATACAAATACTTGCTCCGTGCGGGATTCGAACCCGCGCCCCCCAGCGCAGCAACTCATTGCTAAGCAACTGCGCCACGGAGCCGTCAAAAAAAAAGAAAGCTCGGCTGTTGAAAACACAGTGATTAAGTCAAAGAAATCCCCGCACCGACGATGCAGCTCGAGTTCAGAGCTTCAGATTTAGCCAGTACGTGTGGATACTACTAAATTCTTCTTCTTCTTAATATTACCCATTACATTACCAACGTGTACAAGCGCACTGAATAATAACGATGGTCCACCTTGAAAACATTTTTGTGAATGGTTAGTATGATTTTAAGTGATTGCATATTTAAGCAGTAAAATTATGCTAATAAACATATTACGCCAAACGGCGTACCCGCCGATACGAAGTTCGAGTCGGCTGAGGTCGACAATACTCGGCACTATTCACACTGCCTGTTATCCTGCATATTAAGTATTAACCAGCCAGTCCAGTACTCTGTGCAGTCCAGTTTTAAACACTCTCAATGCTAAACGCTACGCTCAAGCATTATTTAAATCGCGCCAACCTATCATCGGCTTCCTAGCCCAGCTATCTTTTCAACTAATTATTTACTTTTATTCTCCACCTCTTTCCCCCACTCATTTGTGTGGGAGTAAAAAATATATTTAATTGGTGGATTGTAGAATTTTTATTTGCATAGCATCAATCCCACACACCGTTAAGATGTAAAAAAAAATTACTTATTATGACGTACCTAAGCCCGTTTAAAGTATGAAGGGAAAATTGGAATCATAGTATTGAGCGTGTCATTAAGGAAGTAAATAGTAGGCAAATGCACGGAGCATCGACTCTAACACATTTACGCGTATTTTTAAAAACTGCAAAAAATGTATATCAGTATTTATATTTTGAACTTAATTATTAAATTTGGCTAGTCTTTGAATAATAACTCTGTATATAAGGATACGTGAACTGTCACATCTGATACCCAGAGGGGTAGGCAGAAATTTGTAACAGTGATATAAAATACATGTGGACTTCATACAAGTAGCTACTCGTATTTTGAGATGGGTGCTAAGTTACTTATGTCCATTGTCTATACATATCCAAGAAACATTTCGTTCTCCGTAACGATCCGTTTTATTATATACGAGGTGCATGTTAAAACAGTTTATGATATAAACTGTTAATGCAGCAACATGGGATGAGTTTAAATAAAAAAAAAAACGTTAGTCAGTTCATAAATGTTTGAGCTAGATTTTGTTTTAAAAAAGGAGTTTACATGCACTTCATACAGGTACTGCAAAACTGCTTGTAAAGGAAAACGAAGCGTTTTTAAATATAGAAACCCGGCAATAGCAGCCAGTATTAATGTGAACTTGAGTACATTGCAATGTTTTTACTTAGAGGAAAAAAATATTTTAGCCTTCGAAAATAGAGAAAGCATGTTCATATGTGTGTGTTTGTGTGTATGTGCATCATTATATGTATTAATATCTATATGTGGTTATGTTTAAGGCTTTGTAATGAGCTGAAGAAGTACACAAAATAAACCTAGTAAAATTGTTTTCCTTTTAAATTGGAACCACTTCCATATCGATTTGTATATTTTTAATTCTACTTCGTTACTCCCATCTTCCAAGTTGCGACACCCGGGGGACATTCATTTAACAGGGGCTGTAGAATCGCGGGTATATTATTAAAATCGGGCCCCCTCTCCCGGATTTAATAACAGGATCTTTATAGAACAATCCATTATGCCCGGCGACTGTATTGGATTTTGTTTTGGTAAATGATATTAGCTCGAAAATTCAGTTAGATCGAGCGGCATTCAATTGAAGCGAGTCGACTATAAACTGTACATATTATATTTTCTTATTGTATTTATGATAATTTAGGCACGTATTTGTAAATTTAGGCTTTCTTGTTATTAAAATTATAGAATATCGACCTTCTACATATTATGTAGGATTCTATAATAGTATCTCGAGCGGCAACCTCGTACAGGTAAGGGTAAGAAGGCCATCCCTAGATGGAGTGACGACCTGGTCAGGTCAGGACGATGTTTTGTGGCGTTTTTTGGGTTCTGTGTTCAGCAGTGGACTTGTGAAGGGCTGTAACAATGAATAATAGTTTTAAAAATGAACTACATAACAAAATATACTAAATTCAAGAAACCTAAACAAGCGGTAAAATTTAAAATTTTGTATAAACGAGTTCAATATAAATAAAATGAGAACATCTTCAATGTATGCAAAGTTAATTAAATAAGCATTATTAAGGACGTGTAGTGGCGGTCAAGAATATCCACTACCCCATATCCTCCCGTGGGTGTCGTAAAAGGCGACAAAGGGAAACAGGCGGGAGATGGGCAGCAGCATCTTCCTGATAATAGTCGAAAGTACAATAAAAAAACTGCGGTTGCCAACCCGCTCGCCAAGCGTGGCAACTATGGCAAATACCCCCCAATGATGAAAACAACAAACAGACGGCTCCTAGTCCCCGGCGGCCCCGCTATTCCTGGCTACGGTGGCGACCATGGTAACGGCGGGGCAGGGGGTGCTAAGTATCTCCGGTGGAGGTTCGGTTGCCACCTACGACGACTCGACCTGGCAACGTACAACGCACGCACCCTGAGGACTGACGAGAAGATCGTGGAGCTGGAAGAAGAGATAGACAAGTTGCGCTGGCATATTATAGGATTATCCGAAGTCCGAAGAGAGGGGGAGGACAAGGTAATCCTCGAATCCGGCAACTTGCTCTATCACCGGGAGGGCGACCATCTGTCCCAAGGAGGTGTCGGATTTATCGTCCACAAGTCTCTCGTTAACAACGTTGTAAAGATCGGGAGTGTGTCGACGAGGGTTGCGTACCTTATACTCAGAATCACCAAACGGTATTCGCTGAAGGTCATACAGGTTTACGCACCAACCTCGGCACACCCCGATGAGGAGGTGGAGGAAATGTATGAGGATATCTCTAGAGCCATGCATTCCTCCAAAACCCAATATACGGTGTCAATGGGAGACTTCAATGCAAAACTAGGCACAAGAGAGAACGGTGAGCTGAAAGTAGGGAAATTTGGAATAGGGCAACGGAACCCAAGGGGCCAGCAGCTGGCCGACTTCATGGAGAAAGAGGGACTCTTTATGATGAACTCTTTCTTCAAGAAGCGGCCCCACAGGAAGTGGACCTGGTCGAACCCCGACGGTTCGACAAAAAATGAGATTGACTTCATTATGACGACCAGACGACAACTGTTCAGTGATGTCTCAGTGATCGCGAGGGTGAAAACCGGCAGCGATCACCGAATGGTTAGAGGCACACCGAACCTAAATGTTAAGTTGGAGAGGTCTTGTCTGATGAAGTCAACGCTCCGTCCCCTTCGTGCTCTAATCCAAAGTCCCGAAACCTTTCAGCTGGAGTTACAAAACCGTTTTCAGTGCCTAGTAGACTGCAATGAAGTGGACGATATGAATGACAAGCTCGTGGAAACTGTCCATGCGGTCGGAGCTAAGTTCTGCAAGACCCGCCGCAGAAGAACACAAAAACTCTCCGATCACACTCTTAATCTCATGGCTGTTAGACGGGAGATGAGGCTACATTCTTCAACAGATTTGACAGCATACAGGCAACTGAACAGACAGATCTCCAAATGCATGCGGCGAGACTTACGCAACTTCAATACAGCTCGTATTGAAGAAGCGATCGAGCGGAACCAAGGCTCCAAAGTCTTTGCCAGAGATCTGTCTGCCAGAAAGAGAAAACTGTCAAAGCTGAAGACCGAATGGGGCAGCATCGTTTCCGGGGCACCTGAGATTTTGAGTGAGATTGAGAGGTTCTATGGGCAGCTGTACACGTCATCGTTGGAGCCACACGCAAGTGTGAGTAACGATCCAAGAGCGAGTCTTATTCGACACCATTCCGAAGATATCCCGGACGTCAGTCTGAGCGAGATTAGAATGGCTCTCCAGCACCTTAAAAACGGCAAGGCCCCAGGCGAGGATGGAATTACAGCGGAGCTTCTGAAAGCGGGTGGAAGACCGGTACTTGAAGTCCTTCAGAGGCTCTTTAATTCCGTCCTCCATGGTGGCATTACACCGGAGGCGTGGAGCAGAAGTGCGGTGGTCTTGTTCTTCAAGAAAGGTGACAACGCTCTCTTGAAGAACTACAGACCGATTTCCCTTCTGAGCCGCGTCTACGTGCTGTTTTCGAGAGTCAATACGAATCGTCTCGCGCGCAGACTTGACGACTTCCAGCCTCCCGAACAAGCCGGTTTCCGAAAGGGCTTTAGCACCATAGACCACATACATACCCTACGGCAAATTGTACAGAAGTCCGAAGAGTACAATTTGCCACTATGTCAGGCGTATGTGGACTATGAGAAAGCCTTTGATTCCGTCGAAATTTGGGCGGTGCTGCAGTCCCTTCAGCGGTGCCAAGTTGACTGTCGGTATATCGAAGTGCTGAAGTGTTTGTACAGTAGAGCTACGATGGCTATCCGAGTAAAGAACCAGAGTACGAAACCTATCTAATTGCAGAGAGGTGTAAGACAGGGTGACTTTATATCCCCGAAACTCTTCACCGCTGCATTGGAAGACGTTTTCAAGCTTCTGGACTGGAAAGGATACGGAATTAACATCAATGGCGAGTACATCACTGACCTTCGATTTGCCGCGGATATAGTCCTCATGGCAGAATCGCTGGAGGAACTAAGCACTATGCTCAATGACCTCAATAGTGTCTCCCAACGGGTAGGTCTTAAGATGAACATGGACAAAACAAAGATTATGTTTAATGTCCATGTCACACCTATGCCGGTAGTTGTTGGGAGTACTAAGCTCGAAGTTGTTGACGAGTATGTTTACCTGGGACAAATAGTCCGACTAGGTAAGTCCAACTTCGACCGAGAGGTCAATCGACGGATTCAACTCGGCTGGGCAGCGTTCGGGAAGCTACGACACATCTTCTCGTCAGAAATACCTCAAAACCTTAAAACAAAATTGTACAACCAGTGCGTGTTGCCAGTGATGACTTACGGAACTGAGACGTGGTCCTTCACTGCTGGCCGTATGAGGAAGCTCAAGGTCGCTCAGCGAGCTATGGAGAGGGCTATGCTCGGAGTTTCACTGCGTGATAAACTTAGGAATGAGGTTATCCGCAGTAGAACCAGAGTAACCGACATAGCCCAACGGATTAGAAAGCTGAAGTGGCAGTGGGCCGGCCATATAGCTCGAAGTACCGACAACCGATGGGGAAGAAAGGTTCTCGAGTGGCAGCCTCGTACCGGTAGGCGAAGTGTAGGGCGTCCCCCACAAGATGGAGTGACGACCTGGTAAGACATGCAGGAAGTCGATGGATGCAGGTGGCTCAGGACCGTGCTTTGTGGCATTCTTTGGGGGAGGCCTATGTTCAGCAGTGGACTTGTGAAGGGCTGTAATGATGATGATGATGAAGGATCACTCAAAAACTATTGGTTATATCTTCATCAAATGTATAAAGGATCACATGGGAATTACTAGTTTTCAAACAAAAAAATAATCATGAAAATCGGTTCACTTAGAAAATAGTTGTGAGGTAACACACATAAAAAAATCAGTCGAATTGAGAACCTCCCCTCTTTTGACGTCGGTTGAAAAATATGACTTTAATTGTAGGGCTTCAAATCTTCTACACACGATGTCTCAGCACTGACTTCAGAATGTGTAATTATTACATTTTTTTTTCTTTGAAGTCATGTTTTCCTTTTCATTAAAAGTTACTTTTAAACCGTTTCTCCGTCGACTACCGAATATTATAACCTCAACTTCATCTAAAGATTTACATTAAAAAAATTATCCCTAATTTTGACCCTTATTTTTAATGGTGGAAGTTTCGTCTCCAAAATGTGGGATCACCCCTGAACCTATAAACACGTACGAAGTGAAACTTCTTAACGTCATATCATTTTTCTTTTGTTTTATATTTTATATATATGTGGCTTAAATAATAGTATACTCATGCAACCTCGACGGTGAAACGTGACAAGAAAACGTGACGTTTTCGTTTTTTAATAATGTCGATAAAGAAGTTTTACTTCAATAAAAAAATCTAATTCGATTCACAATTGACGAAGATATCCCGTAACAAACAAAAAAACAAACGGCTGAATTGCAAACCTCCTCCTTTTTTAAAGTCGGTAATAAAAACTCCGTAAATATTAAGCTTTCCTTACGAGTATCATTAACTTGCACAAGTATCAGTCATAGGCCCTCTGGGAAATCTTGTTAGGATGTCTAACACTGAAATAAACCTAGAAGCATTTCTACACAAAAATATATAGACCGCTTTTTTAATAGAATAAGGGTGACAAACGAGTACATTTCACCTAATGGTAAGAGGATGCTGATTAAGAACCAAAATACAAATACTTTATCACCCCTGAGGACCAAGATGTAATGCCTCGTTTTCAGTAAAAAGGGTCTCCGGTTCTCTACACTCACAATACGAAACATAGCAGTGTTAAGCTGCTATTTTACGCTGGTATTCTGTGAGAGCGTGGTCCTTCCCCGGTCGAGCTGACCCATTCGTGCTACAACTATACTACTTATATAGCTGTAGCATGGCTCTAGCACGTATAAAATTTATTTATTCGTATTGTCTTATACCACCTCTAACGGACATAATCATAATAAATTAAAGTTACCCCCTTACTTTTTGACCTCGCTTTGTTAAAGATACATTTCTGAGGGAGTTTTAGGGTAAGGAAATGCCCGCCCCGCTGCTGCCAATGCGCGTTGGCGAACTTCACATGTCTTCGAAATACTTTTTTCTTATTTCTCAGACATGCAGATTTTCTCACGATGTTTTTGACCGCCGAGCACGTGGTAAATCAGCACTTAAAATTGCAATTAATAATTTACTTGGTGCCGGTGACGATCGAACCAGGGTTGTTCTGTGAAATTTACAGCGAGTGCTTAGCTGACCATGAGCTACCGCGGCTCATGATATCTACATCGGCTCAAAGTCATAATATCTAAATTTAATTTAATAAAGCCATTGAGTTATATGTACTACGTACTAGAGAAGCCATTCCAAACAAAAATTGTGTCCTACTCTATGTAATCGCGCATGCGCGGTACCGGTAGTAGTAGTCGCGTCGCGCATGAGCGAAGACTTTAATTTGATATAAAATAAGATATTGATATAAAATAAATTTAAGAATTTAATATAAAATGTCTTAATTTAATCTAAACAAACATACATACATACATTACATTACAGCCCTTCACAAGTCCACTGCTGAACATAGGCCTCCCCCAAGGAATGCCACAAAGCACGGTCCCGAGCCACCTGCATCCATCGACTTCCTGCATGTCTTACCAGGTCGTCACTCCATCTTGTGGGGGGACGCCCTACACTTCGCCTACCGGTACGAGGCTGCCACTCGAGAACCTTTCTTCCCCATCGGTTGTCGGTTCTTCGAGCTATATGGCCGGCCCACTGCCACTTCAGCTTACTAATCCGTTGGGCTATGTCGGTTACTCTGGTTCTACTGCGGATATCCTTATTCCTAAGTTTATCACGCAGAGAAACTCCGAGCATAGCCCTCTCCATAGCTCGCTGAGCGACCTTGAGCTTCCTCATACGGCCAGCAGTGAAGGACCACGTCTCAGTTCCGTAAGTCATCACTGGCAACACGCACTGGTTGTACAATTTTGTTTTAAGGTTTTGAGGTATTTCTGACGAGAAGATGTGTCGTAGCTTCCCGAACGCTGCCCAGCCGAGTTGAATCCGTCGATTGACCTCTCGGTCGAAGTTGGACTTACCTAGTCGGACTATTTGTCCCAGGTAAACATACTCGTCAACAACTTCGAGCTTAGTGCTCCCAAGAACTACCGGCATAGGTGTGACATGGACATTAAACATAATCTTTGTTTTGTCCATGTTCATCTTAAGACCTACCCGTTGGGAGACACTATTGAGGTCATTGAGCATAGTGCTTAGCTCCTCCAGCGATTCTGCCATGAGGACTATATCGTCGGCAAATCGAAGGTGAGTGATGTACTCCATTGATGTTAATTCCGTATCCTTTCCAGTCCAGAAGCTTGAAAACGTCTTCCAATGCAGCGGTGAAGAGTTTCGGGGATATAACGTCACCCTGTCTTACACCTCTCTGCAATTGGATAGGTTTCGTACTCTGGTTCTGTACTCGGATAGCCATCGTAGCTCTACTGTACAAACACTTCAACACCTCGATATACCGACAGTCAACTTGGCACCGCTGAAGGGACTGCAGCACCGCCCAAATTTCGACGGAATCAAAGGCTTTCTCAACAAACATATTTCTAAATAAAATGTAATAATTTAAAAAATTATTTTATGGAATTCACAAATCTTCGATTTACACAATATTTAGTTTGTATGGACTGCAGGGACTGCACTACAGTTCAGTTGAACATAGTCAATGTTCGGAAGGGCTTGTCTAGTACGTAGTACATATAACTCAATGAATAAAGCAAACATTTAAAAAAAGCTACCAGAGCATTGTAAGATCAATAAAACTCACAGAAACGACTACAACAGATACCGTAAAAACATTTTAAAGACCAAATAAACTACATTAAAAAGCAATGTCTGTCGGCATTATTTTCTAGAAATTACCCGACCATCTGCTACCGGGGTGTAAATAATCTGGATGAAATTATTACTGTTGGAAACTTAATGACTTGATACTTGAATTAAGTTTATCGAGTTCAAACTAAAAGACCAGTCCAGCGACTGCTGCATTGCCAGATGAGTTATCGGGTCCTCAGTTTGAGTTTTTTGACCCCTTAATTTCCACTGCAAGGGCGACATTTTAGTTTTAATTTTTATTTAATAAGGTTTACAAACGGGCTACAGTGCTGGGGCCCATAGACATCTACGAGTACATCTATCTTCGATTAAGAATCAAAATGCAGTTATTTTTTGTTTGTTTGTTCTTTGATACGTTGTCACCCTTGAAGACTAAACATGAAATGCCTCGTTTCCAGTAAAAAGGTTCTTCGGTTCTCTACACTCACCGACAAATGTGCTACAGTGCTGTGACTCATATACATCTTCATCTGTCCTCGATTAAGAATCAAAATGCAGATATTTTTTGTTTGTTTGTTCTTTGATGCGTTGTCACCCTTGAAGACTAAAGATGAAATGCCTCGTTTCCAGTAAAAAGGTTCTTCGGTTCTCTACACTCACCATATGAAAACCTTAAGCTGCTATTTTACGTTGGCGTTCCGTGAGAGCATGGTCTACACAAGTAATTCACAAACGAGGATAGATGTAGATGTCTATGGGCCACAGCCAGCACTTATCATCAGGTGGACTGTGTGATCGCTTGTCACCCTTATCCTATAAAAAAAGACTTAACAAAGTTAGCTAGTACGATCATTAATAAGATATAATTCTTAAAGTATTATTAGAATTAGGCACAACTGACTGTGGTCGTAAAGAAAGAACATTAAGGTAATTATGTTAATGCTATATTAAGAAAAATCCCCAGTTTAAATTCCTACTGCTGTCAAAACGTCAATTATTTTAGCGGTAATTTGACGGTGTACGGAAGAAACCGTACAACTTGATTGAGAAGCGCTTTGATACCACTGAGATTTGTTGCAACGGAGTATTAGGAGCGCAACGAGTTAAAAGAGTGGTCTAAAATTTTATTATAGTCAATAATGGTGAGTTTTAGATTTTTTTTAAATAAAAGTGTTTTTACTAAATTGTAAGAACAAACAAACTTACAGTTCACTCGATGGTAAGTGACTACTGCAGTCCATAAACACCTGCAACTTCAAACATAGCAGGCTATAGATGTGTTGTGTCCTCTAAGTACTAAGATGGAGAGCCTCACAGCCTTGAATTATAATGCCTATCTATACACTTCACAGCAATCCGGTGTGAGCATTACACGCACTGCCATTAAGCGACGGAAGTAGGTAAAAAGGTGATAACTACTAGGACTCCAAGACAGAAAAATAGTCGCAAAATACAGATTTGGATATTATTGTAATAT
The DNA here is from genome assembly GCA_033319125.1 of Parnassius glacialis. Lineage (NCBI taxonomy): Eukaryota > Metazoa > Arthropoda > Insecta > Lepidoptera > Papilionidae > Parnassius > Parnassius glacialis. The sequence continues at coordinate 1,204,479 of JAVANC010000025.1, read as the reverse complement.
TATTCAGGTGAGCTGCATAGTTTGTCCCCTCTACTATAAAAATATAAAAATCCCAAAGTAAACATTTAATAAATTAAATATCTATTGTTGAATATTTAAAACGCGGTAATTCTTAAAAAAATGAGGTTTTAATTTATTTAATTATATATATTTGATTAAATTTTTATTACAATAAACTGCACAATTTATTCAAACAATATAACAATACCTTCTTTCAATGCAATCTAAAAATAATCTACAGTAACAGGCACCTGAATTAGGACAAACCTGTAGCTCGGGTGTATGTGACTAACTGACACAAACAAATATTTTCTGTTTCTTATAAAATGAATAACATACCAACTTACAAACTAATTACGGTCCGTCAACACATTGTGGCAGCGCGGCGGACACTTCCTTGTCCTAAAACCCTTTCACAGAGGTCTGTGCCTAGCAGTGGGACGTATATAGGTTGTGACTTTAACTTATCTTTATTTACGGTTATTGAGAATGTTTCTAAATTGAAAAAAAAATAGTTGACGTTATATTTTTAAGTTTCTGGTTAGTATTAAAATCATTTTATCGTACGTCGCTTAAAGTTACAGCCTGTATACGTCGTCAATAGAGAGAAGGTTACATAGAAATTAAAGTACGTGATAGAGCCATGTTGCAGCTATATTACAGGTGTAGCACGAATGGGTCAGCTCGACGGCAGAATATAGATACCAGCTCATAAGATACCAGCGTAAAGTGCTGCTGTGTTTCGTAAGGTGAGTATAGAGAACCGGAGACCCTTTTTAGTGGAAACGAGGCATTCCATCTTAGTCCTCAGGGGTGACAAGGTGCATTTTGATTCTTAACTAAGGATAGATGTAGATGTCTGTATATGTCCACTTACTATCAGGTGCGTGTGCGTTCGTTTGTCACCCTTATTCTATATAAAAAAAATAGTCCGCCACGTCACACGAGTGCGTGTAGATGATGATGGATTACACATCATGTTTCCTCACGGTGTTATCCTTCACCGCCGAACACGAAACAAATTAGTACTTAAAATTACAATCAACCATTTTACTTGTGTTGGTGGGAATCGAACCCGGGTAGCTCGCGTACTGCGAAATTTACAGCGGGCACTTAGTCCCTGAGCTACCATGGTTCAAATGACGGCACGTCTGAGATAGATGAATAATTATTATTTGATAACAAATGTTTTGCTTTTACAGTAGTCGACATTCACTGTGTAGTGAAGGAAATCCACTACCATCGTCCCGTGTCGATGTCGTAAGAGGCGACATATGGAAACAAACCTGGTGATGGTCAACAGCATCTTCCTAATAACAACTAAAAATTGAAAAACTGCGGTTGCCAACCCGCATGCCAAGCGTGGAAGCTATGGCAAATATTCCCTTCTACGATGTAATCCCTGGACACACATATGCCACTCCCATAGATTGCCTCATAGGGAGGATAGGCTGTAATGATGAGGGTCTAGATCCAGGCGTGTAAGAGATATAAAATCTATGGGGAAGGTATATTCAGCTGTAGACTTTGATAGACTGTTATGATGACGATATCGACTCCGTGGCGCAGTGGTTTACCAATGAGCAAATTTTTTAAAGCCTACAAATAATAGTTACGGTTTGTCCTTGCTGAATTAATGTATGTAAACTGCCCCCAAGATACATGAGAAAGTAGAGTGTATGTAACGTTTCTTTAAAGAAAATAATTAAAAATTAAAATTTTTGTATAACCGACTTCAATATAAATTATTAAAAATAACTCAAAAACTATTAGTCAGACCTTGATAAAATTTATATGGGACCACACGTGAAGCACCAGCTTTTAAATAAAAAAGAATCATCGAAATCGGTTCACTCAGAAAAAGTTATGAGGTAACACACAAAAAAGACATACAGTCGAATTGAGTAACTCCTCCTGTCAGTAGAAAAAAAGTAGCTGACAAGTCGAAAGATGCAAACGACTTATATTCGTATATTTTTGTTACGAAGGAAATGAGGAAAATATAACCGAAGTGAGTAAATAAAAAAAAACACCGCATTCTCCACAACCGCTTAGAGCTGTTACATCTCATAATCTCGGCGTGATTAACAATGGCGTCTCGCGGGGATCCAATAAGCGTTCCCGCGGAAACATTTGCGGGATTGCGGGATTACAGCGTTGAGGGACCGCGTGTTAATTTTTGTAATTGCCTCTGGCTGTATTAGTTTAGCGGTTGAGGTTTTTATGGTTATTTTTCCGCTCTCCAGCTTATTAGGTTTGCTACGGAAGCGTCTCAAGAGACTGGACGGTCGAGTGTCTAGTTAAAACGGAGGTCAATATGCCGTTGGCCGAATTACGCCTATGTTATTTGGAAAACTATTTCCCTCTATTACATTTAAGAGGACCATTTTAACGGACATCATATAGAATCTGTCCACGGTCCATCTGAATATGGACCCTGCGGCACATATACACCTTGATCTAAACCCCGATGCGTTGTGACTTGTCAGTAAAAAGGATCTCTGTTTGTCGTCACACACCACGTGAATTTTGTTGCTATTTTACGATGGTGATGATAAAAATTCATCATCACCATCATCAAAATTACTGCTTATTAAAGTCTATTGCTAAACACGGACCACCACGTTTTTTACGTGGTAGAGCCATGCTGCAGCTATATTACTGGTATAGTTGTAGTACGAATCGGTCGGCTCGACCGGGGTAGGACCACGCTCTCACAGTCTACCAGCGTAAAATAGCAGTTTAATGCTGCTGTGTTTCGTATGGTGAGTGTAGAGAATCGGAGACCCTTTTTACTGGAAACAAGGCATTCCATCTTAGTCCTCACGGGTGACAACGCATTTTGATTTAATCGAAGATAAATGTGGATGTCTATGGTTCACAGCAACCACTTACCATCAGGTGGACTGTGTGCTCGTTTGTCACCCTTATCCTATAAAAAAAACACACACATCTCATGTTTTATGAAACAATCTCCTATGGGAGGGATATTTGCCATTGTCGCTACGCTTGGCAGCCAGGTTGCAAATAGCAGTTTTTTATGTTCTGGTCTATAGGGTAGGGTATAGAGAGCCAGTGTAATGCCAGTAAACCTTAGTCCTTAGAGGTGACAACGCTCCTGTAGCCTTTTTTGGTTGTACTTGGCCGCAGTGTGTATGTAACTTCATATCTCACTTAAACTTTTATAAAAATATTGAATTTTAGTTATCTTCCTCGCAGAACATCCTTGTAGAGTCGACTACCACCAGCGATTTTAGGCGACGACTTAGGGACTTTCAATAAAAGAACTTCTTTAAAAGGCCGGCAACGCACCTTCAATTCCCCTGGAGTTGCAGTTATTCATAATAAGCGGTAGTCCACCATCTGGTGAGCTGCACGCTCGTTACCCCGTCTTATATAAATAAAAATTTTAAGAATGTCTATAGTTCAAGATGAAGTGGTACCTATATTCTCTTATACCACCACTATACATCAAACAACATTTTGATCATCTCATAACATTTACCGGAAACAAGCTTAAAGGTTAAAACCAGTAATAAAAAAACCCGAATGCGTAAAAAGTTTACCAAAAAGAGAAAGAAATTATACCCTATGTCACTTCCACAACTAAGACAAATCTAACGATATCGCATATGTTAAGATCCCTCAAGACGTTTAGGCTACAGAGCGTGACAAAGAAAAAGACATACATTCATACATACTCTAGAAAAACATTACCCTCCTGGAACATTCGGGTTAAAACACGCTGTAAATAAAACTCCGCAAACCGAAAATAAAAACACTTAAAGTTAACTAAAAATGGATTTTCACCCAGATATTACAAAAAGGTTTAAAGCTATCTACTATACGTCACGTCCATCAACGATAAACGCGGTCCAAAAGGAGTTAGGAATAAAACTGAAAATCAATAGACTCGCAAGTGGTATTGAGCAAGCCCGACAGAACCACTAACGCGATTTCGACTTTACCGTTGACGTAATACAGATGAATTTCACTTTTAAGTCCGATATGCAGATATATTCAATTTCCTACGTCGGGATGTATTTGTGAGACTGACGGGACGTTTGTGTATATTTCACGCTTTATATTGTTTTGGAAGTCAAAGCTTCAAAATAATGCATCTTTCTTCTGAAATTTGTCTATCAAATAATTAAATCTGGTTTTGGAAGACAATTAGATACCACTTTACTGCGACAGCAGTGTACCGACAGTTGTTTTTGGGTAAGAACAAGTAATCTGATCTATTCATTAAACTAGCTGTCCTCCATGAATTCGGGCGCATGGAATTTATTACGATTGGATTTCAAAGGTATTAATATTTTTGCACGGAACCCGCAATCATTATTTCAAAATGGAAGTAGCTTACGTTACTCTTTACAACATCAGCTATCTGCCAGTGAAATTTCTGTCAAAATCGGTCCAGCCATTTCGGAGATTAGTCGGAACAAACAGACAGACAGACAGATTTTACATTTACATTACATTTTACAAGAATTTTAAAAATTGTTTTTTGTTATGAGTACCGTTATACTTTCATATGCATTTAGTAAAAAGCTGTTATTTTGATATTACAAACAGACAATAAAATTTTATTTATTTGTATTCATAAAACAAATGCACATCATACCATCGCACATCGCGACAAAACTCGTGATATCATCCATATCATCTGAATGATTGAAGGTCCACCACTATGTGATTTACAAGAAGTTTTCTTTCTCGCACAACTTCCTTGTGGAATCGACTACCACCAGCTATTCTTCCAGACCGATACGACCTTCAAGAAGACAGTCTACTCTTTTTTAAATGGCCGGCACTTCTGATGCTACTGATGCGTTACCACCTCTGAAGACTAACAGACTATAATTTAAAACTAAAAAATTTGTTCAACCGACTCCAATATAAATTATTAAGGATAACTCACAAACTACTGGTCAGGCCTTGATCAAATTTATATGGGACCAGATGAGAAGCAGCAGCTTTCAATAGAATAATTAAAATCGGTTCAAGCAGAAAAAAGTTATGAGGTAACACAAAAGAAAAGAAAAAAACATATAGTCGAATTGAGTACCTTTTTGACGTCGGTTACCTTTTTGACCTTTCGCATAACAGCTTCTGAAATCGGGGACATTAATTCTGTTATACACTGTGTCTTAGCACTTCTGAAGTTGGTATGTGGAAATTATTTTATGCCCTTTAGTGCTTTGACGTCAGCTTTCCTTCTAATTAAAAGTAATTTTTAATATTTTCTGTAAAAAAATAATCAAAAAGTATGTCTTCACACAGAGTGGAGTAAATTTTTGCACCCTCATAAGCTAGAGTGATTTTGAGGTTATGTTAATTTAAGTCCGACCCTGGGGAGGCTGTGTGCAGCTCATAGCTCTAACAAGTTTTGCACAATTTTTTTTGATATTCCTCTACTTCCTCCCAATTTATTTGGAGTTGGCAGAGCACTTCTTTTTTTCATTTTACTCTATTTGCTGTAATTTGTTCACTCACTCGTTTCTTACACATCGTATCATCCCTGACATATTATTCTATCCATCTTTTCTCAGGCTTCTTTCTTCTCTTAAATTCATCTACTTTCATAAACTACATTCTTATTTTTTTCAATAAAAAATATTTAGTAAAAAATGAATGTTTAATAACAGAAATTTTACGTAAGGCCATCCTGAACAAATATCTTTCACTTGTGTCTCGACATAATCAATAACTACAAACACTTAACCCGTTTCAGACAAGTCCCGAAACGACTCATTGATAAACTTACCCGAGACCAATACAAAAGGCACTTGGATTTGTGATTAACGAACCCTGAAACTTTCTCCGTATCATTAAGCTCGTAAGGTTTACAATTGGATGCAAAATATTTCGGGGTTCCCTATTCATCATTGTCTCGGGATAACTGATTAGTGAGACGGATCTGTGAGGGATTAGCTTATGAATTTCAGTTCTGAGGGCTATTCGACTTTATGATTGACGGCCGGGAATGATCGATGTGCTCAACTATTGCGGTAAACTTGGCCAAGGCTGTTGTTTTAGTTTGACGTGACACGATGTTACTTGTGATATATTTATTCATTCTTTGTTATCACATATGTCAGTGAACCCCGGGAGGAATAGAATTACAAAATGTTGGCAGGTAAAAAGCTTATGTTAATAAAAATAACTTACTGGGCAAAACGTTACTAATCATAGACAGATCATAGATAATATGAACAATATTTGATTAGGGTTCGTACATATTCTATTGTCGGGAATGAGCGTAAAAAAATAAAATGAAATACGAACAAATGAAGATATAACGGTAATCTCCCACTTGTTCGAGCAGTAAAAAGTTTCGCTCAGGCGACTAAGAGGCATGTCGGTAGTTCTATGAGTCTCACTGTCGTTGTATGTCGTATGTCGTTATCCCCGTTGGGGTATTCTACTAGTGTAGACAAGGAAGATTGTGTTGCTGAGCGGCTGCCCTGTCTTACATTGAGATGGGTAGTGATGCTGTTGGTTTGCATACTTTGGTGTTATCATGTAAATGGGTCTTGATAGTAAGCAGGGTTTGTTACCGAGAACAGTTATATTAGATAAATAATTTAGAAAATAATTTCTAAAATCAGAAGTGGAATAATTTCTTACATTATAATATTGTCCACTTATTGTAGGTGAATATACCTTGGACTTAGGTACTATAAGGAGTTTCTCAGTTCATCTGCATTTTTTTTGTGCTTATGTAACGCGATATCTTCCTAAATTGTGAACCAATTTTTTTAAAGATTTTTACCGGTCTTAGCATAACGCTGAGCGGTAGCATAAAAGTGATATGTTTACGTTTTAGAACCGTCACTATCCCGTGGGTATCGGAAGAGGTGACAGAGGAAAACTGAAACAGGAGATGGGTAGCAGCTAAAATAATAAAAAAAACTGTGGTGGTCAACCCCCAAGCGTGACAATTATGGGTGGTGACAAATATCACCCTTATGGGGCAAACTGTTAGGGAGGCCTATGTTTAGCAGTGGACTTTGATAGGCTGTAATGATGATGATGATAGGCCAAAGCATCCACTTATCATTTCACATTGAAGCCATATTTGTTTTGCGAAAGAGACCGTACGGGCGATTAATAACTTAAATTGTAAAGGGTCCCCCAGAGAAAAATTTAAAGAAATTATATATAATATTAACTTTGGCATCGCAATATATTTATGAAAACGTAATGTATGTACATAGGCTGCACTAAAAGTATCGGGAATGGAATATTTCCACTGTTCTTGCCATATTAAAATCTTTTTAATTGAAAACTCCTTGGTTTTAAAAATCGAATTCCATTTATTTATTTAAAAAAAGATTCTCGGTCTTGTCACAAGGTTTTGTCAAACTTGTTTAGTCGTTGAGAAAATGGAATTGACTCGAGAAAATTCAAGAGCGATGATTTATTATGACTTTCGATGTAGTTTAACACAAAAACAGTGTGTTGACCAGATGATTTCTGCATTTGCTGATGAAGCCCCATCCAAAACCACAATTTATCGCTGGTTTACTGAATTTCAACGTGGACGTGTCAAGCTCAGTGATGATCCCCGTCAAGGTCGTCCAAAAACTGCAGTCACCCAAGAAAACGTTGATGCTGTGCGTAAGCTGATTGAGGAAGATCGACATGTGACATACTGCGAAATTCAAGCAACTTTAGACATTGGCATGAGTCAAATACAAATCATCTTGCATGAACAATTAGGTGTAAAAAAGTTGTTTTCCCGATGGATACCGCATTCGCTCTGTAAAGAGCAAAAAGCGGCTCGCGTTACTTGGTGCGTCAGAACTCTCGAAAGATTCCACGCAGGATCCTCAAATGCTGTATACAACATCGTATCAGGTGACGAATCCTGGATATATGTGTACGAACCCGAAACAAAAAACCAGTCACGAGTTTGGGTGTTCGAAAATGAGTTAAAGCCAACAAAAATTGTTCGTTCACGGAGTGTTGCAAAAAAAATGGAGGCCACGTTTGTCGCCAAAACCGGCAATGTTACGACTATTCGTCTTGAGGGACAAAGAACGGTTAATGCAGAATGGTATGCTAGCATTTGTTTGCCACAGGTCGTTTCTGAACTCCGTAAAGAGAACTGCAACCGCCGCATCATCCTCCATCACGACAATGCGAGTTCTCACACCGCACATAGAACAAAAGAGTTTTTAGAGCAAGAAAACATAGAATTATTAGACCAGCCGCCGTACAGCCCCGACCTAAGCCCTAATGATTTCTATACTTTCCCTAAAATAAAGAATAAATTGCGTGGATTTGTGAGAGATTTTCATCACCTGAAGAAGCTGTGGACGCCTAGAAAATGGCCATTTTGGAGAACCCAACTTCCGAATGGAATAGTTGCTTCAATGATTGGTTCCATCGTATGGAAAAATGTGTCCAATTTCGCGGAGAATACTTCGACAATAAATACATTTTTAAATAGTAATGTTGTGTCACTTCCTTGATTCCCGAAATTTTCAGTGCCGCCCTCGTACATAAAAACATAAATAGTTTTGATAAGAATAAACATGTAATACCAATTACTAGATTCCACAGAGTCAGTAATTCATTTATGGGGCAATGTATACGTTTTTACAACAAAATCCCAGAAAATGTACAAAATTTGTCAATAAACAATGTTTTTTTTTTATAGAATAGGGTGCAAAGGAGCATGCGGCTCACCTGATGGTAAGTGACTACCACCGCCCATGAACAACCGCAACGCCAGGGGAATTGCAGATGCATTGCCGGCCTTTTAAAAAGGAGTAAGCTCTTTTCTTGAAGGTTCCTAAGTCGTATCGGTCCGGAAAATTCGCTGGTAGTAATTGATTCCACAAGGAAGTTGTGCGAGGGAGAAAACTTCTTCTAAATCGCACAGTGGTGGATCTCCAATCATCCAGATGGTATGGATGGTAACGCGAGTTTTGTCGCGATGTGCGATGGTGAAATTGAGCGGTTGGAATTAGTCCGAACAATTCCTCAGAGCACTCCCCGTGATAGATGCGATAAAATGCGCAAAGAGATGCAACATCTCTACGCAGTGCCAGTGTATCGAGCCTTAAATTAAATTAAATTTTATTTTATGAAAGAAAAATTGTACAAAAAGGGTATTACAATATCAAAGAATATAAACGAAAATAACCCCTGGGAATAAGGTGATCGACATCATGATGGTTCTATTAAATTAATTAAAAAATTGTACAAACAAAATTATTGTAAAAAAATATGTTTAAAAAAAGGCCCGCTGTATTTCTTGCTGGTTCTTCCCAAAACAGAGGTGTTTTCCGAACCAGTAGTAAGTAAAAAAAACCGGCCAAGTGCGAGTCGGACTCGCGCACCGAGCGTTCCGAACAAATCCGTAGGTTAAAATTATTAAAAATATTTTTATTATATGATGTAACTAAAAATTTATGCGTTTTGCAATTTTTCCTTTATTTGTGCTATAATACGTTGCTTCGTACCAAATTTTAAGATTCTGAGTTAACGGGAAGTACCCTGTAGATTTTGATTCCCTTGCGGCATAATATTTGCCGTTTATGCGGCTGTATCTTTTGATTGCGTTGGCTTAGAAGTGATTGTTGATTTTTTCACAGCTTCAAGGGACAGTAGACTTGAGTATTTGATATGAATTTCAGCTTGATACCTCCACGCGTTCCTGAGAAAAAGGGTCTTGACAGACAGACAGACAGACAGACAGACAGACAGACAGACAGACGGACAGACAGACAGACGGACAGACGGACAACAAAGTGATCCTATAAGGGTTCCGTTTTTTCCTTTTGAGGTACGGAACCCTAAAAATGACTTTCAATAAGTATTCTGTAATAATCTATGTTGAATAATTTATTCTATTCTATTCTATATAAGGTGGAAAATGTGCTTACTTATTTCACAATTACTTATTTTTAAAAATTATGCTAGTAATGAGTCAGCACGTTATTAACATAGAATAATATTTTTAATAACAAGTAATCCTTATTGAAATCCATTTTTTTACTTTTACGATTGGTGCGTATAAAACTTGTGCCCTGGAACAAAGCAAGGAACCCAACGGGACGTTTTACTTTACAAAATCAAATTTACAATGAAGCACAAGTTGTACAAACTACTTACAAAACTTATTGCCGAAACAGCTTTGGAGCGACCACCTCATTCCCAGGGGATTTCATTAACCATGTATTCATTTATATTACAGTTACCCTTTTTGTACTGTTATTGTTTGATAAAATATTCAAACTTGGTGATAGAGAGACCTTAAATAATCTCTGGGACTTTTGTTGTAATTTCGTATACATTGTCCCATGTATGAATTGCTGACTGTGTGGAGTCGTGATCATTTTTGAGTATCCTCTGTTAAAGAGTCTAGAAAAGAAATCATAGAACTGCCGCGAAAATACATTCGCAGTGAATGACTTTCTACGAGTATTACTTTCTATCCAAAATCTCAAGAACTTACAGATATTAATTAACACAACAATACAATTATTCACTTATTTAAAAAGTAGTGGCCCGCCCTGGATATGATCTAGTATTGTGGCGTTATTTAATTTAAGGTAATCCAAGATCATTTATACTATCAATTTTACAGTATTTAAAAAAAATCTTCAATATTGTTGCATAAGGTGATCAGCCCAGACAGACAGATAGACAAAATTTTCAAAACTGTTATGCATGTCTTAATGGCATGCAAATAATAATAATAAATAAATAATAAATATTAATAGAAATGAGGCATTTCATCTTGGTCCTTAAGGGTGACAATAAAAAGCAGTTATTTCTATATTACACACAGACACTTCAATTCTATTTATATGTATGTGTATAGATTTCAAGTGCGTTAATAAAACATACCGAAGATGGCACCGCTGTTAGCCGTGCCTAATACGGTGATGGCATTCGAACCAGCTCATCGACCAGGAAGCCGAGGTAAAGTCGTATCGGGTCTATATATGGCTAAGGGGACACGTCGCCTCAGGCGCCTGTTGATACAAAAAAATTGTACCAGAAGCTGCGTCGTAGCATGTTGTTAATTTTTTTTTCTATCTGTTATTCTCAGTGACTAGTCGTCACCGCCGACATTGATTCATACAAGTCCCGTGCTTAATCTCTGTAGTAACGAATGATTCATACTAAGAAATAATATATTTTGAAATACCTAATTAGAATTTGCGTACATTAGAAAATTCAATATGCCATATCATCCCGTGGGTATCATAAGGGGAGACAGAGGGAAATTAAAGAAAATAAATCTAAAGATAAGGGTTTACTCTTGTGAAGAGACTTCGTATGAGACCCGTCTGTAATCAGCGTGGGACCGCCAAAATAACTGCAAGTATAAGTAGAAAGTCTAGCGGTGTACGTTATTGCGCATAAGTCGCGCTGACTGGCTCGTGCGTATCGTTCGCACGTGCTGATTGGCTCTACAGTCACATTCGTGCAATTCAATTCGTGCGCGTCCACTCCACGTTTCGTTTAGCGCTGGACTTACGTGCCACGATTTGTACAACTCTGCGTGTCGTGGAGCCAACCACACAGCTCTACATTTTCCATTCAGACAAAAGTACGTCGGGTTAAGACATCCCACGTTTCGTGGAAGAACGAAGCCGATGTCGCTAATCTTGTCGGTCTACAAACTTCAAATCCTACGTACGTAGTACGTAGTCCAGGTTCCTGTAAAATATAAAGAAACATTCCTCGCTACCGATTTCCGTCCCTCTGGGGAAGTGCTTCGCCGGTAGAGGGACGCGCCAAAGGGGAAAGTTCCCTAAATAGTGTTATGTCTATATTTTATATATATATATTTTAGGTGAAAGATTAAAGTATATTATATTGCTATGGGCCAAAGTTCTTAATTTTGAAGTCTTTAATGCCAGAAATAAAGATACCTTTTTTTCTTTTTCTTTTTAAAAACGTTACCCCCCACACTAGGATTTTTTCCGGTACCGTAGAATCTGTTTACAAACATAAATTTCACAAGGACAAACATCCAGACCCGGAACAATTATTTGTAGGCCATGCAAATACTTGTTCCGTGCGGAATTGGAACCCGCGGCCCCTAAGCGCCGCAACTGCGCCACGGAGTCGTCAAATTAGATATTGTATTGTATCGTATATAAGAGATAGGAATCAGACTCCTATGCATATCATAATACGAAATTGTGTTTGTCAACCCGACTGCCAAGAGTTGCAGCTATGTTAAATATATAGGGGGAAGCCTATGTTTTGTTCAGACGTTTGATAGGTGGATGAATTAATGAACGAAATTTAATTTGCAATTAAAAGTAATAATGGTATTTTAAAAGTTTAGTAATACTTCACATTTACTAATTTTTTACAAAAGGGACACAGGCCCTTATATGATGGTAAGAAGTGCTGCGGTATACATCTTCATATTTATTCTCAGTTAAAAAATGCAGATGCTATATCGACCTGAAGACTGAGGCAGTTATAGTAAAAAAATATCAGTTACAAACTTTTTTATTAATGTATGTATAATGGCACGAATAGCACACAATGACAAAAACACACACCACACACACATCGTTTTATAAAAGTATATAGAGATATTTTGAAATTTGAATATGGAAGCTATAGTAAACAAACTTCCAAATTGCAAGTTAAATAAAAAATTAACTCAGTTTCGCATACTAAACACCACAACTACTTGGCGTTATGCCAGCACCATCGCATACCAGATTGAGTTAACATTATGTATATTCACACTCGTAAATTATCAATAGTACTGAAAACCAGCCGATAATTCACAGACAGTCGGAGCATGTATCTTGCCACCCCTTTCGCTACCCCACACCCTGTTTCTATATATTGTATACATCGAAATAATATCCGCTTGTCGGAATGTTCGTCTTGACAAATTACGACGGCTTCCCCATTGTAAATCCCAATTTAATTATGAAACCCGACTGTCTCTTTGCTCGTGACTGCCTCTTTCGTCTTGTGGTCGTAAACTCGACTGACAATCTTAAGGTCCCGGATTCGAATCTCAGGTTGTGTCAAAATCTTTTACCTTTCGGCCGGAGTCTGAAAGTTTTCGGTTTTACGCCCCCGTGCCTCGGAAAGCACGTAAAGCCATTGGTCCTGCGATTGACCTCTCTCCAGTCGTGTCATATCACTGTCCCATCGGACTATGAGAGTGAGGGAATCGAGAGTGCACCTGTGCTTACGCATACACTCGGGCACTATAATCCTGTCCAGCACAGGACATTTTAGTATATATTAGAGGACATTTTAAGGCGACACATTGAACACCGTCGAAGCGTTAACAGTGGTAGAGCCACGCGGCAGCTTTTGCTGTCGCACGGATAGGCCGGCTCGAACCGGGGTGGTATCACGACCTCACAGAATACCAGCGTGAAGTAGAGGTTTACCTCTGCATTTCGCTTGGTGAGTGCAGGTGGCCGGAGGCCCTTTTTACTGAAAATGAGGCATTCCATCTTAGTCCTCACTGGTGACAACGCATCTGCATTGTGATTTGTAATAGAGGATAGATGTAGATGTCTATGGGCCGCAGCAACCACTTACCATCAGGTGGACTGTGTGCTCGTTTGTCACCCTTATCCTATAAAAAAAGCGGGCTATCGCCGGACTGACCCGAGTGAAACATAATTTCTACAAAAACTTCAAAAACGCTGTCATAAGGTCTAAAATTGCGTACCGCCTGCGACGATTAAGACCACTTAGACATCGCTTAAAAATCTTAATATATTTTTAAAAAATTATTGATTTTAGTAATCAAAATAATGAGCAAGTAAATTACGAACATTGATGTTTTGAATGCATTTGAGTGGTTCCCAAGCATATAGATTAAGTAATTTCGTTGTAATTTCAACTACAGTGATTTTTTAGAGGTGTTTTCGCAAATAATTATGATCGAGTCAAAATTTTACAATCTTGTTTTTGAACAAGCAAATTCAAGATAAAGACATGAATTTACCTATATCAAAATTCCAGTTTCGTTAGTCGTGTCATACTCCTATACTATTCGATGAGAGAAGGTGCATTTTTTCACGGTGTCGCCTTAATAACGAAAAAAAAGAACAAAATTAAAATAATAACAACACGCGTTTTACTACCCGACTGTAACGGTGTGACGGAGGGTAATGTTTCTGGGTGGTATGTATGGATTAAATTACCCAGAGCGGTGACGGGAGCAGAATCTAAGATGCTAAACGACAGATACTGGGATTGTTAAGCCATCTGTAAGCCGTCTGTCATAAAGTCCCGCTGGGTTTCTTGCTGGTTCTTCCCAGGACAGAGGGTTTTTTTCGAACCAGTGGTAAAGTAAAAAATGACTTTCAATAAGAATTACACATGTAATGTATATTGAATAAAAATTATTCTATTCTATTCTATTCTGTTCTATTCTATTCTGTCAAGCGTGGAAATTTTGGCAAATCTTACCACAATGGGAAGGTTCCATGTTCAGCAGTCGACTTTTAAGGACTGTGGAAGAAAATAAGCAAACAAACTATAAAAAACGCATTTTTTTTAAATAATTTTTATAGAATAAGGAATAATAGAATAACACAGTTCACCTGATGGTAGTGGGTGCTGTGGTCTAGACACCTACACACTATCCTTGATTAAGAATCAAAATACAGATGCGTCGTCACCCCGGAGGACTATGATGGAATACCTATGCAAAATGGTCTCTGGTTCTTTGCACTTACCATACGAGACACAGCAGTATTAAGCTGCTATTTTATGCTGGTGTTTTAGAGAGCGTCTTCGCCGGTTTTTTTTTGTGTATTTGAGTGAGTACCAGTCCAATTAGACCAGATAGGTGGCGCTGTTGTCGATATCTAGAAATCACCCGTGCGAAACCGGGGCAGATAGCAAAGTGTATATAATATGGGACTACGGCAACAGTTGTTCATGAAAAGTAAATTTAGGATTTTTATTCGAAAACGTCCGAGTGTTGTCAAATAAGAAGCCAACAGTTAATTCAAATTATTTAAATAACCTTGAATTGTAACGCTTTACGCAATCCTCAGATACGAGCCAGTAGCGCGAGCAGGAAGCGGTCGTGCGTGCGGTATGCGGGTTCGATTCCCGCCGCAACCCGAGTCGCGGTGAGTCACCTTACCTCGGTTCTATTTGCGGGACGCGAGATCACGATATCTGGGCTTAAGCAAGATAGATATCGTATATCTGTGATTTATAGCCAGTAGTAGAGGATAATAATTTCTGTGGTTAATAGGTTCGTTTAAACTAGCGACTCACCCCGACTTCGCTTGTTTAGGATCTATTAATGTGGCGTTATATACACTTAAGATAATCTGACCAATTATTGAATGAATTTTTTGTTTTTTAAATATTCAAGTTTTTGGGATAAAATATAGTCTAGGCTATATTTTATCCCAAAAACTATATAGTCCCTCCTGGCATTGCTCTGTAATTGTTCGTAAAGTTTCGTCGGTTTAGCCGTTCCGAAGATTATTAGCCCAGACAAACAGACAGACACTCAGACAGATAGACCGACAGACACTTTAAAACGGTTGTTTATGCCTTAGTTTGCTCAAATAACCCCCTAAGCTTAATAGAAGCCAGTTATTTCAATATTACATACAGACACGTCCACTTTAAATAGGTGTATAGATTTATGAGTACAACATGGAGCCATTGGAACTTAAGTAATAACATTTTACAGTTTACACTCATAAGTAAGCTTGTGCTAAGAGTGGTTGACCACAGTAGTCGAATGACGGATTTGAATCCACGACTCTCTGAGTCTGCCAGTCTGCATCCTACCATTAGGCTACTGTCACTTCTCGCTTGATTTATTGTTTCTTTTTATAGAATATAGGTGACAAATCACCCCTGAGGACTAAACTAGAATGCCTCGTAGTTTAGCAGTACGCGAGGTACGGAGTGCTATCCGCTCAAGCATTAATGAAATGGTTATTTTTTTGAGTTTGATTTACTACATTCTATTTATAGAAATAATGGTGACGAACGAACGAAAAGCCGGCCTTCTGTGTTCTATTGATAGCTACATCGATCTTCGATTAAAATTTAAAATACAGACACGTTGTCATCCCCGAGCATTAAGATACGTGGCAGAGCAACGCAAGTAGCAGGCGATTTGTATGGTAATGGTAAGTGTAGGTAACCGGAGACCCCTTTTTACTAGATACGAGGCAATCTATCTACAAGTCCTCAGGAGTGATAACGCATCTGCATTCTTAATCGAGGATAGATGTAGGTGTATATGGGCCACAGCATCCATTTACTATCAGGTGAACTGTGTGTTTTTTGGGTTCCGTACCTCAAAAGGAAAAAACGGAACCCTTATAGGATCACTTTGTTGTCCGTCTGTCTGTCTGTCTGTCAAGACCCTTTTTCTTAGGAACACGTGGAGGTATCAAGCTGAAATTCATACCAAATACTCAAGGCTACTGTCCCTTGGAGGTGTGAAAAAACGAAACTTCTAAGCCAACGCAATCCAAAGATACAGCCGTTTATGCCGCAAATTTTCGACATTCGCAAGGGAATCAAAACCTACAGGGTACTTCCCGTGAACTGAAATCTTAAAATTTGGTACGAAGCAACCTTTGATTATCTAGACATGTATATAATCAAAGGAAGCAACGTATTATAGCACAGATAAAGAAAAAAATTGCGAAAAGCATAAATTTTTGGTTACATCATATAATAAAAATATTTTTAATAATTTTAAACTTATATACCTACGGATTTGTTCGGAACCCTCGGTGCGCGAGTACGACTCGCCCTTGGGCGGTTTTTTTTATCCTGCAGTTGTTTAAGTGTATTTTAACATTTAACACGTACCTCACGAAATACTGAAATGCGATTTATTCTCACATATTATGTGCATTTTGTAAAACCGTCTCTGACATCGAGACACTATAATTCCTACAAAATATCCACTGAGCAATTAATTACCGATGTTTTCATTCATTCATTCATGTATTCAGTAGCGTCAACGAGTTCGACGTCATATTGGATTACATATACGCGACGAAAATATTAATGAAAAGCAAAGAGGAGACTCATTCGAAGGTTTTAATTAAAATTATTTCTATATTAAATATATATTTAATTATCCAATATTAAACGTTAATAATTTAATACCTTCTTATCCCTTGTTGAATGTTTTATTTTATTTTATTTCTTTTAACACATGTTATATAACCATATTAACTCATAGATGTAGTATATACTTCGGTTTATACTAAAACTATGTTTCAACTTTATGCACTCCTTCTCTATATAAACTTTTAAGTATGTTGAAATCTCAAACTCTTTCGTGCGCGCAATATTCTTAAAAAGGCGTACAAAGTTCTCTTAAACAACATGTACGAGTAACAAAAACTCTGTACTCTGTGGTTCCCTTGAAGTGCGTTATCGGAATTCAATTTATCAGTTATCAGAATTACCTCTGCATTGACCGGGGAGTGAGGGTATTGTTAGAGACCCCTCTTTACCGATGCGCGTGTCGGTCGAGACGCAGTAACATACAATCTATACAAATAAATAAAATTGAAGTGTCTGTTTGTAATGTCAAAAAACAGCTTTTTACTAAATGCAAATGAAAGTACCTATATACGAAAGCAAAAGTTTTAAATATTTGGTCTGTCTGTCTGTCTGTCGGTCTGTCTATTCGTTTGTTCCGGCTAAACTCCGAAACGGCTGGACAGATTTTGATGAGACTTTCATTGTCAGATAGCTGATGTTATAAGGAGTGTTTTCGGATACATTTATTTTAGAAAAAGAATTAGGGTTCCGCGCAAAAAAAAAACACGTGAAATCGTAGTAAATTCCACACGGGCGAAGTCATGACGAATAGCTAGTTTGCAAATAAAAATTTATTTAAATTTAATATAACTTTTTTATGGGCGAGGTCTCTGAAGTAAAATTATTTCTGTACGTGTTCAACACTGATTCTCATAACGTACTTAATAGAATATGTCATAACCGAAGGGTTTTTGTTATATGTTGTATATATTAGTATCGTTGATGAGCTTGATGATCTTATTCTAGGTTAGTAACCTAGGTGTTAGCCTAATGAAATATTTACTACACAGTGTGATTTCAATTGAATAACGAATAAAAATGAGAAATAGACGTTCATTTGCGGAAGATTGTTACATTAAAGAAGAGCAAGTTAATTTGCCAAGATTCGCGCGAAAAATACTTTCTTTTACGTACTCCCTCAATCCAATCGCAAAGTTAGATGTTAGACTCATGTTCTATTTAACTTACACGTGTTAGAGCCACGCTAATGCTATATTATTGGAGCACGAATGGGTCGCATCGACTGCGGAAGACGCTCTATCAGAATACCAGAGTGTAATAACAGCTTAATGCTGTGCTGAGTGTAGAGAACCGGATACCCTTTTTACCAGAAACGAGGCATTCCATCTTAGTCCTCAGACAACGCATCTTTTTTCTTATAGAATAGGGTGACAAGCGAGTACACAGTCCACCTGATGGTAAGTGCTTGCTGCGGCCCATAGACATCTACATCTATCCCCGTTTGCTAATCAAAATGCAGATGCGTTGTCACCCGTGAGGACTAAGATGGAATGCCTCTTTTCCAGTAAAAAGAGTCTCCGGTTCTCTACACTCACCATACGAAACACAGCAGCGTTAAGCTGCTATTTTACGCTGGTATTCTGTGAGAGCGTGGTCCTTCCGCGGTCGAACCGACCCATTCGTGCTACAACTATACTACTAATATAGCTGCAGCATGGTTCTACCACGTACATATATAGGTATATCTGCATTTTGATTCCTAATCGGGGATACATGTAGATGTCTATATGGCGCACAACATTCACTTATCATCAATAGAACTATGTACTCCTTTGTACGTATTCTATAAAAATAAACTCTTACGCAAGTAGATTGGTTTAGATAAATGTAGTGAGGAGGCAAAATTCCTTAGTTTAAGTAGTATAAACAGTTACTTATCAGATAAGTAATTGTATTTACTAGATTCCATGGTTTTATAAAACTCGCCATTTTAAAATATTTTACTGAAAATATATTGTGTATATTTAACAAAAATTTAGTTTGGGAGTAAACGCAATGTTCATAGTGTTATGGTAAGACGTGTAAATCTCTCTCCACGGGCGATATCCTATTGGCAGCGTGCCAACTTGGTGAAATATAATGTCGGCAAACACAAGTGTATTACTGTGACCAAACAGAAAACTTTTACTACCCTCATGGGCTAATCTTAAAAAAATCTCTAATGGTCTTCAAAAAATCGTTTATTTATTTATTATTTTAAAGGCTGTTTTTCCCATCAAAACATCGCCTTGGTAGGACATATAAATAAACTTCTAAACATTACTCTGTACCATTCTAGAATATATATATATATATATATATATATATATATATATATATAAATATATATATATATATATATACACCCAGTATATATATATATATATATATATATATATATATATATATATATATATATATATATATATATATATATAATATATATAGGTACTTATAACAAAAACACAATTTTTAAAATTTGTCTGTCTGTCTATCTGTTTGTTTTGTTCCGGTTTATCTTCGAAACGGCTGGACCGATTTTGACGGGAATTTCACTGGCAGATAGATAATGCTATAAGGAGTAACTTAGGCTACTTATATTTCAGAAAAATAATTAGGGTACCGCGTAACAAAACTAAAAATCTAAATTACACGCGGGCGAAGTCGCGGGGAACAGCTAGTTTTACATATAGTTAATAATTCTTCAAAAACTCTGGGCATGTGCTATATTACCTCTTATTGATTACTTATATTTATGCGAACACTACACTTTGAATAAATCTATTTTTACGGAGATGACACGTGAGGCTATTAAAATAAAAAAATCCTGAACAAACCTGCTTGGGATAATGTAATTAATAAAATCAAAACTAAGCTCAAGCATACCACTGCAAGACTTCAAGACACAGTAAGCTCTCTGGGTTAAGTTTGACATCGGGTAACATTTGATTCGACTTAAATTTTATATAGTTACGTGAGCTAAAAATGGGAAAGCTCATCCAATGTGGAATGGATCGATCACACGTTGGCGGAAATGGAATTCAAAAAACACTCGAGTGTCGAATCGCATACAGAGCTACAATTACGAAAGCAATCGATCACAGTCTGCACGAAGCCGCCGGTTTGCTTCCATTACGATGATTGTTATTTACTCGTTAATCAATTTTATTTACCTTCCCACGCAAATGTGACATAATTTCGTTTTTCTTTTTTTTTAATTATAGGCAACAAATAGATGCAGTTTAGTGGCGGCGTATGAATATTCACTATCATATATCTTTCCATAATTGTTGGTATGGCATGATCGCGGAACATGAATAATTTCTAATTATTGTAATTCATACAAATGTGAATAAAAATAAATAAAATAATGAATAAAAATGATTCTATTCTAATGTATTCTAAACAAGACGCAGAAACAGAATTTATAATTTTAGTCGTAGAACATTTATAAAACAAATTCAATAGCCAGAAAGAATTAAAAAAATTGTATATAATTTAGTATAAATTGAGTTATTTAGTATATTTTATTTAATGGCAATTTAGTTCAGCATAAATTCAGTATAATTTTATACTCGTAAACAACCGGCAAGTATTTCCGTTGAGTAAATTTAATTATTTTCTTAAAAATATCAGACATTTGCTAGTCTCATTATGATATTTGATGAAAAATGGCGCGTATTTTAATATTTAAGAGGGACACAAAGTTAATACCCTAAGATCTTCATAAGAAATAAACTCCTGTAAATCATTTGCGTCATTTAATATTAATATAATGAATTTCCTTAGAGTGAGGCTTCATTCCACTTAGCTATTTTGTTCCGTTCAAATTCAAATGTTTCCGCATATTATTAAAAAAAAATTAGCAATGCTATTATGATTACTAATATTCTCTTTAAGAGGCGTATTACAAAAAAACGCGAAATTACAAGGTTTCCTCGTTGAAATTTTATGTTTATCGTTCATTTCTTGAAATAACAATTACCTGGTAAAAATAGTTCGTTTTCTCTCCTCAAATAAGCTCGGAATGGATTTTAGATAACTTATTTATTTAATCAGTAATAATCATTCTCCCGATGCATGTTTAGGCAAAAACTCTCGAAGACATGATTTGGGAGCTCTAATTTGTAGATTCTATTGAATATCGACCATCAAAAAAAATATTTTTATCTCCCAAATATCCTACACTTTAATAATAATGGAATACATTTTCGTTATATGCTTTTCACAATAGGAAAAAAAATTCGACATAATTCAAAAAACGACCAAAAAAGCTTCGATGCAAGCCTCTATATTTCCGAAGTTCTACATCACTTAGACGTAAAATTTATACCAAAATAATCATCAACATTTGCTTAAACTATGCTATTATTTTTACTTTTAAAATCGTTACTATTATATTATAATTAATTAAATAAAAGTACTATATATTTAACTGCGTCGGCCATCTGAGATCATTAACGCGCGAGCGCTTGCCGAGGGTGGACCTGCGTCATTTATTTCCGGCGCTGCATGGTTTCGATACTACCGTAGTGTGCGTCGATTACTATCGTAGTGTGCGTCGATTGCCTACATACTAGAACATTGTCAACTACGACCGCAATTTTTGATCGATCGGTTTAAAACTATTTTATATAGTTATAATTTAGATCACGTCTCTTCCATTAAACATGGTAGGGACAACGAGTCTGCAGCATGTGCACAATTGAGCAAACAAAAAAATATTATTATAGAAAAATGTGGTCTATTCATTGACCTAGATCATTGTTATTTGAGGGCTTCACCTAATGGTTTATACAGCAACGGTCTTATTGAAGTTAAATATCCTATTTCAGCTTTCGGAATAGATTTTGATACGGCCTTTCGACAAAAAAGAAGTTAAAAGTTATAAATTCAGTGATTCAAGTGTAACATTAAATCAAAATAATGACTGGTTTTACCAAATCCAAGGCCAGCTTCATTTAGCAAATAAAAATGTCTGAATACTTGCCATAATATGTATTGGCCCAGATTAATGCAGTAAAAGTACTAAAAATTTACAAATACGACCAATTTTAGATTTTCAATATGTTACCCAAGTTACAAGCTTTTTATGAAAAGTGTGTACTGCCTGAAATTATCGAATCGAGAAAAGTTCGGTCAATGCCGTCGCAGCAAATATTTTTCTTATAGGCGGCCCATAGACATCTACATCTATTCTCTATTACAATTCAAAATGCAGATGCGTTGTCACCCGTGAGGACTAAGATGGAATGCCTCATTTGGCCTTTGCCTCACATGGAAGTAAAAAGGGCCTCCGGCCACCTGCACTCACCAAGCGAAACGCAGAGGTGAACCTCTACTTCACGCTGGTTTTCTGTGAGGTCGTGGTACCACCCCGGTTCGAGCCGGCCCATCCGTGCGACAGCAAAAGCTGCCGCGTGGCTCTACCACTGTTTATAGTAATTGACTGTAAGTACCGATTAAAAAAATATTAGTTACATTTGGTTGTTATATTTATTAAAACAGGTTGCAACCGTTTATTTATTTATACCACTATTCTACCGGTAGTAGACATAATCGATTATTAACATTCGATTACAGCGTAACAATTAAAATATTTATGTGTACTTATTTTGACACTAAATTTCATAAATAATGAATAATATATCAAAATGGTATATAATAATAAATAATAAATTATATAATAATATAATAATAAATTAATAAGATAAAATTAAAATGACCAACCAAAAAATATTCCATCCACTGAAGTCCATCCTAAGAAAACTTTGTATTATGGAAGATCAAGATCGTTTAATCGCCATACTCACAGTATTATAGTGCGAGCGAGTGAATAGATATGAAAGAAAGTATCGGTCGCGTAGTTCACCGCCCGCTTGGTGCGTAAAATACCTAAATTTGCGAAACGCCGAAATGTAAGAGGGCTCTTAAGTTGATTAGAGAATGGTTTAGATTTACAAAGGGGCCCGGTAGGTGGCGTTGTTGTCGAGATCCAGAAATCAACCGTGTGAAGCTGGGGCGGATCACTAGTTAAAGATAAAACTCGCTCAGGGATGCTCACTTCGCGGTCGGATCTCCTGCTGAAAGACATTCTTCTGGTCATTTTACTCTACCGGGCGGATCTGAGTGTACTTGCTTTAAGCCCAGCGATAAAACTATCGAAAATACACACTCGCTTCTCACTGCTCGCCAATTCTTAACTATTTTCTAGCTATAGTCGCTTCTCGTTCATCGTTGGCGGTGGGACAAGTGCCTTATTAATAAACTAAATAACAACAACATACTCGATCGAAAAGCCACAATTTGATCAAATTGTTCGTCGTGTTTTTGAACAAATATTGAACTCGTCGTCCATCGACGCTGTTGTGTTTAAAATAGAGATTGCAAGTCAAAGTGATAGTTGTTCGTAAAGAACATTTAGCTAAAGTGTTCGACTATCAGTATGCCCTTATATAGAGATACAGACTCAAGGCGAAGGTAATTAGATAAATTTATCTGGCGTTCCGACTGCATCGGGCGTAGTATCGCGCCGGTATTAGTTTGGCATTATATGCAAATGGCCGCTCATGGCGGACCTGAATTGGATGAAATTGGTTCGAAAGTCGTTTGATAAATCGATGGTCGTTTATTTCACGTTTATTGCGTGTAAATTTATGAAGTACATTAGCAGTAAAATAGGGTTGATATAGTTATATTCATTAAGGATATACAACTTATGCTGAAATCGGACGACATTTTTTTTATAGGATAGGGTGACAAACGAGCACACATTCCACCTGATGGTAAGTGGATACTGCGGCCTATAGACATCTACATTTATCCTCAATTAAGAATCAAAATGCAGATGCGTTGTCACCCTTGAGGAGTAAGATGGAATGCCTCGTTTCCAATAAAAAAAGCTCACCATAGGAAACACAGCAGCATTGAGTCGCTATTTTACGCTGGTATCTGTGAGAGCGTGGTCCTTCCTCGGTCGAATCGACCAATTCGTGCTACAACTATACTACAAATATAGCTGCAGCGTGGCTCTATCACACATAAAGTATTACACTACAGTATTTTATTTACTATGTGGTAAGACTCCCTTTCCGCCTTTCCATCTATTTTTTTCCCGCTAAATAGTGCTTGCGTCGCTATGTTCTGGTCTTAAGAGTTATAAAGAGCTACGATGCAGTTTTATCTCGGCTCGACCACGTAAAGTCACAGAATACCAACGTAAAATAGCAGTTTAATGCTGGAATTCGTCGTAAGGCGACCCATTACTGGTAACGGAGTAGATAGACTGTGCGCTCCTATGTCACACTTGTATAACCAAAATATGCATCTTTAAAAATCAATTGCCAAAATAAAAGCTTACACGTACCGAGACTTTTCTTTAAGTTTCTTAACCTTACGTACCTGAAAAGAATAACAAACGATTAATCATCCGAAATTACAAGTAATATATTATAATATAAGTAATTTATAGAATACATTTAAAAATGCATCCGTAATACATTCTTTGTTGGAATTGGGTAGCAGGTGGACAGCAAGTTTGTTTTTCATTGCTGTTTCATAAAAAAAAAGTTTACGTTAAGAAATCATTCAAACGATAACTAATTAACAGATATTTAAAAAAAAAAAAAACGTTATTTATATATTAATGTTACCATTAATCAAAAGCGGTAGCAATGGACCTCAACTGCATTAGAGCGGCAACCACAAACCTACCTAGGTCGTACAGGTCTGCTGAAATATGCGCTCCATATTCACGATAGCGTCGAGCATGTTACCATAGCATAACAAGTATACACCGTGTACTTGTATAAGAGAGGTATGGTATTGTGGTAGAAGTTTTAAAACGTACATATAGAATCGTTGGTTCCTTTGAAATAAAAGTAACGTAACGTCCCACTGCTGGGCACAGGCCTCCTCTCATTTCTGAGAGAGTTTAGGGTAAGGAAGTGTCCGCCGCGCTGGGCAATGCGTGTTGGCCAACTTCACACGTCTTCGAAATATATATTTTTTTCTTATTTTTCAAACATGTAAGTATTCCTCACGATATTTTTCACTTGTTCAGAAAAACCTCTATTTCGTGAAGATTCTGCAAGAATCCCAGAGGGACATTTTTTTGAAAAAAAAACAGTTTACAGTTCGTAGATATCATATAGGTATTTGTTTATAGATATCCTCCGATCCAATAGATGACATTGTGGTAATCAACAAATTCTACATACATTTACTGACCAAAAACAACTCGCACTCTTGATAATATAATATTGTGATGGTTTGGTACTTCAAAAAGAGAAAGAGAAAGAGAAGAAATAAACTCCCGATAGATAGCGCTATATAGTATTGCCGCGAAAATAAATCTTGAAAAGGATAAATATCTCTTAATCTCTAATAGGTGCAAATTCTCTTAGAAATTTCAAGTTCATTGTATCTACTAGCCACTGCCCGTGGCTCTACTCGCATGAAAACAAACGCTTTCATGTGCATTATTCTGCGGTAATTTTTTTACTCTTGTGGTAAGTTTTATTCAATGTGTTAATTCAGGACATAGTCTGTTTGTGTCTCAAGTTTAAGTCAAATCACTTTAGTTCTTTATGCGTGAAGGAATAATGAACATACAAGCATCTAAACATCTTTATAAAATTTCACATCACACTAGTCTTTGATTATATACATGTCATATAATCAAAGACACTAGTATACGAGTAGATATTTATAGAGAAATTTAAATGAAAAAATCCATAAACTATCTAAAATAATTTAACTTTTGATATATAATGCATTTTGAACGTTGTATTATGGCTGCCAAAACACTCATGGTGGGTAATAAGAATAACAATAACCCTGCTACAGGCCTATTAGACAAGTTTACGAGCATGCGTCACCACAGTTACAAATTTCGTCGCTATACAAACATTTTATGAGAATTCCCTCTTTTACCGTCGACTGTGACCTTTTTTGTTGTTTTAATAACGATAACCAATGACGTGACTTCATATACAACTGTACCTATGTTATGGTTGTAGCACGGATGGGTCGGCTCCACCGAGGTAGTACCACACTCTCACAGAATACCAGCGTACAATAGTAGCTTCATGCTGCTGTGTTTCGTATGGTGAGTGTAGAGAACCGGAGACCCATTTTACTAGATACGAGGCATTCCATTTTAGTACTAGGGGTGACAACGTATCTGCGTATTGATTTTTAATTGAGGATAAATGTAGATGTCTATGGGTCTCTCGTAGACTATGCTCGTTTGTCGAAAGACTTCATATTTTTCTATAAGTTACTTCTCTATGACGTAACAACCTGACGATGTATGCGGTTTCGATGTGTGCAGGTAGCTCCGGAAGGAATTTTGTTGCAGGTTGGTTTTAGCAGTGGAATTCTAGTTAGCTTGAATGATGATGAGATGATAATGATGCTGATCACATTTATATCACACGTAAAATCGACTCGGGAACAGCGTTAAAAGTGCGAGACGTTTGAGACTGCAATCGCCAATCGCCCTGCCAAACGTGGCGATTAGTCAAATTTTCTTACAACGAGATAGCCTTGCAGAAAAAAATTAACGAGCAGGATTCACTCTGTGCTCATCTGTATACCCTGGACCACATCATCATCATACAATATATCTCAAATAAGTAATAAAATACAACTTATGTCTTTATTGTATAATGTTAATGTGGATAAAACTCTCGCTGTGTTTCTTAGTGTTTATTCTAAGAACAAAGGTTTTATCAAACCTGTGGTAAAAGTGTAAAATTACTTTCAATACATAAGAATTTTACATATATAAAAAAAGAACTATTTAATTTCGTTTTACGATTATAAACTTGAAAATAATATAAAAATT
Organism: Parnassius glacialis; assembly: GCA_033319125.1. Classification (NCBI taxonomy): domain Eukaryota; kingdom Metazoa; phylum Arthropoda; class Insecta; order Lepidoptera; family Papilionidae; genus Parnassius; species Parnassius glacialis. The sequence goes on along the minus strand of JAVANC010000025.1, from coordinate 1,177,553 downwards.
TCATTCTCATATTTTTTATGTAAGTAATTTTAGTAATTCTAATTGAAATTTATTTGTAGACAAACGAAATAAATATCTTATTAATGCAGGCTAGAACGCACGTGCGACGGTCCACGGCGTCATATTGGGACAGCCATTTTTAAATCAAGATTCCAACAGCCCTTTGCCTTTTATGGAGGGAAAATAGCCACAGATATTGTCCGACATGTCACGAGATGAAAGAAAAATATGTAACGCAGGAATTCCTTGTTCATTTTGTTAGGTTACTGCATTTGGCCTTAAATAAATACAGTGTAATAAAATACAGTTTTGATAAACTGTAAGATGTTTGTGGCTTTACTACAAATACTGTAGATAATATTTTCACACGACTCCCTCGTTAGTATAGTGGTTTTAAACGCAACTGCTGATCATGAGGTCCCGGGTTCGAATCCCGGATCGGGCCAAAAACTAGTTATTGAGATTTTCTGTCAAGAAATTCTCAGTAGCAGCCCGGAGTCAGGAAGTTGGTGGTGTTTCACCCCCGTGCCTCGGAAAGCACATCAATCCGTTGGTCTCGCGCCTGATGTCTTTGCCGACTTACCGTCCTATCGGATTATGAGAGTGCTTGCGCATACAATCGGCACATTAATCATAGATGCAAAATTATAGATGCAAAAGTTGATATTTCAAAGCTAACTTTGTTAATAATTGAAGAAGAGCCAGATTATTTTTGCGCTCGTTTCGTGATGAAACGTAGGTACACCATTTTGACCCGGAGATGAAAAACCAAAGCAACGTGTGGAAAGGACCATCTTCCCCGCCAGTCGAGAGATTTAAGGTGTCCGTGTCCGTTGGAAAAATAATGGCCTCTGTCTTCTGGCATGCGAAAGGTATAATAATTTCTTATATTTACGCGAACACTACACATTTAAATAAAAATAATTTTACGGATTTTATCGCGTATATTAACTTTTCTTTATAGTGTTAAAAATATTAATTTAAGGTTTTAATTCTGTCCTTTTTATTGTTTAAATATTGTTATTTAAATTACTTGGGAAAATTTATATAAATCACTATGGTATTAATAGCCTCCTTGGGAGTTTTTTATATAACTGGCAACTTCGTTGTTTGGCAAGTTTGAAAGTCGCTGTGTGTAAAAATTAATAACAGATTAAAAGATTTAAACAGTCTAACCTTATTATTTCTTTAAAAATTCAGAAGTGGGATAAGTTAGCCCATGTGTTTTATACACTAAATCAACTGAAAGGTAAAATAAGTGAGGCTTGGGTAAGTGAATTTTATCTAATTAGCTCAAACAAAATGGAGAATGTTGTAAACAAAGAGATTTAAAATATATATTACTATTACTACTACTACTTAAATGTCTTTGGTTGTAAAGTTCAAAATGCAATTAATAAATTATTATGATTAGGTATTCATAAATACTTGATTGTATCATCATTATCATACTATTGGGGGATTGGAAAGATTCCTGGTTCAAAAAAAAAAGTAATACAACTGCTCGAACAGAAATCATGTCAGTTACCTGTTTATATAAAAAGATTTATAGGTGTAAATCAAGTTTAATGTCTTTGTACCTATTCATGTAACGTTTTTGATTGCATGCACTTTTGTATAATGTTATCTTAGTTACCACCCCAGCTGCATTTAATAATTTATGTGATATACTTATGCACATGCTTATTACACTGGCAAAATATGTATTTTCTGGAATAAATATAAAACCATGTAGTTTACTAATACTTAGTACATGCTTTAAGATATGTGAAGATATAAATATCTTAATTCAGAATGAGATTTGGTCATTAATGTTGATGCAAAATGGTAACAAGCACACTTCATTAAATATCTCATTCCAATATCAATACCACAAAATTTTACTCTTATAATATAGAAAACAAAATATTTAACTGTTTATGCTTTTATGCTGTTTATTTATCTTGCCATCTCATACTTTAATAGAAGATTCATCGAGGCACCCACTAATGAGTCTGTTCTAATATATAACAAAATTTTCATGAAACTGATTAATGTTAAATATGCATAAAGATGACCTTAATTTGATAAGATTTCTCTTCCAGTAAACCTTAAAGTGGAAAGGTAAGTTTTTCTACGTGGGTTTAGAGTGTACATCTTAATTTATTTAATAATATTGTGAAACAATTGCCTTTTAACAATTTTTATTAGAATATATTTTTATTATGAATAAACCTTAATACATTTCCTTTAATGTTTTATAGTTAGTTCTCCAAAAAGGTAACAAAATGGCTGAAATACATATCACTTAAGTGTATTAGAAAATTAAGGGTTTGAATATGAAGATAATAACTTTATATTATATCATTGGAAGTTGTCTATTATTTTCTTCTTTGTATTTTAATCTACTCATATTGAGTGATAATTGTAACCTGTTCAATCAGTATTTTATAATGTAATGATGAACATATGACTCAGTGAACAATATTTGCCTGCCAAGGCATAGGCTCAGGGTTGAACCATACAAATATATATACATTACTAAGTATTGCCTTTCATACCCGGTGATAGTAAATGCCCCTATTGATGAGGTTGGTCAAGCAAACCTTATTAGGTAATACCTATGCAATGTGTTTAATAACTACTTTTATATCATTGTTTATTATTATTTTTTATTTCTTTACCTCTGAGGGTTGAGACTACAAGAGGTATATTAAAACTCTTCTAGCAAAAATAGTTAGTGTTCTATATTTATTTGACTTAAGTTGCTATGAAGTCATATGTATATTATACGAAACTCAAGAAGTTGATATGCTATTTTAAGAGATATAATTATTTACATAGACATTTCTGAATATTTCAGATTTGAGTTCATTCCATTCCATTTCCTTAAGCCCTAAAGCTATTTACAATGAATTCTTATTCGTGTGACCCCATTAATGAAAATACAACACCAAATGCAACACCACCTTTACCACCCAAAGGCAGTAGTAGTAATACTCACATCACGGATAAGCGAATGTCATCAAGTAGAAGTAATCGCAAAGTTTCACACTCTCGCAGTAAATGTAGGAGAAGGACTGCATCGCATTCTCCCATGGAGAGTGATAATCGCTCTCATACGTCGCAATATAGTCATCGTAGAAGCCGTCTTCGGACACCAGTATCTTCAAGGAATCGATACCGAGACATGTCTCGGACATATAATAAACGACAATCACATGACCGAGGTAGCTTAAGTAGATCGTCAAAAGGTAGAAATTTGTTGTCAGAATCGGGACGATCGGGAACAGAATATACTCAAAGGCATTCGAGAAATACGTTAAAGCGAAGTAGATCAAATTCTTCAATTTTATCCAAAAGCCATAATTCTAAAATACGGCGTCATGGTTCACGCGAGTCAATTAGTTTAAAGGAAACACCGAATACAACACTGCTAGAGCAATTAGTTAGTGTTCTCAATAATAAAATTAATGCTGGGTCTCCTGGTACTGCCATACATAACGCTCAGCACATAATAGCAGAATTCGACCCACAAGCTAAGTCACAGACAATGAAAGATTGGCTTTCTAAAATAAACGAGTCAGCACATGTGTACGGGTGGTCAGAACGTCAAACGATATTCTGTGCTTTACCTAAGCTGAAAGGTTTAGCCAAACGTTGGTATGACGGACTGACAAGCATTAAATATACCTGGACAGAATGGCAAGATAAACTTTTATCTGCATTCCCGTGTGAGCAGAACTATGGGGACTTGTTGTCCGAAATGTTAATACGAAAAACAAGACGCAACGAAACATTGGAAGAGTATTATTACGACAAAATTATGCTTATCAACAGATGCGAACTTAAAGGCAGGCATGCAGTAGATTGCTTGACTCACGGAATATTTGATTCAAATGTGAGAATGAATGTGCAAGGAGCCAACCTTCAAGAACCTGAAGAAGTCTTGAAGTACTTTAGAAATATATCGAGTAAGGTTGTAGACACGGTTAAGAGATACACTCCGATTAATCGTGATAATACAGACCACAGTCACATTAAGAAAACTATGGATTTAAATGCGAGAAGACAAATTCTGATAACATGTTTTAACTGTGGTGAACAAGGTCACACTGTCACAAGATGTTCCAAGGAGCTTATTAAATGTAAAAAGTGCCGACGCTATGGTCACACAGAAAAAGACTGTAATGGATTTGCAGATCCAACAAAAAAAGAACAAAGATTAATCTCAAACACCACGAATACAACAAAAAGTGTACTAAACATTAGAAATAACGACAGCAGAGGCAATAAATACTATAAACAAGTTAAAGTAAATGGTCAAATAATATCAGGTTTTATTGACTTTGGTAGTCAGTGCACGTTATTAAGAAAAGATTTAGGATTAAAGTTGAACATCCCGATTGATAACATCAATTTACCAAACTTGAAGGGATTCGGCAATGGTACCTTAATTCCGTATGGCCGAATCATCATTCAAGTGGAATTAGATGGAATAAATGAAAGAGTAGAAGCCTATTTAGTGGAGCCCAATTTATTGCCAGCAGATGTATTGATTGGACAATCCTTCACAGAACTTGCAGATGTACAAGCGTATAAATCTGATACTAAATTAACATTTTACAAGAAATTGGGTACTCAAATTGAAAAACTTCCAATAGTTATTTTAGAAAGCGTTTTACTTTCCGGAGTAACAATTGTTACATGTGGCACAACAGTTAAAGCGAGCGGTTCTATTTTTGTATCTACAGATGCCTGTTTAAAGAAAGGCAAGGAATACATGGTAATTCCAGGGGTGTATTCTATAGAACATGGAAAGGGGACCGTTATAGTGATCAGTTTAAATTCAGAACCATTTAGTTTGCCACAGGGTACGTTAATCTCTCGAGCGACATTCATTTCAGACGAATTATTGCCAAAAGTTAGAACAGATGAAACTATAATAAAAAATGTTAGTAGCATAACAACAAACGACTCGACTAAGACTATAACTGTCGATCAGCTTAACGTAGACGAGGGCCTACAATGTGAAGTAAAAGAAAGGCTACTTGAAATAATAAATTCACGACGCGATTGTTTTGCATTTTCACTTGAGGAACTGGGACAAACTTCACACGCTGAAATGCACATCAAGCTCAAAGATGATGAACCGGTAACCTACAGGCCATATCGACTCTCATTATCTGAACGCGGGAAACTCAATGCTATTATCAGCGATATGTTGACTAATGGCATCATACGAGAGTCAAAATCTCAGTACGCTAGCCCTATAATATTAGTCGCAAAAAAGAACGGCGAGTCAAGGCTTTGTGTTGACTACAGAGCATTAAATAGGAAGACTATTAGAGAAAATTTCCCGATGCCTCTGATCGATGATCAGATAGATAGCCTCTCCGGTCAGGTTTTCTTTACGACGCTTGACCTTACTTCTGGATACCATCAAGTACCAGTATCAGAGGAGTCGAAACCACTAACGGCCTTCGTCACTCCAGATGGGCACTACGAATACAATCGTATGCCATTTGGGCTGACCAATGCTCCGGCGGTATTTCAGAGGCTCATTTTGAAACTTCTAAGAAAACGTAATATTCCAGGAGTTTTAGCATACATGGACGATATAATAATTGCATCCAAAACAATAGACGAAGGAATGGAAAAGTTGCAAGCCGTACTCGACTTGTTAAAGGAAGCAAACTTGACGTTGAACCTTACAAAATGTAATTTCTTTAAAACATTAATTAACTACCTTGGATTTGAGATATCGCACGAAGGTGTAAGGCCAGGTCTTAAAAAGATTGAAGCTGTTGCTGCCTTTAAGGTGCCAGAAAATGTACACGAGGTTCGTCAGTTTATAGGCTTGTCGAGTTTCTTTCGACGTTTTGTACCTGGCTTCGCCTCAATTGCCAGACCTATAACCTCTCTTACAAAAGCAAACGCAACATGGACTTGGGATAAAGACCAAGTAAAAGCATTTGCTGAACTTAAAAGAATATTAACAACACGCCCAGTATTAGCCATTTATAATCCCTGCTATGAGACCGAATTGCACACTGATGCTAGTTCCTCCGGACTAGGCGGCATCTTGCTCCAACGTCAAAGTGCAGCTGCAGCGTTTCGACCTGTAGCATATTTTAGCAGGCAGACTACAGCAGAGGAACAACATTTTCATTCCTATGAACTTGAGACGCTGGCCGTTGTCGCATCGCTTAATCGATTTAGAGTTTATCTCATTGGCATTGACTTCAAGGTTGTTACAGATTGCAATGCTTTGCGTACAACTTTGACCAAGAGAGACCTTATACCGAGAATAGCTCGATGGTGACTCTTGGTCCAAGAATTTTCATTTTCAATTGAATACCGTCCAGGAAAACAATTAGCTCACGCAGATGCGCTCAGCCGAAACGCACTATCTTCAGAAAAGACTAATGAATTCTACAGTTCGAATAGATTTACTAATATGCTACAAATAGGAGAAGTGCATTGGTTACAATCGGTTCAGATGAGTGATCCCAGACTTTGCCATATAAAGGCTGTATTGGATGCCAAAAGTCAAGAGGCAAAAGACATTCAGAATAACTACGTACTGAAAGATGGTAAGATTTATAAGAGAGTTGAAGGCCAATTACGATGGGCAGTACCTAGAGATGCACGGTGGAAGATTTGTCAACAGTGCCATGATGAAGCTGGTCATTTTTCCTGCGAGAAAACATTGGAAAAAGTGAAAAGAGATTACTGGTTTCCTAAATTGACTCAATTTGTAAAAAAATATGTACGTGCTTGTATTCCATGCGCACATGCACGACAGCCAGGCGGTAAAAAACAAGGATTTCTACATTCCATACCAAAACCTTGTAACCCTTTTCAATGCTTACATATTGACCGTTTGGGTCCCTTTGTAAAAACCAAACGAGGTAATATGTATATTCTCGGTATAATTGACAGTTTCACAAAGTTTGTGGTAATAAAAGCGGTCAAAAATACAAAAAGCAAGACGTCGATCGACGTTCTTAAGGACGTATTCGGACTATTCGGGGTACCGCAAAGCTTGATATCTGATCGGGGAACTAGCTTTACCTCCAATGAATTTAAAACATTCGTTGAATCAGTAGGACTTAAGCACATCTTAAACGCAGTGGCTACCCCTCGGGCTAATGGCCAAATTGAGCGGTATAACCGCACAATCCTGGCGTCGATCACAGCTTTATGTCATGGAGAGGATGATAGGAATTGGGACCTTCATATTAATCAGGTGCAATGGAGTCTCAATAACACAGTGAACCAAAGTACTGGCAAAAGTCCTACAGAAATTATTTTCGGAAAAAATACGGTAAATGCTTCTGAGACTCACCTGCACGATATAATTTCATCTAAAGATATTTCGCCCGAAACTATACAGAAAATCAGGAATGAGGCAAGTGACAAGTTAGTTAAACAACAAGAGACAATGAAGGAACGGTTTGATAAAAAAAGATGTAAGGCCACAGTATACAAGGTTGGGGATTTAGTTATGGCACAAAAGAGTACCAGGACACCCGGAGAGAATCAGAAACTTGTCCCAGCCTTCAGTGGCCCATATCGCGTGACAGCAGTGTTGGACCATGACCGTTATTTGATTTGTAGCGTTGAGGGTTACTCAAAAAAAAAGTATAGTAACGTTTTCCCGGTAGATAAATTAAAGCCTTGGGTGACATTTAATGATTCAGAATCCGAAAGTGATTACTGCGATAGTAACTAACAATTAATCTCATTATTCACCCGTACAAATTGTGTAATTTTTTATGTGTTATTTATACTACTGCGCTGTGATTCTGATATAGTGTGCTATTCAAATATACAAATTTCCTTAATTCCTTGTCCTGAGTATTCTTTTCCAACATCCAGTCCTGATTGAACTCTATGATACCAACGAGGGTGCACACATGGTGCCCTGGCAGTAAAGCAATGCTGATATCCTAGAAGACTGGAGGGAGACCAGAGCACCTTGTGTGTGCACATGGTGCCCAGTAAACAATGAAATGCCTGGAGTGAGGCCGAAGCATCTTGCGAATGCAAACGGTGCCCAGACTTGTTAGCTGTTGATGAACTGGAGTGAGGCCGAAGCACCTGGTGCGTGCAAGCGGTGCCCAGACTTGTTGACTTGAAATGAACTGGAGTGATGCCGAAGCACCCTGTGTGTGCAAGCGGTGCCCATTCATATAAAATCTCTAGAGAGATGCCGAAGTACCTTGTGTGTGCAAGCGGTGCCCAGAGATTACTTAATTTCGCTGGAGTGAGGCCGAAGCATACTATGTATGCAAGCGGTGCCCAGTCGAACCAATTTGCTGTACAGATGCGGTGAACTTCTCGCGAGAAAGGGATGCTGAACCAACTCAAGGCACATAATTCCAACATCTAAACATTATACAGAATGGGGACATTCTGTGGTGCGGGATGGCCGACAAAGTATCAGGCTACCAGATGTAATTTTGTAATTTTTTTGCAATGTGTAATATTTCATTATATGAATGTGTTCCAGTATAATAGACAATTGATGCTTACTTATGATTCCAATAACATTTTTTTAAATATTATTTTGTTCTTGTGTCTGGGACAGCCACCATTTCAGGATGGCCGACTGTTAAAAATATTAATTTAAGGTTTTAATTCTGTCCTTTTTATTGTTTAAATATTGTTATTTAAATTACTTGGGAAAATTTATATAAATCACTATGGTATTAATAGCCTCCTTGGGAGTTTTTTATATAACTGGCAACTTCGTTGTTTGGCAAGTTTGAAAGTCGCTGTGTGTAAAAATTAATAACAGATTAAAAGATTTAAACAGTCTAACCTTATTATTTCTTTAAACATAGGATAAGGGTGACAAACGAGCACACAGTCCACCTGATGGTAAGTGGTTGCTGCGGCCCATAGACATCTACATCTATCCTCGTTTGCGAATCAAAATGCAGATGCGTTGTCACCCGTGAGGACTAAGATGAAATGCCTCATTTCCAGTAAAAAGGGCCTCCGGCCACCTGCACTCACCAAGCGAAACGCAGAGGTAAACCTCTACTTCACGCTGGTATTCTGTGAGCTCGTGGTACCACCCCGGTTCGAGCCGGCCCATCCGTGCGACAGCAAATGCCGCCAATTGTCTCTACCACTGTTGAAAATTATAATTTGAGGACATATTAAGAACCGATGACAATATAATGATTAAATGACTATGACTCAGTATTCTCACGAGGGTCATTACAGCTCATGATCAATGCCAACACAGAATACCGGATAATAAGTTGAATGCTGTGGCCCATAGACACCTACGTCTATTGAACGCAAATAAAACATATTTGCGTTCACTGCCTACGCCTATCATCGATTTATGATGCATTTTTTTCCTATGTTCTAAGATATAATGCCTTTTACCAGTATAAAGGGACTTCGTACCACCCTGTTATTAATTTTTTTGTTATTTTAAAAAATGTTACCACCACACTAGGATTTTATCGTGTAGTATCCAGACCACACAGAGAGTATATAGAACCACTCTCTCACAGACTATCAGCGTGAAATAGCAGCTTAATGTTGCTGTTTCGTATTTTGATTTTGAATCGTGGATAAATGTAGACGTATATGGGCCACGGCATCAACTTACCATCAGGTGGACTGAGTGCTCGTTTGTCAGCCTTATTCTATAAAAAAAAAATCCCGTGGGTGCTGTAGTGTTAGTGTAAACGTCGGGAATTAATAAGTAATAAGTTAAAATTAAGCCCGATAAAATCCGTTAAATTAGTTTTATTCCACGAGTAGCATTCAAATTCACGTAAACATAAAAAATCCTACGAAGTGACAAACGGAGGCGTTAATTATTTGAAGTTGGACGCAAGCTCCAACCAATAAAAAAGTAAACATATATTGCTTCATGAATAGGAGACATTTTAACAAGAAACACTTCAACTAAAACATATAAAAATCAGTTGTGATATAAAAAGAAATGAAATGTACTTTACGACTTCTAAAACATGTGAAATAAAACGACCCAAAGCGAGATGAAATGAGAATTGAATATATCATAAAAATAACTTGATTCCAGGAAACTTCTTTATTCCGAGATAGATGATACGGGATATTTAAAACGACTTAAAAGCGTTATAAAAACTATCCATCGCGTTTACGATTCCTTCAAAGCGTAACTCGATGTGTATGGTTTGAGTCATGAGTTGAGGGTGCCATAAAATTTATATACGTTTTTTTTTTAATTTTGTTACATTGCTCTAGTCGTTTACTAATTTAGTTAGACATAAATGGTTAGCATGGTGGTAGTTCCTAAGATTAAAGTTTAATCCAATCCTATGTATAAAATTGAACATTGGTTCAACTTTATACATAGGATTGCAATAAAAATTTGTCTGTCATTTGTTAGTGTTTGGTTCCTTCGCTTTCAATATTATACCAAGAACATACACAAAGTTTTAACGAAATATATATGTAGTACCTGTTTATTAAGAAGTTAAAAAGAAACTAAAAACGCAATGTAATGGCGGCGTAAGAGAACCCAATGCCTCATATCATGTCGTGTGGTGTCGTAAGGGTCGACAGAGAGAAACAGGAGAAGACAGCAATATTTTCCTGATAACAACACCAAGAAAGCTGCAGCTGCTAGCCCGCCTACCAAGCATAGCGACCATGACGAATACCCCTCCCCTCCCTAGGACTATCTATGAGAGAGGCCTGTTCAGCAGTGGACTATTGATAGACTGTAATGAATAAATGCATTTTAAAAACTTAATGAATTATATTTCGCGATTCGCCGCATTAAACTATAGTATATCTAATATACAATAATTAATATTTGTTTGTTCGTATTTTATGCCCTGCCATATCGTTCATCAGATTGCGTTAAAACTGTCAACTTATTGCTTAAACTTACGCGAAGGTTATAGACATAGTTGGACCCGGTGAATGGCGCTTTGTAGAATCCAGATATCACCCGTGCCAAGTCGGGGTATATCGCAAGTATATAACAAAAAAAAGTTGAAAGCGTGCATGCGTATACGCGCACGATGTTAAGATTAAAAATATATATAAAAATACCCGCGAAAAATCTCTAACAAAGTTATCTAAGTAATGTCTTACTTCGGTATACAATACAACTTACTTTTGTGGATTGTGGCCAAGCACTCGCTAATAATAAGTAAAAAAAACATAGTAAGGTGACCGTCGCTTGCAACTTGCACCTCACCCTAACGTGACAGTTTTACGTCGTCACAATGCCTGTGACCTACTTGTGTTACATAGACATGCGCACACGCATTGTTTGGACATGTGGAAGGAAGGAAGAAATGAAAGGCCCGATCATGCTTATTGGAGTGTGTAAAAGATAACCTCAATAACACCGGGCGTATTGCTTAAGCATTAAGTCACCTCTTGCTAGTATTGGGTAGTAATCTTTTCTTAATTATTAAAAAAGGCAAATTAAAAGGATATTTATTACAGTTGCCACGCTTGGCAAACAGATTGGCAACCACAGTTTTTTTTATTTTCTAGTTCTTATTAGGAAGATGCTACTAACCATCTTCTAGTTTCCTTCTCTCTGTTATCTCATAAGGCACCTATTGATGATATAAGGTAGTGAATATTCTTACAACGTCACTACACGGTATATTGGAGTTATAGTTAATAACCTTGACTAATAAGGACCTTCTGAATCTGAAAACGGCGACAATTTTCGAATTCTATCGTAAGACATCAACTGCCTGTTTTAGGAATTAACTACAGTTTAAAAATAATTATGACGACGATGATCTGATTCTGAAAATTACTCTATCCTAAGTTATTAACAAAAACATTATATAAAATCATAAAAAGATAGCAGAAAAGCAAAAAAGCAGTGAGAGGCTCGATGTTTTCTTCGAGTTTTAAATCTAGTTTTTAATCGACTTCAAAGGTTATCAATTCGACAGCATGTTTTAAATTTACGTAATAACGTCTAAATATGATCGAATGACTGCCTTGTTGGTGTAATGGTTGCAAACGCAGTTGGAATCCCGGGTCGGGCTAAAATTTCTTATTAGTTTTTCTGTCAAAGACTTCTCAGCAGCAGTCCGGAGTCAAGAAATCGGCGGTGATCCATCACAGTGTTTCGGAAAGCACGTGAAGCCATTGGTCCCGCGCCTGATCTTTTTCCGGTCGCGTCGGATAGCCGTCCCATCGGTCTATGAGAGTAAGGGATCAGAGTGCACCGGTGCTTGCGCATACACTCAGGCACTATAATCTATTACCCTGACCTGCGCAGATGGCTAGTCTCGAAATTAGGTCTGGAGAACATTAAGATAAATAATCTATTTCTTCATCAACATATAGTACACAAAAATATAACGAACCTTTTCCATTGTAGTGCAAATCCATCTTGACTTGCAATCGCGATAGTTTCGTTCTTTTACTGTCCTTCACTGGTATCAAAAGGAATATAGCCATTTATATTCTGACTTGTATTTACTTGTACTAGGTAGCTTCATTATGAAGATTTCTATTTAATGAAACCTTTAAATTCTAGACTGGTTTAGTCATTAGTACTTGGTAAATTCATTGCAAAGATTTCTAATTAATAAAACCTTAATAACAGCAGGTAGATATACCAAGAAATGAACGTACAGTCTTTCTGCAATCTCGGTTTTATGTGCTCTGACTACCACCACTGCTATATTAGCATAGTTATCATTAAACATTGCTTTACTGTGCCTTATAATCGCTAAAGTAGTTATCACAGTACAGTTAACATCGCAGTTAGCGGTTAAGCCCGGCTACTAACAGGGTAGTATAAGTTCTCGCTGCTTGGCAAAAGGCCAAGTCTAATTTGTGACAGTTCGGATGTTTTTTGGTTGTTCGATTGATTGAGAGTACTTTAGTAATGTAAAAGGTATAGCAATGTAACTACTGGATTTGAATTTTACTGGAATAACGTTATAATAATGACAATGATGAAGCAAATTAAAGAAGCTTAAAGATTAAAACATATAAACACTCACGCCTGTTACCCACAAAGGTAGGCAGAGACTGCGGTCTTCCATTTGGCACGATCCTGACAAACCTCTCTTGCCTCCTTTACATTCATTTACCTATGCATACATGCTCGTCGAATAAAGGTACTGTTAATCTAGCCCATCTTCAATATATCGCCAATTTGGTCGATAGACTTTCGTCTAGGGCACCCCTTCCCAACTATGACACTTCTGGAACACAGATTTGCTTTGTCACTCTTTTCTCATTTATTCTTTCTACATGACCGAATCACTGAAGCATTCCTTTCTTAATCCTGGTCACAACACCATCTTGTGTCCTAGTCGGGTAAAAGTTATCAACTTTTTTGGATTTTGTTAAACTAAGAAAAAAGTTAGCAGACTAGGACGTTGGTCGAGTCACTTGAAACGTGTTACAAAGGCCGTATAAAATGTAAAATGAAAACATTTATCCATCTAGATCGGTGATTCCCAACCAGTGGTCCACGGATCACCAGTGGTCCGAAAGAACTTCAATATGGTCCGCGAAGATTTTAATATTTTATCTACATAATCGTTTTAAATAACACATTTATTATTTTCTCGTCACGTCATGTTACCTTATTAAGTGGCGAAGCTTGCGAAGTCACTTATTGATTTCACGACGTCTGTCCGTCTGTCCGTCTGTCAGTCCGTCTGTCCCACGATTATCTCGAGAACGGTTTCGAATTTTCAAATTCTGTTTTCAGCAATCGATTACTGATCACCCAGGCATCTGAACCTCCTATTTTGAAACTGATTGCTCAACGGCAACCGTTAGAAACCGCTACAAAGCTGATAGCTTCGCCACTTTGCTATGCTGTTAGCTTGCTAGGTTTATTAGCTTTTACAATAAATACACAAATAATAATATTATATTATTAATTATGTTAAAAGTTGTGATTATAATTTTTTGTTAGATTAACACAGTTTTTTCTTTCACCTTGTGGGTCCTGCTAACTACAAAAAAATGCAAAGTAGTTCCTGGTTAAAAAAAGGTTTGCAAAACCATGATCTAGATAATGGCCAACCGGAAGGCATAGAACTTCACTGTCGCCGGATAGATGGACTTTCATGATCTCCGTCGACATAATGAGTAAGGGATTACACTGGACAGATAAGAATAGTGTCTTTTGATCTTAGAAACCAAGAGTCAAATTATGTCGCTGCGTCTTTTAAATTTATAATAGTGGAGATTACATGAACAATTCCAAATTATTATCAGAAATGTATTGAATGTAAATCCTAAAAATGAATTCATTATGTCTGAAACAGCCCTATTTGCAAATATATAAATATTTAAACTATAATTTATAAAATGTTATGTAGATGTCCTACCACGACTTACTCCGCAAAAAGGCTGTCAGCTTAAGTGGTAGAAAGTACATAATTATACCCAAAGGCATTAGGAGCATCTAGAAAGTCGAGAGCTACATTTCTTGGTGGCAAAAATAGATAGGCTTAAAGTCCTTTTTATGGACTTTATATTGCGTTTAGTATTTATTGTAGAAAAATAGGTCAGGTAAGTTTAATAAATCTTGAGACGATACTTAATTAAACGTTAACTTCGTTTAATTAAGTATCGTCATAATTTTGACATATTAATAGCTCCATATTTGTTATATTCTTTATCAGTTTGTAAAAACGCTACAGCTCAACGTGGAATTCCTCGTAGTAAAGGGGTTAGTTAGCCTTAACCAAGCTTGGCAGGCGGTTCAGCGATCTTAATCGATGTCTTATTTTCGATAGATATGCTTATGGTGACAAGTAAATCATCATCATCAACAATATCATATTAGCTCTTCATAAGTTCACTGCTGAACAAAGGCCTCCCCCAAGAAATGCCACAAAATACTGTACAGGTGTTTGCACATAACAATACAAAGTTTTTAAATCTGGCACACATAAATTTAAATATACATTACATACATTAAATATACATAAATTTTCCGAACAGGACACTTCCAAATTGATCGATGAAATATGGAAATGCATTCTATGTTTTTTTCGAATCTTACATTTGTTAATAGCCAAGGCCAGAAAACATTGAATTAAAAACTATACCCAATTTTCGTTTCAAATTTACAATTTGGCGGGAAATTTTTTTTGTATGTAAAGTAGAGAAACTCAAAATTCATACGGTTACTAAAATTTTCTACAATAAGTTGTTTTTGAAAGACTGCAGTTTATTTTGGCAGACAATTCTCCGTCTTATTCTACAGTGGCATAATGGTGCACTGGTTTTAAACGCGGGAGAACCGCCTGCAATGAAAATTATAGATGCAAAAGTTGATATTTCAAAGCTAACTTTGTTAATAATTGAAGAAGAGCCAGATTATTTTTGCGATCGTTTCGTAACCGTAGATGAAACGTAGGTACATCATTTTGACCCGGAGATGAAAAACCAAAGCAACGTGTGGAAAGGACCGTCTTCCCCGCCAGTCGAGAGATTTAAGGTGTCCGTGTCCGTTGGAAAAATAATGGCCTCTGTCTTCTGGAATGCGAAAGGTATAATAATTTCTATAATAATTTAAAGAATAAACGTCGAAGAAATTTTAGCGCTGGAGTGCTTTACATGATAATGCCCCTGCCCATCGACCTGATATTGCAGGCGCTGTTATCCGAACTGCGGGGTTCCAATTGATGCAGCATCCACTATATTCTCTGGACCTAGTTTCCAGTGATTTTTACCCTTTTACTCACCTAAAAGCACTTGCAAATTCTACGGCGGCGATGAGGTGATGTATGCTCTAGATGCGAGTCCCAGGATCAAGCCTTTTTTTCTAAGGGAATTAACCAACTTGCAATACGCTATTTATGATTAAAAGACGATTGCGTTGAAAAATAAATACATTTTACATATGCTTATCCCAGAGTTTCCTAGCGTTTTCAAAAATGTATTAACTAACCTAGTATATCATATGCCAGATTTTTAAATGATAACACCGTTTATCGGAAATTAAGGTCTTTTTGATATTTTCCATGATCCAGTCCTAACAATTCATAAGTACATTCATGGTGTTGGTTTTTCTTGGAGTGTCTCAACAATGCATCTAATTTAATAATTTTACTTAACGTTAGAAGTTTACCGTGTAGCGATTTTGTAAGAATATTCACTACCCTATGGGTGGTAAGGGTCTACCCCGTGGTTGTCGTAAGAGGCGACAGAGGAAAATAAATCAAGAGATGGGTAGAAACGTCTTCCTAATAACGACTAAAAATAAAAGAAACTTCGGTTACTAACCCGTTCGTCAAAGGTGGCAACGATGGTAAATATCCCCCCTATGAGGCAATCTATGGAGGAGGGCTATGTTCAGCATTGTAGCTTGATAGGCTGCAGCGGTAACGGTAACGTTAGAAAACCAACAAACATTTATTTTTACTTTTGAGATTAACTAATGACAAAGGCTTAACTGGAAACTTATTTAAAAAAACAGGTAAACATCTGTTTAAAAATAAACGCAGAGACTTTTTTTTATAGGATAGGGTGACAAACGAGCACTCAGTCCACCTGATGGTAAGTGCTTGCTGTGACCCATAAACATCTACATCTATCCTCAATAAAGAATCAAAATGCAGATGCGTTGTCACCCGTGAGGACTAATATTGAATGCCTCTTCTCCAGTAAAAAGGATCTCCGGTTCTCTACACTCACCATACGAAACAAAGTAGTGTCAAGAAGCCATTTTAAGCTGGTATTCTGTGAGAGCGTGGTCCTTCTCCGATCGAGCCGACCCATTCGTGCTACAACTATACAGTTAATATAGCTGCAGCATGGCTCTACCACGTGTAAAAGACTGATTAACCGTTATTTTAGCTAATAAATACTGCAGATCCCACATCTTATGCGCTCCTTCCTACGGAGATATTGTTGGTGACAATGTCATAATGAATGTACACCATTACGAAACAAAATATTTTTTTTATAGAATAAGGTTGACAAACGGGCTCACTTCACTTGAAGGTTTTTTTTTATAGGATAAGGGTGACAAACGAGCACACAGTCCACCTGATGGTAAGTGGTTGCTGCGGCCCATAGACATCTACATCTATCCTCTATTACAAATCAAAATGTAGATGCGTTGTCACCCGTGAGGACTGAGATAGAATGCCTCATTTCCAGCAAAAAGGGCCTCCGGCCACCTGCACTCCCCAAGCGAAACGCAGAGGTAAACCTCTACTTCACGCTGGTTTTCTGTGAGGTCGTGGTACCACCCCGGTTCGAGCCGGCCCATCTGTGCGACAGCAAAAGCTGCCGCGTGGCTCTACCACTGTTAAGATGGGTAAATGCTATGACCTATAATTAATAAAACGGTTGTTCAATAAAGAATCAAAATCCAGATACATACATTATCACCCTGAAGCCTAAGATGGAATGCCTTGTTTCCAGTAAAAGGGGTGTTCGGTTCTCTAAAGTCACCATATACAAAACACAGCAACATCAAGCTGCTATTTTACGCTGGTACTGTGGGAGTGTGGTCCTTCCCAGGTCGTGCCGACCCGTGCTACAACTATAATATACCTGCAGAATGGCCCTATCACGTAAAACCAAATATATCAGATATTTATACACCATGAAGTAACACACTAACACTAAGGGTAAGTAAGTACACATGTGTAACGTGTATACGAGTAAAAACATTGTCAAAGATCAATCGCAGAGTCACGTCAGAATGGCTTCTCGATTCAAACAAACATTGCCTTCGACTATAAAGCCTGTTATAATCGTAAAAGTGTCGTATACTTGTCGTTAACGTGTCACATTCGATGCAGGTGTTGTAAACACAGTTTGATTGGCACTAAATTTTAATTGTGTTCTGTGACGATCAGATTTAATAGAACGAGTGTACGCTTACGGTTGGGACGAATGTCTTTTAGATTATTTTCTGTGGAAATTGCTCAGATTGTTTTAATTTTTAAACGTTTTTTTAATTTAAGAATGTTAAAGAGAAAAAATCGAAAAAAATCAACTCGCAGGATAAGTTTTGTTAACTTTGTATCTCTACCGTAATCGATAGGGATACGTAATATCATAAGCAATAAATATTTCTGTCCTAGGGTCAAATTTGTGGCTATGTCTTTGTTTTTTTTTATATAAAATTAGGGTGACACATGAGCACACAGTCCACTCGATTGTAAGTGGATGCTGTGGTCCATAGACATCTGCATATATCTTCGATTAAAAATCAAAATGCAGATCTTATTTCTCGTTTCTAGTAAAATAAGAAGAATCAAAGTCAACAAAAATAGGAGACCAGTTCAATAGTTAAAGATATTAAACAGCCTTAAAAACTCATTCCGATCTCGGCAGATATCCTTTTCCTTCAGCAACATCTGCGAAACGAGAAATGTGTGATACATTTATCGTCATTCCACGTGAAGAGTATATCTTCTCAAAAAGGGAAGAACTTTCGCCTGGTTAGAATGTAGATCCGGACAACGATGGCGGCAATCTATCTAAACCTGACTGTAACAAATTTGAGGGACTGGTCAAGAGAAACATTTCCAAAAGCGAGGATATCTGCTACTGATACTAACTATTTAGTACTACTACTAACACATACAAATTGACAAACTGTGGATCCTGGACTGATAAGGAACTATACCATCCATTAGCATTATAGCCTATCAAGAGTCCACAGCTGAACGCAGACCTTCTCCATAGATTGCCTGATAGGGGGGATATTTGCCATAGTTACCACGCTTGGCAAGCCGCAGTTTTATTTCCTGGCTCAGTTTCCCTCTGCCGTCTCTAACAACACCCACGGAATGATATGGGGTAGTGGATATTCTTACAACGCCACTACACGTTTAGATGAGATAAGGAGCGGAGGAAGATAAATTTATACGTAATTACGTGTGGTTTGTGTAAGGTTTCGATGAAGTCCCATTACGTGCTTAATAGAAAAATGAACCAAATATATTTTAAGTTTAACAAGAATCAAGTCTTAACTCATATTCAACACAAGGTCGTATTGTACGCATCGAACAAGAATAGGCAGTCACTTAGCAAGAGTTTGTCAAAGCTCCTTATCTCACTCGCGCTAATCTATGACAGCGTAGTACTACCGGGGCACTAATTGGCAGGCACTTAGCACCGACGGTGTGGAGGTCGATTTATGTGACAGCACTGTATGAAATGCCGATGTAATCTCCGTTATATGGCGGGAATTATAGTTTGTGTGCTTCGCAGAGATCCAGTTTATTGTTAGGAAAGAGCGTTTTTTTTTTCTAAAATAAGGGTGTTAAACGATCGCACAGTCTATCTGATGGGATTGGATGCCGTGGCTCAGACAACTACATATTTCATCTCGATTAAGAATGAAAATACAAATGCGTTGCCACCCTTAAGAACGAAAAATAGAATGCTTCGTTTCCAGTTAAAAGGACTCCTGTCCTATACACTCACCATACGAAACATAGCAATAAGCTTCTATTTCTCGCTGGTATTCTGTGATACCATGGGTCTTCGCCGGTTGAGCCGTTCCATTCTAGGTACAACCATTAGCTGCAGTGTGGCTCTATCGTACGCTATCTAAAAGTCTAAAAAAGTATGGCGTTCGATTTATTAATGTATGAGTTTTACCTTTTTTATTTTATAACAGCAGAAGAGGCGTAGTAAAAAATCTTTTGCTAATAAATATGTAATTTAAGAGGCTCTGAAAAGCTTTCTAGTTAATCTGCATTTTATTATCTCGTTACTAAGATAAACAATAACTAAATACGAGCAATAGACGTATAAATTCTATTATTTATATATTTATATTTCTATATATATATTTGTATTATAATAAAAAGTTCCATACCCTAAAGTACGACATAAGCAACAGATTTAGCAAAAACGTTGGGATCATCCGGCGAGAAGCACACCCGCCCCAAGGGTAGGATGCAAAGAAAGACCGCATATTTTCCTAATCAGCTGACCTATAGTGCCAAACACAGCGGCAGCCTGCAGAAAGCAAGCGCGATTTCAGCGTCAGTGGCACCACAATCCGTACTAGACAATGGTCCGAGGAGCCGAGAGAGGCATCGACGGAGACCTGGTATCTGTCCGGATGAGAGGTCAGCAGAAGGTCCAACAGGGAAGGTGCATGATTCTCCACATCTGGAATCCGCGTAGGCGTAGTAACCAGTTGTGTCAGACCATATGCCAAGGCAAAATGATTAACAGATCTCCCCGCATGATCGGTTAAACGTGAACCAAGCCCTTCAGCGTGGTGGGCGTTAAAATCGCCAAAGATCACGATGTCTGCAGATGCGACCTGTTGTAGCAAGGAATCTGTAGTCATTTGTACGTTGACGAGTCAGTCTGTTTCAGCATTACCGCTATGGGACCTAGAGGCATTATGGATATAGAGGCACACGTAGACGCGCGGATGGTCGTCGCTGTCTACGCGTAGCCAAAGGATGGACAGGTCCGAACCTTCAACACTGCCGATGCGTCGAGAACAGATGTCCTCTCTGACGTTTACGCAAACTCTTGCCCGAGGCACAAAGGAGTGTTCCAATTTGTACCCCGGGTAGAAGAGATACGAAGTATCAGCCGGAGGGGACACCTGCGTCTCGGTCAGAAAGAGCAAGGCCGGCTTCGCCGTCTCGAGATGGTAGTGTACGGCGTTTAGGTTCGAGTGAAGTCCTCTGATGTTGCAGAAATTCACGGATAGCGTGGCAGGGGGGCGCCTTGGTCTTGTTGCTCAGTTTGCCCAGAGCAGTTATTATTTTGAGCGGAATTTTGACCCCCCCAGAATACGCGGGGCAGCCTGAGCACCCACACGCAGGACCACTCCTTGGTCGTGGATGCTCAGCGAGGGATTCTCCAGGGGTGCTGGTACCCTCCTAGGGTAGTCTTTCATTTAATTTCGCTACCATGTTGATTGGGGGGGGGGGGGGGGGAATTGGGTCACCATACGAAACGCAGATCAGAGCTTCCACTTCATATCGGAATTCTGTGAGGTCGTGGTACCAACCCGGCTCGAGCCAGCCCATACGTGCAACAGCAAAAGCTGCCGTGTGGCTCTACCACCGTTAGAAACAAGAAAACATTTCTCTAAAATTAAAATAATATGTAACAATTACGTACAACACGAGTAAAATATTAATTAAGAAAAAAGAGTTAGTTAAGGGATCCAGTGTCATGAAAAGGGCAAAAGTTATATTACAATTAAATCAACACATGATTAAAGTATAGCAAATAGATTAGTCGTATGGCAATATTACTAAAGATTTGAATCAATACTTAAATCATAATTGTTTCATAGAAAACATATGGAAGATGATATGGAAGTGTTCAAATGTTAATAGATACCACTAAAACTTTTATATTTAGGCGATTGCTACACGGATTCTTGGATTAAAACATTTATTGACCAATATTACAACTTTGAAATACTCCATAAATGTTTAAAGGGACCGACGCCTGTCTTAAATAGAAGCAACAGAAGCGTTTCATACACCGTCACACAGTAGTATCACTCTAAACCATAATGTCTTTCAGTTCATAATCGCATAGAAACGTTTAACCAAAGTCCACTTAAGTTAGACCACTAAAAGCCATAAAATTCTACACTAGTTATGGGTTATTTAGGGTGACGTTACGGGTCCCATGCTCTTAAATTATTATTGCGTTAGAAGTAGAATCTTAGATTTAATTTAATAAATAATATAAAGTATTATTACTGTAATAAAGTTTTTAAATTAAATAACAAAGGCCCCATTATTAGTAAACAGGACGCCCGAATCTTCCCTGTAATCATGACCTGTACTATATTCTGTATATCTATACTGTGAGATGAAATAAACGATGACGTAATCCCTGAACAAATTAACGAACAAGCAATGATTTTAAGACGAGAAGGCTACAACGAAGGTTGATTGTGTTCATGAGTAATCAACTCTAAGTAAATCACTTCGGAATTACCCATGACGGCCACTCTCCGCTTCTCGATCTCAATGTACTCAGATATCCGTCACAATCTGTACAGTTTGAACTGAGGCGATCTAATTAGAACATTACTCACACTGTGACAGATACTAAATTACACGGCGTTTTAATTACTGGTGTAATATGATTAATTTTATTATGTTATTGTAAATAATTTATGTTAATAAAACTAGCACGATGTAAAATTATATTCAAAAAAAATCAATGACAGAAGTTTCTTCTAAATCATTGGTAAAATGACCTTCAATAAGAATTACTTGTAATCTATATTGAATAAAAGTTATTCTATTTCATTATATTCTATTTGTTTAAAAATTACTATTATATCTATTTTTATGTAATTTGTAATAAATTCCTGATTTATTTATTTTCCCAAAGGTACATAAACATAAAAACAAAATCGTAGTGAGAAATCAATGATAACTTGATACTAAATTTTATAAAACTCTGAAACACGAGCCAGCAGGTGAAGAGGTCTTACACAACATTGTTTTCCCTCAAGGCAGTTTTACGATGGGCCGGCGGAGCGTGGGTCGGAAATGTGGTGCCTGTAGACACGAAACAATGCGCTGGTGTCGACACACTCCGCTTAATACCCGAACTTGCGGCGTTAGCAATTACCGGATGGCCATTTATTGTCCGAATTGAATGTCGCTTATTTGTGGCCAAGTATTACATGAGAAAAATCGAGGGTCGTATTGGTTATTACAAAAAAATCAAACAATGCTAAAACTTGTACAATTAGATTTTTTCTTTGGTTAAGAGAATTCGTAGACCAGAATTACTACTGCTATGGTTATCATTCAATTCGTTTGGGCAGCGTTTGAGCAATTACGGCACATCTTCTCGTCAGGTATACCTTAAAACTTGAAAACGAAACTGTACAACCAGTGCGTGTTGCCAGTGATGACCTATGGAACTGAGACGTGGTCCTTCACTGCTGGCCGGAAGAGGAGGCTCAAGGTCGCTCAGCGAGCTATGGAGAGAGCTATGCTCGGAGTTTCTCTGTGTGATAAACATAGAAATGAGGATATCCGCAGTAGAACCAGAGTGACCGACATAGCCCAACGGATTAGTAAGCTGAAGTGGCAATGGGCCGGCCATATAGCTCGAAGAACCGTCAAACGATGGGGAAAAAAGGTTCTCGAGTGGCGGCCTCGTACCGGCGAACGAAGTGTAGGGCAGCCCCCCACTAGATGGAGTGACGACCTGGTAAGATATGCAGGAAGTCGATGGATGCAGGTGGCTCAGGACCGTGCTTTGTGACATTCTTTGGGGGAGGCCTATGTTCAGCGGTGGACTTGTGAAGGGCTGTAATGATGGTGATGATGATGATGGTTATCATCGTTAGCTCTCCAACCATTGTTTAAATCTTATTATCTATAAATCCTATCGTGAAAAAGATTTGCTTCAAGGGAACAAGCAAGTTTATTAGTACTTACAAACATGGTTGAGGTACGTTACTAGTGCATGATGGAGGTACGCATTAAGTATGCTAAAAAGTTTATATGTTCTATAGAGATAGGAAGCTCTATTCTAATCTTTACTTCACATGCTAGAAGGCGAAGGAATTGAAGGCGCAACGGCATTTTACCAGAGACCCGTTTTGCTGGAAAAGAGGCATTCCATCTTAGAGGATAGATGTAGATGTTTATGGGCCACAGCAACCACTTACCATCAGGTGGATGTTGTGCTCGTTTGTCACCCTATACTATAAAACAAATTAAGCCAGTAGATACCAACGTAATTGAAACTTTCATTTATGCTACATTAGAGCGATGAAGAATCTCGCAGACTAACTGATAGTACGTAGGCGCTATATTTTTCTAAAGTTTATAGCGCCTACCTAAAAAAAATAAACAAAGCTTGTTTTCGTACAAACTGCGAACGTTTGACCAATTTTAAACAAAGCTCAGTTGTGCATGCCGGCAAGTTAAGATTATTTTCTCTATGCCCCTAATTATTTTCTGTCTTAGCATTCAGACTGAATGTGTATTGCTATAATGTAATTTTTACGGTTGTAAGATTTTTTCCAAGGGGAGACAAACGCTGCACACAGACCACCAAAAAGGATGTTGTGCCTCTATAATTAAAATGCTTTTGAATTTTCATCATTGAGGACTACTAAAGAATACCTCATTACCAGCAAAAAGAATCTTTGGTTCTCGGTATTCTCCAGTCGCAGCAGCAACTTGCTTTTTTATAGGATAAGGGTGACACTCGGTCACATTTTCCACTTGATTCTAGGTGGATACTGTGACCCATAGACATCTACATCAAACCTCAACTAAGAATTAAAATGCAGATGCGTTGTCACCCCTGAGGACTAAGATGGAATGCCTCGTTTCCAATAATAAGAAACACAGCAGCATAATTTACGCTGGTATTCTGTGAGAGCTTGGTCTTACCCCGGCCGACTTACTCGTGCCAAAACCATAATAAAGGTGCAAAGTGGCTCTACCACGTATAAATGTGCTACTATTTAACTTTGGTATTCTGTGCGAGCGTTTTTTTTATGGGATAAGGGTGACAAACGAGCACACAGTCCAGCTGATGGTAAGTGGTTGCTGCGGCCCATAGACATCTACATCTATCCTCTATTACAATTCAAAATGTAGATGCGTTGTCACGCGTGAGGACCAAGATGGAACGCCTCATTTCCAGTAAAAAGGGCCTCCGGCCACCTAAACGTTACGTTAGTGCGAGCGTTAAGACGTTAAGACTATTTTAGGTATATCAAATATAAACTATAATGATTTTGCTAAACGTACTTTTTATACCTACATTATGTAACTTAAAAATGAAATATGACGAAATACTCAAATTTTAATAAAGGTTTTAGCCGCACGCGTTTCACTTTTCAACTTGTTTTCTAACTTGAACGTTGCTCTTAACCTATTTATAGCGGGCACTTAACCTTAAATTTCAGCGGTGCTTAACGAAGTATGACTGGGAACGCGGCTAATGTAACGGAACTTTTTTATTACTATTATAATTCAACGCTTGACTACTATCTCACCTGGTGGTACGTGGTGATGGAGCCGAAGATGGTGATGCGCGCCGACTTAACAAAAGCCTATTCACTCTTGCCTTAAAGACACCCACACCCTCATTGTGATCGGATGGAAAAACAGATTTTGGCAAGTTATTCCTATTCTTTTCAGTACGCATGAACGATTAAGCAAAACCCTTGGTCCTGGTGAGCTGAAAATGCCTGTGTTAGGAAGTGGTTCACGATAGTAGTTGAATGGCGGATTCGAACCCACGAGCTTTTGAGGTCGCGGTTCGCCCCCTGTTGTTAAGTATGCTACTGTCGCTTATTGGTCATAACTTCCAAGCTTAACAGACAGAAGGAACGATTTTCTGCCGACTTCCAAAAAGGAGACGGTATTCAATTCGACTGTATGTTTTTTTTATGTGTGTTACCTCATAACTTTGTACAGGATGAACCGATTTCGATGATTCTTTTTTTATATGAAAGCTGATACTTCTCGTCTGGTCCCATATGAATTTGATCAAGGTCAGACCGATAGTTTTTGAGTTATTCTTAATAATTTATATTGAAGTCGGCAGTACAACATTTTTTATTTTAAATTATGTGTAACTTATGTGCATCGTGTGTCGAGTAACGAAATAGTGATAAAACTATATTTCTTTTCATCATTACAGATAATGCATACAGCAAAGGAGTGGAATACTTTGCCGGCGTCTGTTTTTCCGTTCGAATACAATCTGGGCGTCTTCAATACAAGAGTGAATAGGCTTTTTTTACGCTAAGACAGTGCGATTTACTATCTAGGGCTTACCACCAGGTGGGATCGTGGTCAAGCACTATCTTATAATAAGTAAAAAAAAAATATAGCCAGATTCCAATAGTTATTATACTTAGTCGGGTCATAAGTTCTGTCAAACACGTGGAACCTCTTTCTCAAACAATGTTCAAAAACACACTAGATATTTCAACAGGACTCTGCACCAGGACCAGCTCGTAGGGCACGAAGCACGCAAAACTGGTTGACCGCCCGTGGAATTGACTTTATCGGACATGAATATTGACCCTCTTCTAGTCCAGATTTAAACCCACTGGATTACTAGATATGGCAAAATTTGGAGAAGAAAGTCTGCGCTAAACCTTTTCAGAATTTTGGAATCTCTCCGAGCATCTTTGCATAAAGCAGCGGAAGAAATAGATATGAATGCGGTGCGTGCTGCGATTGATGATTGGCCGCGTCGATTAAGGGCATGTACCATGTATTCAAAATAGGGGAGGGCATTTTGAATAATGTAAATAAAATTGTATTCTAAATTAAATTACTTTTCATTTCAAATGCATATAATTTATACAAAAAGTGTATCATTAATTTTATAAAAAGTTTTTGACAGAACTTATGACGTAACTAAGTATTATGGATGGTGGAATTATATAGGTATACATAAATAGTTATTTCACTGTGGTGATATGACCATAAGAATATATTGACGTTGCAAAAGAATTTCTCTTCTACTAATTTCGTCATCTGTTATCCTCGATATGAATCAAAAGGCATTGACACCCCTGAGGACTGATGCAATGCCACGTTTGCAATAAAAAGGGCCTACAGGGTGGGTACTTCGATGCCGGCTATTACGGTGCATTAATTAATTACGTACGATATTTTCATCTTAATAATTTATAATAAGATACTGGCTGGATAACTGGCGTTTAATCATGAAAAATCTAATTTATTAAAAAGTTAACTTCATAACGATAGCGCCATTACACGCACCTGATCACTCCTTCCTCGTTAACATACATCCGTCTCTATCGCACTCCGGCTGTTGGTAGACTCATTAAATTCTAGTGCGGTTATTAGATCACGGGAATTGAGTTTTCCAGGCTACCTCTGCTCGTCTGTGGCGTTAATACGTTATCTAGTCTTTAGCTTGATTACCGACTGTTGAAATGATACCGTAGAGAGTATAAAACGCTCGATTATGTCGGTTTTAGTGTTTAATAAACTGTTCCATAACTTGAGGATAACGCAATATATTTTTAAATGAATTGGCAAGGCTGAATTCGAACTGTATATATTTTAATGTCATATAAGAATAAGTTGCCAGCATCTGTCTTTCCATCCGATTACAGTGTGGGTGTCTTCAAGGCAAGAGTGAATAGGCTTTTGTTAAGTCAGTGCTCTTCACCATCTTAAGCTACATCACCACTTACCATCAGGTGGGATCGTAGATAAGCGCTGGCTTAGTAGAATATTAAAAAAAATATATATTTTTCATAGTCTTATTTCATCATCATTACAGTCCTTTACAGATACACTGCTGAACAAAGGCCTTCCCAAAAGAATGCCACAAAGCACCGTCCTGAGGCACCTCCATCCAACGACTTCCTGCATATCTTACCAGGTCGTCTCCATGTCGTGAGGGCCGTCCTATACTTCGCTTACCACTCTCGAAACTATTACGTTCTTATTTATTACACCATAAATATAAGTGCAATAATAAATAAACTAATTTATGGCCTTTTGCCAAGCAGCGATCGAAGCGATCTTACCAACTGTATATTCGTTTGTCACCCTTAATCTACAAAAAAAATCACCTTCTGGATTCGTCCTAGAGTCTTCACGAAGTTCGTAACTGATGGTGACTATTTCCACGTTTAACACTGCATCGTTTACTGTCCCTAATATTCCAAATTGGCGATGAAAATAAATCAACACATTTCGTTCCGTGGGAGTCGTAAGCGTCGACTTGGGACTTACAAGAAAGATAATACAGCTTCCGATAGCTGGTGCTATAATCATCTCGTTTACCAGACGTTTTGATAACGAGACCCGCGACGGGATGCTGCATTAAAGATTCAAGACATCTGGTACTGGATTCACCTCTAACACATGGTGAGTAAGACAAACCCTCCATATAATGGGGGAGGCTCACATCCAGCTTTGAGCTTATACAGGCTGATAAAAAAGAAAATGAAGATGTTAGAAAGTCACTTTTACTGTTATAGCCTATTAGAAGCCCACTCAGGCCTCCCCGTAGATTGTCCCATAGTCAGTTATTTTCAGTAGGAAGACGCTGCTACCCATTTGTTTCTTTGTTGTCCTCCTGACTGTTTATTTTGTTGCCGTTTCCCTCTGTCGCTTCTTACGACGCCCATAAGTTTATATGGGATAGTGGATAAACTGTCACTGCCATTACGCGGTAAGAAGGTGGACCTTAAAGTGCCAGATTTAAGATGTGTCTATAATCAAAATCGATCTGGATGTCATCATTATATTTTATTTGTTTGGAACGATATTAGTTCCTATAAAAATTACCCGCACTCCAATAAACAACTTCCCGATTATAGCTCTCAGAGTAATGAATCCGGCCTGACACAGCAACAGGACGTGCTTCGGTCCAACCACTTGACATGATCCAGGATGTTGATATTAGGGTACACAGCAAACGAGTTCGAGTGTCACTATCGAACTGTCACTTATGATTTAGATTGGTGACCTTCCTTCTGTGTGAACAAACATATAGTTTTACTATTCTAAGCCAGCGCTTGACTACAATCATACCTGATGGTAAGTGGTATGCAGCCGAAGATGGTGAAGCGCACTGACTAAACAAAAGCTCTTTGTCTTGAAGACACCCACATTGTAATCGGATGGAAGGACAGATGCTGGTAACTTATTCCAGTCCTTTGCAGTACGCATGACGAACGATGTAGCGAACGGTTTGGTTCGAATGTGTTGTAAGTCGACAATGAAAGGGTGGAGACTGGCCGAACGTCTGGTTGTCCGATGGTGGAAGGGAGCGGAAGGAAGTAAATTATGCAATTACTGAGCGACAGTTGTTTTTTCTTTATAAAACTGGAGTGACTGTTATTTACGTGGCAGGGCCATGCTGTAACTATATTGTGTTTGCAGCACGAATGGGTCGGCTCAACCGCGGTAGGACCACGCTCTCACAGAATACAAAAATACCAGTTTAATGCTGCTGTGTTTTGTATGGTGAGTGCAGAGAACCGGAGACCCTTTTTACTGGAAACGAGGCATTCCATCTCAGTCCTCAGGGGCGACAACGCATCTGCATTTTGATTCGCAAACGAGGATAAATGTAGATGTCTATGGGCCACAGCATCTATCTACCATCAGGTGGACTGTGTGCTGATTTGTCATCCTTATTCTATAAAAAAAGTGAATTTACAGTCCATTTGATGGTAAGTGGCTACTGCAGTCCATAAACGTGTAGTATTTATCCGGAGTACCACCGTACTACTAGGCAGGAAAAGAACCCTACCATCTAATATATTAACAACTATGAACAGACTATCATTAGCGATGAAGAAGAGATAGCGGTATAATCTACTTACACCAGACATAAAATCACCTGAATCGGTGACGAGAAGCATTGATTTTATTTTTTCTTTCTAAAGGTGCGAGGCGTTTGGTACTGCAATCGCTAATCCACCTGCAACGTGCGACCATTATGGGCTAACCATCCTTACGCGGAGTCTCACCCGTCCAAGGGAGCTCAACAGTGGACTTGTACGCGCTAATGATGTTTGAATCTGAAGGTAATGATGGATGGCATGTGTGATGGTGGCTCTTACAACACGTATGAGGTGATACACTCGCTACCACACTCCAAGTATTCACTTTTTTATAGAATAAGTGTGACAATCGAGCTCACAGTCCACCTGATGGTAAGTGGATGCTGTGGCCCATGAACATCTAGATCTATCTTCGTTTGCAAATTAAAATACAGATGCGTTGTCAGCCGTGAGGACTAAGATAGAATGCCTCTTTTCCAGTAAAATGGGTTTCCGGTTCTCTGCACTCACCATACGAAACACAGCAGCATTAAGCTACTATTTTGCGCTGGTATTCTGTGAAATCGTGATCCTTCCCTGATCGAGCTGACTGGTTCGTGCTACAACTATACTATTAATATAGCTACAGCATGACTCTACCATGTATAAAAATTTGTAATGTATGATATGTAATGAATGAATGAATTTTTTCATTCATTCATTCATTACAGCCTATCAAAAGTCCGCTGCAGAACATTGACTTCTTCTATAGATTACCTCTTAAGGAGGATTATAGTTACAGCAGCAGTATCGTTCTGATAACAACATCTTCAGTTTTAGTTTTTCTTTGTCGCCTCTTACGACACCCACGAGACGATATGGGGTTAGGGATATTCTTACACCGCCACTACACGGTAATTTTTAATTGGTAGCCCAAATTATATAACTAGGTTTTTTTTTATTTAAAATGAATGAATATATTGTTTGGGCATGTAGAAAGAATGAATGAGGAAAGAGTGACAAAGCAAATTTATGTTGCAGAGGTGAACGGCAGAGTCGGGAAGGGACGCCCTAGGCGAAAGTTTATCGACCAAATTGGCGATATATTGAAAACGGGCCAAATCAAGAGTACCTTTAACCGACGAGTGTGTATCCGTAGGTATATGGATGTGGAGGAAGCTAGAGAGGTGTGGCAGGATCGTGCCAAATGGAAGTCTATAGTCTCTGCCTACCCTTCTGGGTGAGAGGCGTGAGTGTTTATTTTATGTTATGAATGAATATCATATCATTATTCATTCAAATGTCCGTGCATTTGAGGAATTAAAATCTGCTTTTAGCGCAATTCAGAGCTTTTTTACCTCGAAAAATTATCCACCGAAAGCGACGAGTGCAAAAAGTAACAAATCCGGATGTTTCCGGATGAAAGCAGTAAAAACCGGTTCAAAAGGGCGAAATGCAAGTCGAAACTAATGATTATGCGATGCATAGTCGAATCTGCGACGGGCCTTTACAAAGTCAGCTTTTGTGAAGTTTTTGTGATGGGAACAGGGGGTTTTCATCCGTAAAAATATAGAAGTTCGATTGAAATTTGAATCTCATGCTGAAAAATTTTCCAGGCGTTCTACATCGTATGTGTTTGACAGTTACCTTATAAACTGAGCTAAAATTATCGGCACGCCAGCGTTGAATTTTCGACTTTATTACATGTACATAACCTTTGAAACTTAAAGGAATTACTCATCATTCAAAAACGTTGAACCAAGCCTTCTGAGCTTACAATATAATAGAATTTCGTGAATATAATTGATATGCAATACTCGCTCTTATCTGTACATAGTAGTGATCAATTTCAATTGTGAGGAGTGGTTAGTTACGTTCGAGGGAATTGAAAATCTATTGCAAATATATCAAGGCTGAGGTTTGTTTGATTAAATTATCTTAAGCTGTTGTTCTAAGGATATAGGCACAGTTGGTGCTGAAGTAACAAGGTTGCATTGATATTAAAAGTCTTTAAAGTTGTCTCTTATAGCGTAAATGTATAAAATGTCATATTATATATTATATAATATGATTGTCTCATTTGTTTAATGGTCGTAAGTGCGACGGCTGATCAGGTGGTCCCGCGTTTGAATCCCGGGTAGGGATAGGAACCAGTTATTCAGTTTATCTGTCAAGAAATTCTCAGGAGTCAATATCGGTGGCGTTTTACTCCAGTGCCTCCGTAAGCACGTGAAACTGTTGGATTTGTAGTCTGTCTGTACCTGAACTCTAAACGCTCGTGTCGGATTGTCCCATCGAGCTATAAGAATGAGGGAATAGAGAGTGTATTATTTGTGCTTGCGCACACGTTCGTGTAATATAATCCTGTCTTGCTAGATGGCTAGTCTTTGTTTCCGCTGTGCTAAATGCGCGAGGACATTTATACATAGTTGTATATTTTTGTAAGGATAAGAGTGGTAAAGGAGCACACATTCCACCTGATGGTAAGTGGATGTTGTGGCCCAGGGACTTTTATCCTTAATTAAGAGTCAAAAGGCAGATGTGTTTGATCATCCCTGAGGTCTGAGATGGAATACCTCGTATCCAGTAAAAAGGGTATTACGCTAGTCTGTGAGAGTGTGGTTCTTCCCCAATCGAATCGACTCATAAGTTCTGCAATCATAATATAGCTGCAGCATGACTTTACCACGGACAAAAACAATGCTTATTTTTTGCCAACTTAAAATTAATATAATTATTTAATGGCCTGGATGTAAGTTTCCCAAAAAACTAAAAATTAATAAAATATGAAAATACCGCTGGTATTCTGTAAGAGCGTGTTCTTTCACCGGTCGAGCTGACCCCATTTATATATCTACATAATGCAGCGTGGTCCAACCACATAAATTATATTTTTATTTATTTTACCGGTAAAGAGCGGTTTAAAATTCTGCAACCACAAACACGTTGCCTAATAAAAACCTTAGCAGCGAGGATGTGCTTCGAAAATGACCGGTAAACTTCACTTTTTATTTAACCGTCGGCAGTGGCCACTTACGACCTGCAATTACGTTTGCTTCATTAACTGTTTAAACGCGTTATATTACATTACATATTACATTAAACGTTGTGAGATTACAGATAATTAATTTACTTTATTTAAAAAAATAACAAAGGCATTCCATCTTAGTCCTCACGGCTGACAACCCATCTGCATTTTATTCGCAAACGACGATAGATGTAGATGTCTACGGGCCACAATAACCACTTACCCTTTTTTTGATTGACTGTGTGCTCGCTTGTCACCCTTATCCTATAAAAAAAACTGCATGTTTTTTTTATAGGATAAGGGTGACAAAACCTCTGAGAAAGATGTAATAACTCACATCCTGATACTGGCTCTCTATCTCTATACCCTTCACAGTTTTTTCGTATATAACAAGAAGTACAAGGCAACACCATTTCGAGACTACCTACCCAGAGAGACTCCTAGGCATTAAAGGAATCCTATTTCCGCTATTTCGTCCAAAAAATACAGCAATCAGTCTAAAATGATTACAGCTTTTTAAGCGTAACAGGTTAAACAAATGTTTCCAAATTAAAACGTGAATTCAGAGATAATTCGAACGTTTACCTGTAATTAGTAAACACGAAAATACAAGTAGGTGTATGTAGTTTATAAACGAAATGTTGTAGTGGGCGGGTTTCTTACGGCGCGGGAAACTGATGGCAAATTTGTCGCCATCGCGCGCCACGCGGTGCATCGACCCCGATTGTTCAGAGTTTTTGCCGCGGAACGATACGCCCGCGCGGGAAATCTCACAGGGTTGCCAGAAAGCGTTCATTTTAATAAAATCTTCATAGATCTAATATTTTTAAATATAACATAATATATTTTGTCAGTCTGTTTTTTAAATAATTTAAAAACATTTTATAAAAAAATTCATGGTCTAGACCTAGATAAAATAGTTTTTCACCAAATAACAGCTAGTAAAATAATAAATTACAAAATACGTACATATTGATAAACTCCCTAAGTTAATAGAGGTAATAAAAATAAGGTACAATATTACATATAATTTGCTTAGTGATTAAATAGTATTCAAAATATAATTAATTTCCCAGATAACTTAGCATTGTATTAAGGTTGCGGTGTAAGAAAATCAATCATCTTATTTAGTATCGTGAATGTTGTAATAGCTGTCTACGAAGAATTTTAAGCGCTCACTGTAAATTAGTATAATATACATGGTACGCGAGCAACCTGAGTCTGATCTCGGCGGCAACGAAATTGTCAGTTGCAGTTTTAAGTGCTGATTTACTAAGTTCTCAGCGGTAAAACTACTTGAGGAGTAACCATAATATAGTTACAGCGTGGCTGCAACTATATTATGGGTGCAGCACAAATGGGTCGTCTCGACCGCGGAAGGACCACGCTCTCACAGAATACCTGCGTAAAATAGCGGCTTAATGCTGCTGCGTTTCGTATGGTGAGTGTAGAGAACCGGAGATCCTTTTTACTGGAAAAGAGGCTTTCCATCTTAGTCCTCACGGGTACAACGCATCTGCATTTTGATTCGCAAACGAGGATAGATGCAGATGTCTATAGGCCACAGCAACCACTTACCATTAGGTGGACTGTGTGCTGGTTTGTCACTGCTATGCTATAAAAAACATGGGTTCTTAGGAATTCATACACACTTATAGTTGATATTGAAGCTTTTCTAGATTTACTGAATGTAAAATAAAAGATCTCCAAGAATGTCACAAAACACGGTACAGCCAGTACCGTGTTTTGTGACATTCTTGGAGAGGCCTATGATCAGCAGTGGACATCTGAAAGGCTATAATGATGATGATGACGTAGATTAAATATATATAAACTTAAATCGCTCCACAAGAATTCCATCTATTTTAATTAATATCAAGAGCACTATCTTCAAATAAATATTTTTAAGCTATTGGTTTAGTACGGACACAGTGAACGAGTACGGACCTTGTTGCTTACTTACTTACTTAGCACTTATTTGCATTTCTTTAGAATCGTTACCATTCGCTATATAATTGTTATTGAGTTTTGTGGAGATTTGGTTTTAATTTAATGAATTAATAAATTTCTATTTTATTCCTTAAATCCTTTTAATTATGGGTGCAGTTTAATGAATTAATGGAATATACTTTATTGTACATCAATAAATAAGAGAAAAAAAAACAGCAACAAATTATATAAATGTACAAATAATAACCTTATCGCTTAGGCAAGCACATTGCAAAGGATAATGTTAAGTTATTAAAAAATACACACGACATACGTTACATACATACATAATATAATAAAGACGGCTCCGTGGCACAGTGGCTTTGCAATGAGTTACTGCACTGAGGGCAGCGGGTTCGAATTCCGCACGGAAAAAGTACTTGAATAGCCTAAAAATAATTGTTCTGGGTCTTGATGTTTGCCTTTGTGCAATTTATGTTTGTAAACTGCCTCCACAATACAGGAGAAAATCCTAGTGTGGGGGGTAACATTTAAAAAAAAAGAAAAAGGAATAATAAATACATAATTGTCATCTTTTTGTGATCAGTGGTTACCCTGAGCACGTAAATTTTGTATGAATAATACACGTCTGTATCCCATCATGTGGCAACCCTAGAAATGAAGTCGGCGAAACAACTGTCAGGGCCACTACCGCGTTCCGTCGCCGATCTTGAGCTTGTTCATTTTAATTACGCACTCGACCTGTGAGAGGCTCGGCATTATGATAAGGCGAGTAGGGCATGGAGTCCGTGTGATATTACGTCATGGAGGACAGCGTCATTTTAAAATGATTATAAACGGATACTGAAAGAAACCTGTAAATTTGAACTAATCGAAAAATGTAATGGCTTACCTTATATTTACGCGAATACTACACATTAAATGAAACTAATTTTACGGGTTTTAACGTGTTTAATTTTAAGTTTTTAATTCCCGCGGTTTACACCACCCATGGTCACGGTGGGGATTGAGGTGTTCTGTGTAGATCGGACCAAAGATTAATATTTAAATGTTGAACGTATACTTCGTACAATACCTCAAAACCTTAAAACGAAATTGTACAACCAGTGCGTGTTGCCAGTGATGACATACGGAACTGAGACGTGGTCCTTCACTGCTGGCCGAATGAGGAAGCTCAAGGTCGCTCAGCGAGCTATGGAGAGGGCTATGCTCGGAGTTTCTCTGCGTGATAAACTCAGAAATGAGGATATTCGCAGTAGAACCAGAGTGACCGACATAGCCCAACGGATTAGTAAGCTGAAGTGGCAGTGGGCCGGCCATATAGCTCGAAGAACCGACAACCGATGGGGAAGAAAGGTTCTCGAGTGGCAGCCTCGTACCGGTAGGCGAAGTGTAGGGCGTCCCCCCAAGAGATGGAGTGACGACCTGGTAAGACATGCAGGAAGTCGATGGATGCAGGTGGCTCAGGACCGTGCTTTGTGGCATTCTTTGGGGGAGGCCTATGTTCAGCAGTGGACTTGTGTGGCTGTAATGATGATGATGATGATGATACTTCGTTAACTATAACTAAAATTAAACGCGATAAAATTAATCGAAAAATATATTACAAAATGCACAGCAAATTAATTCAAGACTATTTAAAATACTAGAGACTTTTTTATTATTTAATGACATTGTTCGTAATTTCGTTTTTTTTTTAATACAAAACGACTCCTAATTTAAAGGATCTATCAATAATATTATGTTACTTATGAACCATGTTTCACATACCACTTTCTAGGTGTATTCACCTGCAGCACAAATAACCGACCCATTTGTGTTGCACGACCGAGGAGGAACCACGCTTTTACAGAATGAAATAGCAGCGTAATGCTGTTGTGTTTCATATGATAAGTTGCCTGAATTATAAATCACAGAGTACTCTTGTGTATAATTAACCGAAAATGTAGATTAATTTTACTGGTAACAAGGCATTTCATCTTAGTCCTCAGGGGCGACAACTCATCTTAATCGAGGATAGATGTTTTCCATTTTTCTTATATATTTATTAAAGTAGAAATAACCTGATAAATCACCTCATTCTTACAAAAAGTAATTTATGTAAAATTTTTAATGATATGAATCTAAATGACAGAGTGAGAAATTGTGTGATAAGAGAAGAGTGTGGTTTGCAAGATGATGTTGTGACCAGGATTAAGAAAGGAATGCTTCGGTAGTTTGGTCATCTAGAAAGAATGAATGAGGAAAGAGTGACAAAGCAAATTTATGTTGCAGAGGTGAACGGCAGAGTCGGGAAGGGACGCCCTAGGCGAAAGTTTATCGACCAAATTGGCGATATATTGAATATGGGCCAAATCAAGGGTACCTTTAACCGACGAGCGTGTATGCGTAGGTATATGGATGTGGGGGAAGCGAGAGAGATGTGTCAGGATCGTGCCAAATGGAAGTCCATAGTCTCAGCCTACCCTTCTGTGTGACAGGCGTGAGTGTTTATGTTACGTTATATATGTTTTTAATGATAATATACTGCATAATTAGTTTGAATGGGATTCGAACTCACTACTGTACAGTCAGAAACGCTGATACTGGGTTATCTATCTTGTTAAGAACACGAGATTTGTACTCCATTAACGGTTAAGTAATTGGACGGACGGATTGATCGCCTTCCCGGGTCCCGGCACCTTAACTCATTGTCTCAGACGAACGCGGACAGAATGGACCCATTGTGGTCCTAGATAATTGTTCGCGGGCTAAATGACCCTTTTGTCGTATTAATGAATATTTATGTGGCTATTGTTTGCGTCGGCATAAAGAAAACGTCTAGTAAACAAGACCGAGTGAAAAATTTAATTGGGGTTTAGAAAGTTAGAATAAGTTTAATGATTTAGATTGAATAACATTTGTGTGAATTTTTTTTGCGAAATAACTATTTCGCATGATGATTGGTAGGACTACATTTCTGTGTGGATGTCCATCTGGATGGGCACCACTCTCTTACCTACTTCTGCCGCCGTGCTTGCACTGCTATGGTCCGGTTTGAAGGGTATACAGAGACAGTATAATTACATTCCTTTAAAATATAGTATATAATCATAATATAGCTGCAGTATGGCTGCACCTGGTAGAAGCATACTGCAGCTATATTACTGGTATGAGAGGGCCTACGTTCGCACAGAACACTAGCGTAAAATAACAGCTCAATGCTGCTGTGTTTCGTATGGTGATTGTGGAGACCCGGAGACCCTTTTTACTGGAAATGAGGCATTCCATCTTAGTCCTCACGGGTGACGACGCATCTGCATTTTGATTCGGAATCGAGGATAGATTTAGATGTCTATAAGCCACAGCAACCAGTTACCATCAGGTTTACTGTGTGCTTGTTTGTCACTTTTATCCTAAAAAAAAAATCATCTTAGTCCTTAACAGTGACAAGGCATCTTTTGTTTAAAGTCGGTTGCAGGAGTCCATAGGCTGCATAAGCCATTTACCATTGTTTATAAGAAAAGTATAAAAGTACGTTCTATAAAAACAAACTATAATAGCATTTGGAAACGCTCTACTGCCCTGCTACTGTTCAGAATGATCCGCAACTAATTCGGGTTATTCACAAACCGTGCGTGTCAAAGACCGATTGGACGGAATAGATCCCCCTGTTAGGGGGGGCCTGCTCTCGTAATTTTCTAAATTACTTCAGAATTGCTTTATAAAAAAACAGCTAATGCTAGGTAGGAATATGACCAATTTATTTTAAACAATAGTTTAATATCAGTATTTCTTTAAAACGTATTTTCTAAAAGATTGCTTGCGACTTTTAAAAACAATAATTGTTTTTAAAAGTCGCATTTTGTAATAAATGAGAAAAATTGCTAATGGTGTATCTATCACCACTCTCATCATAGCCAATTAAAGACGACTGCTGAACATAGGCCTTCTCTTATATTGCCTCTTAGACAACGAACTTTTAGATTTGAGCGTTCTTTGCCCATAAGCCAATTTGCCATAACAGCTGCGCTTGGCAGGCCAGATGGAAACCGCAGTTTTCATTTCATTTTAAGTTGTTTATCAGGAAGATGGTGCTGCACATCTCCTGCTTCAGTTTCTCTGTGTCGCCTCTTAATACGACATCCACGGGACGAGAAGGGGTAGGGGATATTCTAACATCGCCACTACACCGTGGTTATCAGGAATATACTGCTGCTCATCATCTGTTTAAGTTAAAAGTGTATAAAAAGCAAAAACATTTTATCATCCAACACTCGTATAGCTCGCTACGGAGGAAATATCTGTCTTTTCCGTATTGTTCAGAGGCTGGATGTTTCACGTATAATTTATGTATGTGTAAAACCCTCTCATTTGTCACCAACAACCACCAGTGGCACGTATATAGACTGTACCTTAAACTTTAACTTTTAATATTTATTATCAAAGGGTACCGCGTTTTGGAACTACCTTCCAAATAAGGAAGGTAAATCACCCGTCTAACTAGGCGTGAAATTAAAAAAAAACACACCTACAATCTACATAATGACTTCGTAATAATTATGACACGTACAGATATACATTGTAGACATGTGAGTAATAATAAGTAGAAATTAAAAGTCACTCCGTCTAATAACAATTGTAATAGCAGTTCAATTTGAAATTATAAGCCTGTTCTGAATTAATGTATGCAAATTGGTCGTAATGGAAATTGAAAAATTCGGTAGAAGTAAATTATGCTTAATGTTACTTAATTAAGTAATAAATTTTAATTTAACAGAATTTTATATAGTCTAAGTTATTGAATTTATAAAGGAATTACGACTCAGTGACTTGGCGTTTGAATGCGGCGTTGAGGGTCATGTATTCGATTCCCGTATGGGAGTGTTAAATGGCTTAGAAATATTATATCGGGTTTGGGTATTTCTCATCGAGAAATTTATGTTTGTCATTGTTGCCCATAAGACACAGGAGAAGCCCTTCATGTGGATGATTTGTAATGTTATCATATTTAGAACTTGGGAAAGAGGAGTTCGCTGCCAAGCTGTTTCTAAAATAATTTGATACTGTTTAGATTGTTATTTTCATTAATCCATACAAAAGGACTCTCCAGAGACCTTTCCTATCACTATCACACCCCATCATAAGTCCACTGCTGGACACAAGCCTCCCCTATAGATTGCCACAAAGTACGATAGTGATTCACCTGCATCCATCGACTACCTGCGTGTTTCATCAGGTCGTCACTCCCTCTAAGTAGAGGGGGGGGGGGGGGAGGTCGCCCGACGAGTATACCACTCGTAATTCGTCTTCCCCACCGGTTGTGGGCTTCAGCTTGATTCATTGGCTTCAGATTGCTTTTGGGATATATAATATATCGATGATCGATCGAGATATATTGTCAAAGGTAGTAGGCATAAAGAAAACGTCTAGTAAACAACTATCATGACTAGTCATGAGATTTTGGGTGGGTTCGAATCCCGAGTCAGAACAAATTAAGTTCGATTTAGATTTTTTTATTGAATAAGGGTGACAAACGAGCACACAGTCCACCTGATGGTAAGTGGTGCTATGGCCCATAGAAATCTAAATCTATCTTCAATTACGAATTAAAATGCAGATGCGTTATCACCCGTGAGGACTAAGATAGAATGCCTCGTTTCCAGTAAAAACAGGGTCTCCGGTTCGTTACACTCACCATACGAAACACAGCAGTGTCAAGCTGCTATTTTACGCTGCTATCCTGTGAAAGCCTGGTCCTTCCCCGGTCGAGCCGACCCATTTGTGCTACAACTATACTGCTAATATAGCTGCAGCATGGCTCTACCACGTAAAATAGATTAGATTCAGCAAAATCGGTTTGTCTTACAAGAAATTCTCAGTATCATCCCGGAGTCTCTAAAAGTACGTAAATCCAAATATTCTGCGCCTGATCTCTCTTCGATCGTGTCGGATTAGCGTCCCATTGGACTATGAGAGGAATAGAGAGTGCACCTTTGTTTGCGCATACACTCGAGGACAAAAATTCTGCACAAGTGGCCGGATTCCGTTGAGATTGGCCGCAGTGACCGAAATTCGGTCTGAGGACATTACTACCGACTTACACTTAAAATCGCCATCCCTATAACCATCCTTACACTTTTATATAATTCTTTTGTACGTGTGTTTGTCACTGAACTCCTCTCCCAAACGGCTGGACTGATTTTGATGAAATATTTTGTAGCGCTGTTGTCGAGATCCAGTCATCACCCGTGCGAATCCGGGGCGAAACGCTAGTATTGCGTAAACTCATGTATAATTCCATTGTGTAATGTTATGAATGTATAAAATAAAAAAAGACAACACTCCACTATAATGACGAGGTCGCTGACACCGCTGTGTACACGATCTGACATTGAATGCTGTTCTTAAGTATCTACCTAACTTGGAATTATTTCCTACTTGAAACAAAAAATACACACTTAGTGTGTATGTACGTGTGTACATAATACTTGAAAAGGACTAAATTTCCAAACTGACAATTAAAGAATCGTTCATAGACTACCGATGGAGAAGAAAGGTTCATAAAGTTTACATTGGTAGAGTAACCACGCTAGATGGAATTCTAACCTTTTGATGCAAGGAGTTGATAGAACGACAGACAGGCAGTAAGGTAGTTCATAACCATACCTTGTGGCAGTGCATACCAAAACCTAATATCATATACAGCATTGGGTTTTCATCATCATCACAATCATCAAGTCTATCAAATTCCACTGCTGAAAATATGTCTCCACAAACATAGCCTCATAAGGGAGATACATGCCAAAGTTGCCACGATTGGCAGGTGGCTGGCAATCGTAGTTATTTACTTGCTAATTGTTTATTTCCTCGTAACTACTAAGAATAATAATAAACTGGGGTAGACAACCCGCCTGCTATATGTGACAACTTTATTTTATAGGATAAGAGTAACAAACGAGCACACAGTCCACCTGATGGTAAACGTTTGCTGTGGCCCATAGACTCGATTACGAATCTGTGTGGGATTTGAACCCGCAGCCTATGCGCAGCCACTGCGACACGGAGACGTCAAAGTAACCATAAAAATAACTTCAAAATAATCTGACGTTATAAACAATTATTTAAGTGATGGTAGTGTGGTGGAGTGCCACAACATGCCTTTACCATCAGCTGGAGTGTGTTATTATTTGTCACCCTTACTAATATGAAAAAGAATAAGTGGTTCAATATCCGTGTATCCACTTGAAACACTAAAAAAAATAACTATTATGTCGTCGCAGCTTCGTACCGGTCGGCGAAGTGTAGGGCGACCCCCCACGAGATGGAGTGACGACCTGGAGAGACATGCAGGAAGTCGATGGATGCAGGTGGCTCGGGACCGTGCTTTGTGGCATTCCTTGGGGGAGGCCTATGTTCAGCAGTGAACTTATGAAAGGCTGTAATGATGATGATGATGATGATGATGATGATGATTATGTCGTACTCACTTGATAACATACAAAAGAAGGAGTCGCTGTAGTTTAAAATAATCACATAATGTATTTTATTTTTATGAATATGGCAAACGAGCAGACGACTCACCTGATGTGTAAGTGATTACGTCGCTCATGAACGTCTGCAATACCAGAGGAATTGCAGATGAAAAGAGTACTTGGCTCTATTTAACCGACTTAAAAAAAGGAGGAGGTACTCACTTCGACTGTATTTTTAGAGTGTGCCTACCATAAGTGTACCTTAGAACTTTCTTCTAGGTGAACCGATTTCAATGATTCTTTTTTTATTTGAAAGCTGGTGCTTCTCTTGTTGTCCCATATAAATCCCCTCCA
Source organism: Parnassius glacialis (assembly GCA_033319125.1). Taxonomy (NCBI): domain Eukaryota; kingdom Metazoa; phylum Arthropoda; class Insecta; order Lepidoptera; family Papilionidae; genus Parnassius; species Parnassius glacialis. The sequence continues at coordinate 1,135,534 of JAVANC010000025.1, read as the reverse complement.
CATAAGTCCCATTTATCAAGATCTGACCAGTAGTTTTTGAGTTATTCTTATTAATGCGTATTTAATTGACTTCGACTACATTGATGATGTTCTCATTTTATTATTTATATTGAAGTCGGTTATACAACATTTTGAATTTTACCTCGCGTTAGTAAATTTCATAATTTAGTCGCGCGTGGCAGGAAATACAGTGTAAAATGCACGGTTGTGGATCGCCAACCACCGAGGTGATGTGAATGGAATTTAGAATTCTTTCGTAAAGTTCAACAGTGGAATTCTGCTGCTGAAATTAACCCGAACAACTCCTCTCGGCACTCCCAAAATGTATGATATATTATATCTCTTACACATATTTTTTTACTTTTAAATACTAAAGGCCTTCCTGTATCTGCGACACTGTCTTTAATAAGCTTCATGTTAATATACAAAAATCCCGAGTCACGATGTTCGTTCACGCTAACCTCCGAAACCGCTCAACCGATTTTAATGGTAACTTGTAAATATGTATTGCTTGCTAACCTTGCTCCAACTTGAGAGATAGAATAGTTTTTATTCCTATAAGTGACCCACAATACGTTTATTGCAAATTTAATTTAATTTTATAGGACAAATGGTCGCCGGAAAAGGCATAACATTTTCTGCCTTGCCAGTTTAAAACCTTAAAAGCTCTTAAATTCTTTACAGATTGTTTTGAAATTTTGACACAACGTTGAATTTTAATACGCGCGTGGTTCATATACTTTCGATGAAATTTTTAAGCTGGTTACAGCTAGCAACATTAATAATAACGTGGTTTGTTATAGATTTCCTTGTGTTTAAAACTTTTACACGTATATCAGTTACATTGCATGCGTTATTTCAACTTCAATTTAATTATATTATGAAGGTTGCCAGCGCACTGATAGGGGTTCGCGATTAAGCAAGATTGATAGGTAATTCATTTATTCAGATACATAGCGTCACACTAGTAATTACCGAGGGGGTAGGCAGAGTACGAAGAGCAGCGAGTTACTCGGATCACGTTTAGCCAAAAAATATGGGTTTAGATAAAAAAATATAACAGAAGAGATATGTGGCTAGCTCATCGTCTACACAATCAAAAACGCAATAGCTTATTAGTCGCCCTTTACGACATGCTAGACAACTTAAACTTTTAGCATATTCTTTTGTGTTCATAAGATCTACAATTAACTTAGAAGCTATAAGTCCCAAACAAACATGAAAGAATTAAGGCTTCATAGATTGCCTCACAGGGAGGATATTTGCTACTGGTGTGTGAGTTGTGGTTGTGAGTTGGCAAAGGCTGTTTTTATTTTTTTTGGTGTTATTAGAAAGACACTGCTGGCCATCTCCTCGTTCGTTTCCCTCTGTCGCCTTTTAAATGTCCGTCGACACCCACGGGATGATGTGGTTTAGGATATATTCATATATAGCCACTACACAGTCGGAGTTTAAACATTTTGTACAACTTTGAAATAACTATTAGGGATAACTCAAAAACTACTGGTCATACCTTGATCAAATTTATATGGAACCACATGAAAACCACCACAGCTTTCAAATAAAAAAGAATCATCAAAATCAGTTCACCTAGAAAAAAGTAATGAATTAACACACTTAAAAAAATTAAGTCGAATTGAGTACCTCTTCCTTTTTGAAGTCACTAAAAAAAACATAAAATATGAGTTGCTTAAAATTTTAAGTAAAAGTATGTATGTCGGCACTACACGTAATTAGATTATAATTAAAATACACAATATTTATTTAATTGTTTACCTATACAAGTTTATTACTAACTCATGCTTAGGGGCTGGGCTAATTAAATTATGATTATTATTATTATAAGAAAATTAATCTGATAAAATTTAAATATTCAAACATTAAAATTAAATTCTGAAATAGGTATGTTTTATCAATAACAATCAGCTGATGTTTACTAACCTAACAAAACGCACGGATGAATGCGCGGAGGCATGCGCTCACGCAACCTCCATTGACAGATCCCTTTTATCAATGACGCCTCAAAAAAAAAACAAACACTAGCACAAAACACAATAACACTTACAAATAAATAAAAAAAAAACCGATCTGTCACTCGCGCTCGGATATTTTCACGATGTTTTTAATTTTTTTTAATTGTAACAGGTAAGTGTAAGCGATGTGAACTCGTGAGGTCGGGCACATTGACTGAATAACGGCCTGTTTGTCCGTCCGTCCGTCCCGCTCTAGCGTTGCGTAATGTTAACGGGTCATAGAGTAAGTACGTTATGTATACAGAATGGTGTACTTATTGGGCTTCGGAAAATTATTTAAATATTTGTTTTGGTAACTTATGCAGATATAATTATAATCTGTGAAATCTGTATTAACATAATGGATGTAAGTAGTACATATCAAAAAAATATGTATTTTGGGTTAAAATGTTATCTTATATTCTGTTTTTTTAATATCTTAATTTTCTACGCTCTCAATATTTAAATATGGATGGAAGAGTAAATTCTGTTAATAGTAATATTAAAACATTATTTGTTAATAAACCGTGTCGTATTTTTTAATTTTATGTACGAAGAAAACATTTTTTTTTATAGAATAAGGGGGACAAGTCACACGCAGTCCATACACAAACATAAGTACAAGTAAGTAAGTGAACGTTGTAATCCATAGATATTTACGTCCATACTCGGTTCAGAATTAAAATTATCGTCTGAGGACAAAGATAGAATGTCTCGTTATTAGTAAAAAGGTCGGTTTTCTACAAACACCGTACAAAACACAGGCACAGCAGGCATTATTCTGCTGTTTCCTGTTGGTATTTTGTGGGAGCGTGGTCCTACCCCGCTCGGGACGACTCATTCGGGCCGCAGCCATACTTAACTGCAGCGTGGCTCAACCACGTAAAAATGCTACGTCTGATAAGTAGTAGGTACATCAAATACAAAAATTGGCCTTTACAAGTCCTTTTTGATGTAGTGTGGGTAATAGGTTTTATATATGATTGTTATCTTAATAAGTCTAATAAAAAACAATTATATATAAATAATAAAAATAGAGTCTCGTTCGTTGTACGTCATTTTGAGAGTCCTCAAAATGAACGAGACTCTGGCGACAACCGACTCTGGCGACTACCAAATGGTATAGCATTTTTGACATATATGTCCAAAATGCTGACACCAAATTCCACGGACTACTGATGTAAAACGATATCGAGATTCGATAACGATATTCCACCATCTCTTAGAAGCTACGAGATTTGTATTATCATTAACGATGATACTGATAGAACGTGATGCTGACTGCACCCGCCATTACAGGTTGCACGTGAATGTTTTGGTATACTTAATTCAGTTTTCGGTCACTAGCTTTATGACCTGTCACCCACACACCCGCACACACCAACATCAATTCAAGAGCGGACTCTAATCAAGTTTTCGTGCCACATTACCCGACTTATTTAATATTCAAAGCTATAATTTAAGTCTGTACCATTCATATTATGTGGGTGTTAGTTTTCGTGCATTTTTTTTCCGGATAATTAAAATTAATTAATAAAAACACTTTATTTTATGGACATCTTTGTGTGGACGACGGAATTTTAGTAACTTCATTTATAAAAGTTGAGAAGTGGCAATTTATAATGACGGTTGGTAATGGTTTAATTATGTAATTATTAGGTTGGTACATCAAACAACTGTTGTATTCAAATGGAGTGTTTTGGCGGGAACTTTACCGCCTGCGGATTGCTGCTCGTATAATTATTGTTTAAATAATAGTTTGAAGATTTTGATATGTAGAAGTGAAACGATTTTGTGTATTAAATATCTACTCATATGAACTATTAGTGGAAACGGCGAAACAAGTGCTCCTATGGTATATGTGAACTTCAAGAGAATGTCTGCTTAAGCGTCTTGAGATACTATAACCATCAACTGTCTGCTGGCTCAAGCTGCCTTAAATTTCTCTCAAAAACTTCGCAAATTATGCGTCATCAACATATTGTGAAGAAGTGACTGTGTAAGTGTAAATTATATTTTTTTTATTACTTGATACTGGCAAAAGAACACTCGTAAGAGTCCATTATCAAAGAAAGAAAAGATAACAATAGCAATACTGAGTCTTTATTCACAAAGAACAAGCAGTAAGTAAGCACCTAAAAGATTCTATTACACAAGTGGCTTTTCGATGAAGCAGAATAATATAAAAATAAATAAATAAAAAATAAGGTCTTTATTTCCAAAAGGTAGTACAACCAGATATAGAACATTAAAAACAAAGTTTATATACAAAAAAATGAATGTTTGTTTGTCCTTTATGATATCATTCATTACTTTGTTCATATTCATTAATTACGATGTAGCTTTGGTGAGTTTATGTGCCCCGCGAATGTTTATAACAATAAGTCCAATGGTTAAAACAGTAATTTATATAACCCAACTGCGAAAAAAGTTTTCTGTATAAAGAAAAGTCTTACATCCCATATCACTTCCACATAAGAAACATCTACCGACACCAAATATGTTAAGATCCCTCAAGCCCTTTGGGCTACAGAGCGTGACAAAGAAATACAGACATACATTCATACATACTCTTGAAAAACATTACCCTCCTTCTGGGGTAGTCGGGTAAAAAGGCATTGAAACACATGCCGGTTATATTTAGGAAATTATATTACATTATATTAAATCTAGGCAATTTTGGTACACGACAGTGAAAACATTATTAATGTAGATATTTTTCTGCCGACTTCCAAAAAGGAGACGGTACTCAATTCGAGTGTGTGTTTTTTTTAATGTGTGTTACCTCATAACTTTGTACTGGGCAAACCGATTTCTATGATTCTTTTTTATATGAAAGCTGATAGTTCTCGTGTGGTCCCATATGAATTTGATCAAGGTCGGACCAATGGTTATTGAGTTATTCTTAAATAACCTATATTGAAGTCGCTTATATTGAAGTCGGCTGTACAAAATTTTTAATTTTAAATTATTTAAACATTAGAGCGCAAAACAAGGTAATAATCAACCAGATAGTGACAGTGGCATTTTTGCATTCATTTATATTTTTAATCAACAACAAAAAATGCCGGTGTCATGTCTTTCCGTCCGGTTACAATCCGATTGTCTTCGAGGTAAGAATGAATAGGCTTTTGTTACGCTAACACAGTGTGCTTTACCATCTAGGACTTTATAACCATTTACCACCGGGTGGGATTGTGGTCACACACTGGCTTATAATAAGTACAAACTGTAAATTTGCTTATAGAATAGATACAATAAAGGAAAAAAAAAACATTATAAAAACTAACAAGATATGTACAAAATATTTTTGGAATGTGTTCTAAAGAGGAAGCAATCGCAACGTTTCAACTTCATCACAAGTAATAGGCACCTTACAACAAAAGCCGTACATTTTTAAGCGTGTATCCTCATGAATTCACAATACACACAAAAATAATCTCTAAGTCTCAATCACAAAGTTCGGAATGCTGTGAAATCATTTTAAGGTGTAGCTTAGCTATGCGAAACCTTGACAAAAGGTCATGGATTTTTCGCTAATGGCAACCGATAGAGCAGATAACAATCTGAACTCTCTTGAACTTGTTCGGAACGGACTTACTTTAAAGTGGGCTTTGAAGGGACTTGGTTTACGATAATATTGTGTGAGGTATGTGATATAATAAAAATAGCAGAACATATCTACGCGCTTTGCGATAGGCATGCAGTAACAAAAATACAGAAAATATACGAGCAAATCGTTCGCATTTACCGATATTTTTTTTTATGTAACAAAGACGACCAACAAGCACACAGTTCACCTGATGGTAAGTGGATGCTATGGCCCAAAGGGATTTACATCTATTCTCGATTAAAATCAAAATGCTGATTGGAAATGCGTTGTCACCCTTGAGGCTAAGATGGAATGCCTCGTTTCTAGTACTCGACCCTTTTTGTCTGCGGTGCTCTACACTCACAATACCAAATTTAGTAATATTAAGCGGCTATTTTATGCTGGTATTCTGTGAGAGCGTGATCCTACCCGGGTTGAATCGATATAGTCGTGCTACAATCTACAACCATAATATAGCTTAAGCACGGCTCTACCACGTAAATAAGATATCGATGACGATTATTATATCAATATTTATTAGAGTTGTAGCACGAATGGATTGGACACGACCGGGGAAGACCTACGCTAGTACAATTCGAGCATTAAATAGCAGCTTAATGCTGCTGTTTTAATATGATGAGTGTAAAGAACCAGAGACATTTTTTGTTGGTAACAAGATAGTCTATCTTAGTTCTCAGGGGTAACAATATATCTGCTGATCCGCTAGGTGGTAGGCACCACATTTCCGCGTAGGAATCTGTTTAGGTACGCCTCACCGTCTCTTACATATTTTTGCCGCCAAGAAGTAGACGGGACACTGCTGTTGTTATCTGTATGGTATAGAGAGCCAGTATAATTTCACTAATTTGAGCTTTGAGTCATTTCATTAAAGTTCTCAGAGGTGACAATGCATCGGTAGTCTTCTATAATTAAAGTTGATTGTAGGAGTCCATCTGCAATAGCCATTTGCCAGCAGATGAACTGTAAATTCATTTCTCAATTGAATTTTTATAAAAAATTAAACAAGTGTAGCAGGAAACGGTACAAATGGATCGCCTTTCTATCGTACGCAATCAGCGCCTTCTTTGAAGTTCACTCTCAAAGTGGACCCGGCACCTTGGCTCTAAGCGACGTATTCCCTTATTAAGTTACTGGGGAGCGCCATCGACGCCCGAGTATATTTTCACCCCTTCCCCTCGAATTAATTTACCTGCGACCTTCGGTTACTTTGAGGCTTGTAGGTAAATTAATTTTACTGTGTCTGTATAGCTTTAAAATAAAAATGAATGATTTTAGTGATCAATTTTACTGGTTTAATTATCTCTTCTTCTTCTGTTGTATCAGCTCGCGAAAGTCCATTGCTGGAAATAAGCCTCTTCCGTTGTACACATGATTTGATTTAAGTGTAGATTGGACAAAATGTCGTATTTTACTAACAACTATTAACAGTGGTAGAGCCAAGCGGTAGCTTTTGCTGTCGTACGGATGGGCCAGCTCGAACCGGGGTGGTACCATGACCTCACAGAATATCAGCGTGAAGTAGAGGTTTACTGCTGCGTTGCGCTTGGTGGGTGCAGGTAGCCGAAGGCCCAATTCCCCCCCCCCCCCCATCAGAATGTTAGTGGAATTAAATAAAAGACTACCAGCACCCCTAGAGAATCCCTAGCTGAGCATCCACGACTAAACTACTTCACTCCTGAGCGTGGGTGCTCAGGCTGCCCCGCCTCAAAATTCCGCTCGCGACTAAAGCTGCTCGGGGCAAGCGGAGCAATACAACCAAGGCGACCCCTGTCACGCTATTCGTGAATTTTTGCAACATCAGGGAACTTCATTCCAACCTTAACGCTGTCCATTACCATCTAGAGATGGCTCAGCCGGCCTAGCTTTTTTTAACCGAGACTCAGGTGTCCTCTCCGGCTGATACTTCATATCTCTCCTACCCGGGGTACAAATAGGAACACTGCTTTGTGCCCCGGGCTGGAGTTTGTGTATACGTCAGAGAGGATATCTGTTTTCGACGCCTCGGCAGTCTTGACGGTACGGACCTGTCCATCCTATGGCTGCGCGTAGACAGCGACGACCATCTCCGCGTCTACGGGTGCCTCTCTAGGTCCCAAAGCGGTAATGCCGACACAGACCGACTCATCGACCACGTCCAAATGGCTGCAGACTCCGTGCTACAACAGGTCTCATCCGCAAAGATCGTGATACTCGGTGATTTCAACACCCACCACGCTGAATGGCTTGGTTCTCGTTTAACCGATCATGCGGGTAGATCTGTCTATGACTTTGCTTTGGTATATGGTCTAACACAACTGGTCACTTCGCCTACGCGGATCCCAGATGTGGAAGACCATATACCTTCCCTGTTGGACCTTCTGCTGACCTCTCATCCGGACGGATATCAGGTCTCCGTCGATGCCCCTCTGGGCTCTTCGGACCATTGTCTGATCCGGAGTACGGTGCCACTCACGCTCCAATCGTAGTTGCGATCTGCAGCTTGCCACCGTGTTTGGCACTATAGGTCAGCTGATTGGGACGGGATGCGGTCTTTTTTTGCATCCTACCCTTAGGGGCGGGTTTGCTTCTCGCCGGATGATCCCAGCGTTGTTGCCGATTCTGTTGCTGATGTGGTACTTCAGGATATGGAACTTTTTATTCCATCCTCTGTGGTGCCCATCGGAGGCAGATCCCAGCCATGGTTTGGTTGCTCCTGTAAAATAGCATCACGCTATAAGCTGGAGTGCTACCGGGCCTGGGCTGACGCATCAACGTCTCGGGATGTAAACACCAGCGCACTTAAAAATAAGTATAATTCCGCCTCCAGCTCCTTCAAAAACGTCATTGCCAAGGCAAGGTCTGAGCACATCGGCAGAATTGGCGAAAAGCTAGTTCGCCTTCCTTCGGGAACCCGTGCATTCTGGTCTCTCGCCAAGGCTGTTCAAGGGAACTTCTGTCAGCCATCTCTTCGATCTCTGCACAGAGAGGACGACTCACTGGCCCATGCCGCAAAGGAGAAAGTCGATTGAGCTCTCTTTTCGCGTCCAACTCGACTCTAGATGACGGGGGAACACACCGCCGACCATACCGCGATGTGAGTACTCCATGCCGGATGTGCGATTTACACAGCGCTTGGTTCACAAAGCACTCTTCTCCCTGGACGTCAGCAAGTCGAGTGGGCCTTATGGAGTCCCTCCCATTGTGCTGAAGACGTGTTCTCCCAAGTTGGCACCGGTTTTAACGCGTCTTTTTCGGTACTCCTACTCCCAAGGCGTAGTCCCGAATTCATGGAAGACAGCTTTGGTCCACCCGATCCCTATAAAGCGCGACCGCTCAGACCCGTCCAACTACAGGCCTATCGCCGTCACCTCCTTGTTCTCCAAAATAATGGAATCCGTTATAAACTGCCAGCTCATGAGGTACCTTGAGGATCACCAGCAGATTAGTGACCGCCAGTACAGTTTTCGTCGGGGTCGATAAGCTGGTGATCTTCTAGTCTACTTAACTCATAGATGAGCGGAGGCAGTAGAGTCCAAGGGGGAGGCATTGGCCGTTAGTTTGGACATAGCGAAGGCCTTCGATCGGGTCTGGCACAAAGCGCTTCTTTCGAAGCTTCTTTCCTATGGGCTTCCCGAGAAATTGTGCAAATGTATCACCAGTTTCCTTGCTGATCGGAGCATCAAGGTCGTAGTAGACAGTGCATGCTCTGATCTCAAGCCTATCAATGCTGGTGTTCCACAAGGCTGCGTGCTATCACCAACGCTGTTTCTCCTGCATATCAATGATATGTTGCTAACTGGTAGCATTCATTGCTATGCAGACGGCAGCACTGGTGATGCCTTATATACCGCCCGTGCTAATATTTCTCGGGAAAACATCGCCGAGTACCGGGACAAACTTGTGTCTGAAGTCGAGTTTTTGCTTAACAAAGTCTCGGATTGGGGCCGACTAAATCTAGTCCAGTTCAATCTCCAGAAAACACAAGTTTGCACGTTTACCTTTATTTTATTTCTTAACCATAAATATATGTAGATGTCTATGGGTCACAGTATCCACTTACCATCATGTAGACGTTGTCTCTTTGTCACCGTTATTATAAAAATAAAAATCAATAAGTACATAAAATCTTTAATTTTCGTGTTGAAACGGTATTCATTCCGACACAACTTAGTCGAGATTTTAAGGCACGCAGTTCTAAGGTTTGAGAATTACGTGAACCTCAAGGTCACGTCTGTCTTCCACCTTCAAGATGGTCGGTGTGATAAAATAATATAATCAACACGTGTAATCTGAAATTCCGGCTGTTCACCGCGATACCTGGGCGTGGGCGGTGACGGATAACGTTGGCGATGCATCCGGAGACAGGTTTCGTGCAGCCTCACCAAATGCCGACTTAATTTTGGGTACGATGCATAGATAAAAGTTCGATGGCCCGACCACACTTTTTTTATAGAATGAGGGAAAAAAAGGAGCACGAAATGTAGACGCGTTGTCACATCTGACAACTAGGATGGAATGTTTCACAACCTTTAATTATACTGGCTTTATATATCCTTCAGATTGGAACACAACAGTGCACAAGATGGTGATTAGCAGCAGATTTAGGTAAGAGTATGGCACCTACCGATACATATTTCTAGGCATATCTTTACTGTTTTGAATTTAAGCAAAGTTACACCTGATTCTAATAAGTATTTTATATTTATTTGATGTAAATACAACACGGTTTCTCGCCAGCAATATTGAATTCTATTATGCCACCATTATACGGTGTCTCCTCAGTCAATTTAGACTAAGCTTTTGTTATCTATTAATTTTCATGGAACAGTTGGATCGCCTGTACTATCAGAACATAAAACAACTAATGTCTACATAAGTATTCCTATATGGACACCTACACACACACGCATAACTTCAATCCAATTCCATTACATAATTTCAAGGGGAGTTAATTGAAAGCGAAATGGCATTCTGTTCAGAAATTATAACGCGTGTGGTGCGTCTAGATTGTACCGCACGCGATGGATTTGCTTATTTGTGTTTGGCTTGAAGAAAACAGGGTAGGCAAAATTAAAATCTATCAAAACTTGAATAAAACTAAATAAAATAAACCGACATCAAAGAACTAAAAATTTAAAAAATAATTTCCACATGATGGCTTCCGAGGCATAGACATAGTTATAGAATAGTTACCTAACACTACTTTTTAGTTAGTTTAATTTTATACCAACGAAGACTTTATAGTGATAAATATCAGGGTTGACAGCGCATCTACTTTGTGATTATTAATACAGGATAGGTGGGGGTGTATATGGGCAACAGCATCCACTTAACATCAGATGAATTAAAAAAAGGATCTATTAATGTGACGTTATCTGGATTTCAGATAATCGAAGACCAAAAAGTTTTTACGTGGTAGAGTCATGCTGCAGCTATATTAGTAGTATAGTTGTAGCACGAATGGGTCGGCTCGACCGGGGAAGAACCACGCTCTCACAGAATACCAGCGTAAAATAGCAGCTTAACGCTGCTGTGTTTCGTATGGTGAGTGTAGAGAACCGGATACCCCTTTTACTGGCAAAAAGGCATTCCATCTTAGTCCTCACGGGTGACAACGCATCTGCATCTTGAGTCTTTATTGAGGCTATCCTGTATGTAGATGTCTATGGGTCACAGTAACAACTTACCATCAGGTGGACTGTGTGTTCGTTTGTCACCCTATCCTATAAAAAATTATCAATTTTGCGATTAAAAAAAACATAGTGTTTCGGATAAAATATAGTCTAGATCACTCCTGATGTTGCTCTTTATCTGTACGTGAAGTTCCCAAGATTACCCGGACACACAACATTTTTAAAAATGTTGATTCGTGTCTTAATGTCATGTACCTAAATAACCTATGAGTTCAATACAAGGCAGATGTTTTTTTTATATATGATAATATATAATTAATTTGACGGCTCCGTGGCACAGTGACTTAGTCATGAGTTGCAGCGCTGAAAGCCACGGGTTCGATTCCCGCACGGAACAAGTATTTGCTCCGGGTCAGATGTTTGTCCTTGTGCATTTAATGTTTGTAAACTGCCTACACGATACAGGAAAAAATCCTAGTGTGGGTTGTTGTTTGTAAAAATGTTTCTTTTTTTCAAAAAGAGACAAAGATATTTCGATATCTCGATATTTCAGTCAGACACTTTAATTTAATTTATATGTATAGATATATTATAATAATATTATTATAATAATATTGGGTTGGGAAAGAAACTTCTGTCCTGGAAAGAACCAGAAAGAAAACCAGTGGATTTTTTTTTAAATATTAACACTTAGTACGCACCCAACTTTCCGATACCACATCTCATTTGAATAATAAGCTTGTTAACATTAAAATTATTAAGAATGATGAAAAAAAGCAATTAAACAAAAAGTAATTGGATTGCCCAGAGCACTGTGTTTAATGATCTTCCTGGCGTTTTAAACGAGGTTAAGTCAATAATTCAATACAAACGGTATGTATACTTAATAATTCATATTCTTTATATAATCATAAACAGTTTGTTTATGATCCACTATAGAGAAACATGAACCTGTCAAAAAGTTATTATTTATTGATTACAGTGCACTCACTACTATATTGTGGTGGGTGTCGACGATATCCCTATGTTTTCGTTTTTTTTATTTCTCGGCGATGAACTATGTTACCCTTCACCGTCGAACACGTGCTAAATCAGCACTTAAAATGCAATTAACAATTTCAATGATGCAGGTGGGGATCGAACGCGGGTTGCTCGCGTACTGTAAAATTTGCGAAGAACGCTTAGCCCCTGCAAACGGCAAACTAGCGCGTACCTTCATGTACCATCTAGTACAATTTTATGTAATCTCAATGCAGTCTATCAAAGTTCATTGCTGAACATAGGTCTCCCATAGATTGCCTCATGAAGAGGGTATTTTACATAGTTGCCACGCTTGGCGACTGCTGTTTTTTTATTTTTTAGTTCTTAGGAAGACACTGCTGCCCATTTCCTGGTTTTTTTTCTGTCGTCTCGTAAGGCACTCACGGGGCTCTTATGTAATACATATGTAAAATACACAGAACAGCAATGGGGAGCACGATCGAAGGTACGAGACGACTGGTGCGCCGATCGACAACTCGCTTGCTAAACGTATCGTGTTCGAAGTGAAGCTCACCGCTAAACCTTTTTTTTATAGCATAATAGTGACAAACGAGCATACAGTTCACCTGATAGTAAGTGGATGCTGCCCAGAGACATCTACATTTATCCTCAATTAAGAATCAAAATGCAGATGGGTTGTCACCCCTGAGCACTAAGATGGAATACTTCGTTTCCAATAAAAAAGTTCTTTCCCTACACTCACCATAGGAAACACAGCAGCATTGAATTGCTATTTTGCGCTGGTTTTCTGTGGGAGCGTGGTGAGCAGACCGATTCGTGCTACACCCTTAATTATATAGCTGCAGTATGGCTTAAAAGTCTCCACCTATCGAAAGGGGTACAAGCAACTTCTGTCGGGCCAATGAGCATTGTTGATGATGTCGGACGGCTTTTTTCATTTAAAAAACAGTCTCATTGAATATTATATTAAATATTATATTCTCGTAGACGTTGTAAGATGCGACAGCGTAATTGAAACAGGTGAGGTCAGCAGCTCAAAATAGTAAAAAACTGCGGTTGCCAGCCCGTGCCTGGCAACTATGTCAAAATCCCCCCCTATGACACAGTATATAAAGGAGGCATATGTTCAGCAGTGGACTTTTATAGGCCGTAATCGAATGGATGAACAATTGTATAATGCGAGTATAATTTTCCGCGTGCCTTAACTGAATAGCTCTTAACGAATGCACACAGGTTCGAATCCAGTCTCGGTTTGATTGAGCAAACAGAAGGGCTATATCGTGGGCGCGCTTCCACCCACAGTGGTTACCGTTACGAACTATTTATTCAATGGCCATGGTACCCACCGATCATGGCCGTGAATGAATTTGTTACGTGTAAATGGGCGTTCTAGAAACTGGCGCATATGAATTTCGATCGGTTTCGTTGAAAATTATAGTGATTCAAGATCATGTTCCCATTTCAAAGACGGTTATGGGAAATTTGTGTTAATTCTGATGTCTTTAGAGCACTTATTGTGAGAGTTATGTGTTATTGAGAAGGAATGTGAAACACAGATATGTTTCGTTTTTGCTTCATAAAACACAACGAAATAATGAAAATTTTATGTTTTTAAAAGACATGCCAAATAAATAAAAAATAATATAATCACATAAATTACTGGTTTAGTAAAAAAAAATCAAAAATATTAATCAAAAGATACTAAAAAAACTTACCAGAAACGGTACAATTGATAACGAAAACAAACAAATCGATAGAAATATTTAACAGTTACCTACTGTGGCAAAAATGCATTTCTGAAAAAGTAAAACAAAAAATGCGATGAAAAGTGAAGTCTTCCGACATGAGGTACAGCTAGCAGCGCGAAATATATAGCCATTATTCTGATGTTTAGTCACCACTTATGCAAAAAATGATACCATTAAAAATACAAACTTTAACCATCCTATTAGAGTATAGCGGAGGTTCGGAACATACCTGTAACAAAAAAATATAACTTTAGAATTTTACATTTAATAGATTTCTTTTTAATAAAGAAATTAGTTTTGTAAGTAATCAACGAATTATTTCCCTTCCGCATTGGGAGCAACTCCAAGGCGCGAGATGTGTGGCATGTATTATGCTACGATCTTCATGGTGGGGTGGGAGAGTTTGTCTAGCAGTTGATAGTGGTGGACGGTTACAAGCTAATATAGAAAAGGAAGTAAAATTCAAGAACAGATATTGTTCGCTTTGATAAAATACAAAACAAATAAATTAATTTATAATTTAAAATATTTTTAAATATTTACTTAAAAATATATTCACTTAAGTAGCTAGAAATTATGAAAAACATTAAAACATTCTACTTGTGTTTACGTTATCTTAAAAAATTATAATTTAATCATTATGATGTTGTGACATAAAATACGGTAATGCTAGAGGCAAACATTTTTGGACGAACAAACTTAAAAAGCGCCTGCTAAAACTTAAATGCAACAAGCCGCGCATGTCAATGCATATTCTTTGCTGTTAATAATTTTAAGGTGTGATATAGGCAATGCAGCTTAATATATATTTTTTTAAATAAAGGTATATAGACAATGCATTTTAATATAAATATTTTTTTAAAAAACGTTACCAAAACACTAGTATTTTCTCCTGTATTGTATCGTAGAAGTAGTTTACATAATTCACAAGGACAAACATCCAGACCCAGAACAAATATTTATAGGCCATACAAGTACGTATACCGTGCAGAATTCAAACCTGCGGTCTACAACACTGCGATTCTTTGCTAAGCCACTGCGCCATATAGTCGCAATATCTTTATGAATAAATAACTTGAAATCTAGCATTAAATCATTAAATCATTGTCAACGATTATTTCTGCAATGTTACACCGTTAACAAGATAACTTTTAAGGTTATGTCGCTTTTCAAACTTGTTCATCAACTTGGAACTGTAGTTTCACGTCAGCTTAGCGCTACCCACGAAACAATTTACGCACAACTATGGGAAAATACAGAGCAGACACTATAGTGACAGTGACAATACATTTTCACTTTGAAAGCCCACGTGTTTCTATGGATCTAATTTTCATAAATTAACACGAATACAGAACAAATTTACAATAGTTTCTATAGACTAGTATTAAAAATAATGTCCTCCAGACCGAATTGCGGTATCAGTGTGTAGTGTTATGCTAATTACATTTCATTGTACACTATTTTTCCATTCTGTTTTGATTTTCTGCATTCATATATTGCATCACTTTTCACGCTATTCAGTTATGCAACTTACATATCATTTTACATTATTTTTCCATTCTGTTTTTGATTTTCTGCATTTATATTTTGTATCACCTTTATTTCCATAGGATCCTGTAACGTTTTTACACAATAACAAATCATTTTCACTTCGTATTTTCACACTAACAGCACTTTTAAAATCGCTGTCAATGGAGTCTTACCTTTTTCGGTCTTTTATTGAATTCTCTGTAACTCTACAATTTCAGACTTCGTGCGCGCTGCCGCGCATTAGTTTTTCCTATATGAATAATATCTCATTTCTTACTTAAATGTAATGGTTTTCCAATTATATACCTAAAACCAAAAATTTATATTTCTGACAACCATTATTTATATGGTTGTTATGGTAACTTTTATTCAAATTCGTCACTGGTGTGATATTCTTAATATAATATTTTCACATAAATACTCTATGGCTCGAGGTTATTTATAATAAATTTCCTTTTAATTTAAATAATTTCTCGTTCTCTCTAAAAAGGTATAAAAGCCGAACAATTGGAGAATAGAAAAAGTCTCGCTTCAGTTCTCAAAGAAGAAACATCTACTAAAGGCCTTATCCCGGGGCCGCATTGCCCCGGGATCCTGCAAGCCTCCATCTACACGTGAAGTCGTCGGCGAAGTCTACTTCAAGCGCGGGGCCACACTACTCCGGGCGCTACGACTGCTTGCTCCAGGTGCTGAGTGCACCTACTGCCGCGCTACCTTCGGGCGCTACGACTGCTTGCTCCAGGCGCCGAGTGCACCTACTGCCGCGCTACCTTCGGGCGCTACGACTGCTTGCTCCAGGCGCCGAGTGCACCTACTGCCTGCGCTACCTTTGGGCGCTGCGACAGCTTGCTCCAAGTACTGAGCGCACCTACCCCAGGCGCTACGTGCGCCGGCTCCGGACGCTGCGTGTGCCCAGTCCAGGCGCTGCGTGCCGTCGCCGCTAAGAAACCTCAAGCTCCGCGTGTGCCTACTTCTACAAAAGCAGCGTGTCACTTCAACCTTTAGGCTCCACTATAATACTATATTCTCCTATTCTCCTATCTTTATTTTTTTTAAAAATCTAATTGTAATCTCACATCATCCATCATCACCATTTTCACCTTATTATTTTTCTTATTAATTGTCACTTCACGACAAGTGGCCAGTCTCAACGGAGACTAGTCATCTGCGCAGGACAGGACTATAGTGCCAGAGTGTATGCGCAAACACAGGTGCATTCTCTATTCCCTCAGTTTCCTAGTCTGATGGGACGGTAAACGACACGACCAGAAGGAGATCATGCGCAGGACCTACGACCTTACGTACTCCTGGCTGCTACTGAGAATTTCTGGACAGGAAAACCCCATAACTGATTGTGACCCAACCCAGGATTTGAATCCGGGTCCTCATGATCAGCAACCGTATTTAGGATCACTAAACCAGCGAGTAAGTCACATAGGCTTTATAACATATAAACTTATTTAAATCGATATATTCTCAAACCCGTGTTTTTTTTAAGTTTTCTACATGGTAAACGCACGCTGCAGCCGAACGCAAGTATGGCGGAAGCACGAATGAATAGAATAGAATAGATTATTTTTACACAATATAGATTACAAGAATGCTTACTGATAATCATTTATGCTCGTTCCAATGGGAACCACCGCGTGGAGGCACCACGCACTCACAGCACAAAACAACAGCCTAATTAATTTATCAGCGACATGTTTCGTATTTCTTTTATATAAAAGTAAAGTGACAAACTAATTTACAGTCCACATGATGGTAAGTGGCAACCGCACACCTGCAGCCAACTTCAAACAGAGAAGCCTACAGGTGTCACCTCAAATAACGAAGATAGATTGCCCCACAGCTTGCAATTGTAATGGCTCTCTAACACCGGAATACAGGATTGTGAGAACTGCTTTTTGAAGGCAGCAATAGGTAAGATGGTGGTAACTCTATGCGGACTTCTACAACAGAAATGAATGGACAGTATGATGAGTGTAAAGGACCGGATACCTTTAACTAACGAAGAGTTCCATCTTAGACAACAGGGGCGACAACGCATCTGCATTTCGATTCGTAATCGATGATAGATGTAGTGTCTATTGGCGTTCGCTTACCATAACGTGAACCGTTTACCCATTCAGTCAACGTAGTATTGCCCAGCGTGGCAACTATGGAAAATGTCCCCCCCCCCCCCCCCTTCTCCTATGACACAATCTGTAGAGAGAGCCTATGTTCAGCAGTGGACTCTAATAGGCTGTAATGTTACCGGGCAGCAGCGTCTTCTTAATAACTACTAAAAATAAAAAAACTGCGGTGCCAACCCGCTTGCCAAGCGTGGTAAAATACCCTATGAGGCAATATTATATTGGGAGGTCTGTGCTCAGCAGTGGACTTTAATAGGCTGTAATGGTAATTTATTTAAAATAATTAAATAAAAACCTCACACATACTCTTACATCGTTACTGGCACGACGTGGCGAAATCCCTTCTCTGTATAAAGAGCAACGTAGTAACAAGGATGATAAAAACAACAAAAAAAACTTATAACGAAATAACGAAGCCGTCAGGTTGCTTCGCCCGAAACTCTAACGAGGCTAATTTCTTTCCCAAAAGACGGACAGTTTTATTGCCGAGGGGAAAGACTGAATATAATGCATTGAAAACACCTCAATATAATATATATGGACTGGCTACACTGTGAACATAATGAGTCGATTTTATTTTCGCCATTTTAGCGCTGACAGCAGAAGTGAATGTCCACTAATAAGAGAGATAAGACAGTGTGACAAAATATAACGATAAAAATTTTATACCCCGGCCTACCCGTAACGTCCATTCTATTTATGTACCTTATTGATATAATGCTATACAATAAATAAATGTATCAGTTAACACCTAGGCCTTAGACGTATAGTAAGGGCAGATCAAATAGCACCTTCTATAATTTTTTAAATCTACAAGCGTTTCTAAATATCTTGTTAGTATTTATTTATTTTATAGGATAGGGTGACAAACGAACACACAGTCCACCTGATGGTAAGTGGTTGCTGTGACCCATAGACATCTACATCTATCCTCAATAAAGAATCAAAATGCAGATACGTTGTCACCCGTTAGGACTAAGATGGAATGCCTTTTTTCCAGTAAAATGGGTCTCCGGTTCTCTTCACTCACCATACGAAACACAGCAGTGTTAAGCTGCTATTTTACGCTGGTATTCTGTGAGAGCGTGGTCCTTCCCCGGTCGAGCCGACCCATTCGTGCTACAACTATACTACTAATATAGCTACAGCGTGGCTCTGCCACGTGTAAGTTAAATAGAACATGGCTCATCTAACTTTGCGATTAGATTGAGAGAGCACGTAAGAGAAAGTTTTTTTCGCGCGAATCTTGGCAAATTAACTTGCTCTTCTTTAATGTAATGATCTTCTGTAAACGAAAGTCTATTTCTGATTTTTATTCGTTTGCTGATTGGGAATCATCGTATTTTTTCGTTTGCCGATGGGAATCACACTGCGTTATAATTATTACATTACGACAACACTTAGTAACCTAGAATAAGATCATCAAGGCTCATTAACGATACTAATCTATACAACATGTAACAAAAACCCTTCGGTTCCCGTTAAGTACGTTATCAGAATCAGTATTTAAAACGTATAGAAATACTTCAGAAAACTCACCCATAAAAAAGCTAAATAAATTTTTATTTGAAAATTGTATGTGGTTTTATAGGGTCTTAAGTCTTAACTAACAAGCGCATGGGTAAAGAGGGTTCCTTAAGAATTAACAAAAACCCTTACTCCCCGGTCAATGCAGAGGTAATTCTGATAAATGATAAATTTAATTCCGATAACGCACTTAAAGGGAACCACAGAGTTTTCGTTACATGTTGTATACGAAAAGTTTGTGTGCCTTTTTAACCACCGGCGCAAAAAGAGGGGTGTTATAACTTTGATCGCTATGTGTGTGTGCCTGTCTGTGGCACTGTAGCTCTTGAAGTTTTTTTTTAAATTTAAAAGCCGGTTTTTAGCGGTAGTTCATAGGCATGTTTTATCAAAATCGGTTTAGCCGTTTCAAGGTCATCAGCTGCTTTTTTTTAACGATTTTACATATTTAAAGTTTAAATAGAAGGAGTACATTTTGTTATAAGGGTAAAAAACGAGCACACAGTCCACCTTATGGTAAGTGGTTGCTGTATCGATCTACGATTACGAATCAAAATGCAGATGCGTCGTCACCCGTGAGGACTAAGGTCGAATGCCTCGTTTCTAGTGAAAAGGGTCTCCGGTTGCCAACTCCTTTACACCGTACTGGTTATTTAGCACACTCTTTAGCCCTCATGGCCATCAGACTCTGGATCCTTCTTGACATTAAAAAGGCTCCCAACTAGGGTTGCCATCTCCTAAAATGAAAAAGTCGGACTCAGCGCTCCAAAAAGCCGGACTTTTGGCCCTATAATTTTAGCCAAACATACCTTTCTGAGGCCATGCAGCCAAAAAACTCAACAACTCCAACCCCCCGAGAAAAAAAACTAAAATACTCCGTTACATACGTTAATTGTTTAGTAATCAATCACAGCAGTTTCAAGTGAATAAGTTACTTACTTATTTATTCTGTAAGCGATGCATGCAATGCGTTACACTAACGAAACGCCTAACAAAAGCCGGACAGGCCGGACACATAAAAATTTGGCCGGACATAACCCGAAAAAGCCAAACATGTCCGGCTAAAGTCGGACAGATGGCAACCCTACTCCCAACATGTTTGTTTTTAAAAATCAAGTCCGTAAGCACGTGAAAAAATCGTTGCATTTTTGAACTAACACAGCTCTTATTTTCATTTACTTAATTATGTATATTTCACATTTGTTCTGACATAGATAATATTTATATGTATTGTGTGTATATCTTTATATATAAAAATTACGTGTCATGTTGTTTGTCCGCGACGGACTCCTAAACTACTGAACTGATTTCAATGAAATTTTGCACACTGTGTGCAGTTTGGTCAAACTTGAGAGATAGGATAGTTTTTATCGTGATAAGTGACACTCAATATTTTTTTATTACGATTTTAAGGATTTTTTATATGAAGGATCGTCGAAAAGGGCAGAACGTCTCGTATATCATCATCATCATCATCATTACAGCCCTTCACAAGTCCACTGCTGAACATAGGCCTCCCCAAACAATGCCACAAAGCACGGTCCTGAGCCACCTGCATCCATCGACTTCCTGCATATCTTACCAGGTCGTCACTCCATCCAGTGGGGGGACCCCCTACACTTCGCTTGCCGGTACGAGAACCTTCCTTCCCCATCGGTTGTCAGTTCTTCGAGCTATATGGCCGGCCCATTGCCATTTCAGCTTAGTAATCCGTTGGGCTATGTCGGTCACTCTGGTTCTACTGCGGATAACCTCATTTCTGAGTTTATTACGCAGAGAAACTCCGAGCATAGCCCTCTCCATAGCTCGCTGAGCGACCTTGAGCTTCCTCATCCGGCCAGAAGTGAAGGACCACGTCTCAGTTCCGTATGTCATCACTGGCAACGCGCACTGGGTGTACAGTCTCGTTTTCAAGTTTTGAGGTATACCTGACGAGAAGATGTGCCGTAATTTCCCGAACGCTGCCAAACCGAGTTGAATCCGTCGATAGACCTCTCGGTCGAAGTTGGACTTACCTAGTCGGACTAATTGTCCCAGGTAAACATACTCGTCAACAACTTCGAGCTTAGTGCTCCCAACAACTACCGGCATAGGTGTGACATTAAACATGATCTTTGTTTTGTCCATGTTCATCTTAAGACCTATCCGTTGGGAAACACTATTGAGGTCATTGAGCATAGTGCTTCGGTCCTCCAGCGATTCTGCCATAAGGACTATATCGTCGGCAAATCGAAGGTGAGTGATGTACTCGCCATTGATGTTGATACCGTATCCTTTCCAGTCCAGAGCGTGAAAACGTCTTCCAATGCAGCCGTGAAGAGTTTCGTGGATATGACGTCACCCTGTCTTACACCTCTCTGCAATTGGATAGGTTTCGTACCCTGGTTCTGTACTCGGATAGCCATCGTAGCCCTACTGTACAAGCACTTCAACACTTCGATATACCGACAGTCAACTTGGCACCGCTGAAGGGACTGCAGCACCGCCCAAATTTCGACGGAATCAAAGGCTTTCTCATAGTCCACATACGCCAGACATAGTGGCAAATTGTACTCCTCGAACTTCTGTACAATATGCCGAAGGGTATGTATGTGGTCTATGGTGCTAAAGCCTTTTCGGAAACCGACTTGTTCGGGAGGCTGGAAGTCGTCAAGTCTGCGCGCGAGACGATCCGTAATGACTCTCGAAAACAGCACGTAGACGCGGCTCAGAAGGAAAATCGGTCTGTAGTTCTTCAAGAGAGCATTGTCGCCTTTCTTGAAGAACAAGACCACCGCACTTCTGCTCCACGCCTCCGGTGTAATGCCACCATGGAGGACGGAATGAAAGAGCTTCTGAAGGACTTCAAGTACCGGTTTTCCACCCGCTTTCAGAAGCTCCGCTGTAATTCCATCCTCGCCTGGGGCCTTGCCGTTTTTAAGGTGCTGGAGAGCCATTCTAATCTCGCTCAGACTGACGTCCGGGATATCATCGGAATAATGTCGGATAAGACTCGCTCTTGGATCGTTACTCACACTTGCGTGTGGCTCCAACGATGACGTGTACAGCTGCCCATAGAACCTCTCAATCTCACTCAAAATCTCAGGTAGCCCGGAAACGATGCTGCCACATTCGGTCTTCAGCTTTGACAGTTGGCTCTTTCTGGTAGGCAGATCTCTGGCGAAGACTTTGGAGCCTTGGTTCCGCTCGATCGCTTCTTCAATACGAGCTGTATTGAAGTTGCGTAAGTCCCGCCGCATGTATATATATAAATACACACACACACACACACACACACATACACACACACACACACACACACATATATATATATATATATATATGTACTTATATACAATATTTTTATTTTTTTCAGCCCTTTCTATTTGGATTACGGCTGCACCGCCTCTTGTTTGTCTATCTCTGTTTAGCCTAATGGCTGACTGGGAGAGAATGCCCTATGGCATTAAGTCGGCCATATGTACTACTTTGTGCATGAAAGTTTAAATAAATAAATATTTAGTATAGAAATAATTTTAATTAAAATCGTCGAATGAGTCTCCTCTTCGCTTTTTATGAATATTCTCGTCACTTGTGTGTAATTCAATATGACGTCGAACTCGTTGTCTCTACCAAAAACGAATACATCGGTAATTAATTGCTCATTCGACATTTTGTAGGAATTTTACTCTGTCCTTGCCCGAAACGGTTTTACAAATAATTATTTATATAGTTAACAACATGTTTTTGTTCATCCCACACATCCCACAGTGACCATAGTAATATTTTCTATATTATTAAAAATATTATATTAAATATTTCAATACCTTCAAAGCCCTAAAAAGACGAACAAAGACAAACGAGTGTAACCTTTATTCTACAAATAAATTTCAACTTAAAAAACCGATCTGAAGAGAAAAAGAAATAAATTCATAAACTTAACAGTTCCTAAATTGTTTCAGTTTCTCACAACTTTGTCATTTTATGAACGCATCGGTTCAGCTTCCCGCCCTTTTAACACGTTACTAATATTAATATTCTGGTTAAGGCGCGGGTTGAGCAAAATGTCGCGCTAGTCGTTATTTGTGCGGTTTTTAGGAGCTATCTACTTTTTATTTAAAAGATATATCAACAAATAAAAAACACATTATATTTCTACATAATCTTGATTTCATAAGAGCTGTATCCAATTTTTTTTTAAAGGAATAAATATTAATATAATCTCCTTACAACGAAACCACATAAATGTGAAATTATTATTGATAACATGCATCTCCTCGTAAAGTAAGTATTATTTTATTTTGCGATTTACACCAATGGATAGGCAATTTATTAATGAACATTTCTATAGTAAAATTTTTTTCAAAAGACCGAAATTTGATTTTATTAAGAAATTATTTTAAAATCTGGGCGTATTCACTGCCCACAGGCTTGCTGGATCATTGAGCGTTGAGCTCTCGAACGTGGAGCTCGTGTCGTTTGTTAGAGCATCGGCCTCCGCACACGCTCACGATCTTATCAGTCGATAATATTATTACTTATTAGGTTATTTTATAGGTAGTATTATTTGTTTGTTTTGGGTATAATTTTTCGTATTAGTTATACATATATTTGTTCTGTTTTTTACTGCGCGATGAAGCTTTTTGCGTGTATTTTCTTTGAAGTAAATGCAAATAAAAAAATGAAGCACCATTAGCATGTAAGGTTCGAATCCATAATTAACATTTCGACAAATATTATAATTTACACTATAAAAGGCTATTTCAATATTATCAGTATAGTATACAGTTAAAAATAATCGTAGTAACCAACTACAATATTTTCTCGGGTGTAGTACTGCCTCGTTGGTCTAGTGGTTGTAGTAGTGCGACTGCTGATCATGAGGTCGTCCCGGGTTTGAATCCTGGGTCGGTTATGAGTTTTTCATTTATGTTCTAAGTTATAATTACATATAATTAGTATTACTAAGTTATAGTTTCTTGCTAAAATATAGTATATTATTCATTGCTTGTTTTTTCTTCTTTTTAAAAAAATAATTGAGTACATAAGGTGTTCTATACTTATAATTCGGTAAAAAGTATGTAAGTAGGTACTAATATACCTACTTTTTACTATAAACTAAAAATTTTTAAAACTAAATTTAACTAAAAAGACTAAGCTGACCATTTATTTTTTAACTCAAAACAGGACATGGGTTTATTTATACTCTAAAAACTATAACTTTATACAATAAATTAAAAAATAATGTTGCATTTAAAAATAGGTAATTATTAAATGCAACATTTTTTTAAATTATGAATTACATTTGCCAGAGGATTAAATTTGCTTTAATAAAGTTGGTGACGATTTTAAATAAGAATAAAATTCTGCTCAATTTTTTTTTTATTGTGTTCTCTTTCAACATCGCCTTTAGAACTGGAACCGTAAGTGTTTCTTTCAGACGTCCACAATTTATTCAAAATAAAAAAAATACTCTTTCTATCGGAGCATTTGTACCAGGTAGACATAAAATATATTCGATTAAAAAAATTATGTTGAAGATTGTTGGCTTTGAATACTTCCATCCAAAGAGTTACGGGACAATTTTGTGTCCCGGAGCTTTATTTGGGGACAACGGGACGTATGGTCACTTTACCTATAACCCGGCGACGGCTCCGTGGCACAGTGGCTTAGCAATCAGTTGTTGCGCTGGGGGCCGCGGGTTCGAATCCCGCACGGAACAAATATTTGTAAGGCCTACAAATAATCGTTCCGGGTCTGGATGTTTGTCCTTGTGCAATTTATGTTTGTAAACTGCCTCCACGACTCTCATTATATATTACTCTCACTCTGCGAAACATCCTATTTATTTGTTTATATTATTATATATATTATTGCACCAAATATTTGTACAAAAGGCGAGCTATCTATCTATTTACCTATAGTGAGTAGGTATCTTTTAAACTCACAATTTTCAGTGCTTCATTTTTAATATATAATTAATTATAAAATTTCATAATTAGATAATATATGAGAATACATAATTCTAATATAATGCAACTAATATACCGAATAAAAAAATTAAAATACATTTATCGTTGTACGCTGTGTGTATTTCCATAAAATAGTTTATTGATGTTGAAAAATACGTCCGTACAGTAAGGTGGCATTGAGTTGTTATACAAAACTATGGTAGGTGGCGTCTTACATATTATTTTTTACGCGATCCTATATTGTAGGGAGTTGGCGCGGCCGGCACACAAACGCTCAAGGTCGTTCGCATGGAGTAGCCCCTTAACCACTCAACGTAAAATGCTTGTGTTAGGTACCTTTAAGTTCACGGGCCACAGAGACCGCACCCTGCCATTAGGCAACTGTCGCGTATTTTCAAAGTCAAATTCAAACCTTATGCTTGGTTTAAGCTTATTTATAGCATTATGAACTTAAAAATTCCGGGTCGCAAAATCAAAACCATATCATAGATCAGAGACATTTAAGTAGTATATTTTACATCTCTGTCATAGATGAACCAGCAAGAAACTCCGGTGTGTTTTTGTTTTTTTAAATGCCATGTTATAATTACATTAACAACTTATAAAACATCAAAAGTGTATTAATTGAATTAAAAATAAAACAAAATCCGAAACAAAAAGGGCTGATGATCTTCAAACGGCGGAACAGATTTTCTAGGAACATAGTTAAGAACACTCTTAATTAAGGCACCTTTCCAACGAGAAAAACAATCAAAATCGGTTCGTCCGTTCAGTAGCTATAATGTCACAGACAGACAGATACACTCCTCTGTTTTTGTCGGGAGTTAAAAATGTATTTCATTTTTTTTAAATGTCAATATTCACATTTATACATCACATCATTTTAAATTATTATTGAAAGTCCTGTACAGAAAGGGTGTTTCCTAATCTCTCCAATATTACAGACAGGAATAACTCACTCTGCCCTGAGGTATGGCCGCTGAACCAATCAGGTAAGTGGGTCGTATTTCAAGGGATTTGCGATCGATGCCCGGATATGTTTAAAAGAGTTATGTTGGAGTTCGAGTCTACCTTATTTTAGGAGAAAGGATGCGCTTTTTAGCAGAGATGAAATATAATTACCAAAATATTTGTTTAAAGAATATTTTGTTAGTTATTTTTGTTGTGAATCCAATTTTTTTATAGGATAAGGGTGACAAACGGGCACACAGTGCACCTGATGATAAGCGGTTGCTGTGGCCCATAGACAACCACATCCATCCTTGATTACGACTCAAAATGCAGATGCGTTGTCACCCGTGAGGATTAAGATGAAATGTCTCGTTTCCAGTAAAAAGGGTCTCGGGTTCTCTACACTTATCATACGAAACACAGCAGCGTTAAGGTGCTATTTTACGCTGGTATACTGTGAGAGCGTGGTCCTTGCCCGATCGAGCTGATCCATTCGTGCAAAAACTACACCAGTAATATAGCTGCAGCATGGCTCGACCACGTTCTATTATGTTTTTTTATTCTATTATGTTGGTTATGTTAAATTAGTTTGTTTTTTTTTTGTAACATGGAAGCTTTTTACAGACGAACATTCAGATCCCTTTCCTTGCGGGATTCGAACCCGCGGTTCAGTGAGCTGTCGTCCAATGCTTAGCTTATACTTCTTTAACGCTGCCTTGTAACAAATATGGTGGAGATGGAGAGAGGTGAGTAGTGTATTTTCAAGTTAATTATTCTTGACGAAACTTAATTGTTAGAAATGGATTACATCAGCATTACAATATATTTGTAATATTCTATTTCTATATTCTATTCTATCTTAAAACTAAGACCTATATCGAAAGAGTAAAAATATACTTTTAAATTTTTATATAAATCGATATAAAGATTTTAAATAGGATGCTGAGACACAAAATAACAGACTGATAGAACGAAATTAAGGGTTTCGAGTTTGACAGTGTAACCATTAAAAGGTAAGACACACAATATTAGTAATTTAAAAGAGGTACCATACACTACAACTTACTTGGAACTATTTTACTTATATAAATGACACATGAACAAATATTCAGGCTATGTCAATACTTGGTTTGATGCGAGATTAGCACCGACAATCTGTAGGGCGGCAGCCAAACGTTAAGGCAACGTTGCAGTACAACTTAACTTTTTTGTACCTCTGTAAATCTACCGTTGCAGCCTATTAAAGTCCCAATTAAACATAGTCCTTCCCTATAAATATATATTATATTATAGCGGGAATATTTGCCAGTTACCACGCTTGGCAAGCGGGTGTGTCCGCTGTTTTCTGCCGACTTCCAAAAAGGAGACGGTATTCAATTCGAGTGTATGTTTTTTTTATGTGTGTTACCTCATAACTTTGTACTGGGCAAACCGATTTGGATGATTCTTTTTTTATATGAAAGCTGATAGTTCTCGTGTGGTCCCATATGAATTTGATCAAGGTCGGACCAATGGTTATTGAGTTATTCTTAAATAACCTATATTGAAGTCGCTTATATTGAAGTCGGCTGTACAAAATTTTTAATTTTAAATTATTAATGTTAGTCGTCGCTGCTGCCGCCTCCGGATTTGTTTCACTCTGTCGCCTCTTACGACACCCACGGGATGATATGGGGTAGTGGATATTCTCACACCGCCACTACACGGTAACCCAGGAGACGATATTTGTAAATCTATTGAAATATACACTTGTGATATGTGTATTACTATTACAGCCATTTAGAAGGCCACTGCTGAACATAGGCCTTCCCCAAGGAATGTCACGAAGCATGCTCCTGAGCCATTTTCATCATCGACTTCCTGCATCTCTTATCAGGTCGTCACTCCATCTAGTTGGAGGCCGCCCTTTTCTACCAACTTCAAAAAGGAGGCGGTACCTACTCAATTCGACTGTATGCATTTTTATGTGTGTTACCTCATAACTTTTTACTGGGTGAACCGATTTCAATGATTCTTTTTTTATTTGAAAGCTGATTCTTCACATGTGGTCCCATATATCTGGTCCCATATATCAGGCCCTATAATTTGATTAAGGTCTGACCTTTTTGAGTTATTCTTAATAATTTATATTGAAGTCGGTTGTACAAAATTTTAATTTTAAATTATTTTTACTTGATGTTTTACACAATAAAGACTAAACAAATGAATAAATAAAGATCCTAACACTATGAAAACAATAAGAAAGGAAACACGTCTTATTTAGGAACTTTAATTACATACATGCAGAATGAGGAATTACCCGACAAAACACTTAAGTACAACTCCCTAATGAAGGAGTCGCTTAACCTGGCAAGTAGCTCTACGAGACTTAGTTGATCTACTAAAGTTTCTTAAGTGTCGGTTATATCAATTTAGCGAAGTGACTTGAGATTATGAGACACCTGCGCTGTAGGCGTCGTCGACAGGTGTACGGAACTCTCTAGACGGGAATGTCGCCCGGATTATAATATTCAAGGATCCGTCGGAATAACATTGTGACGGTTATTATATTCGTGGAATATCTTATAGCGCAGTTGTCGGGTCAGATTGAATTCATACATACATATATATTGTCACGCCTGTAATCCCCAAGGGGGTTATTACGAGGTAGAGCCATGATGCAGCTATATTATGGTTATAGCTCGAATGTGTCGACTCGATCAGTGAAGGACCCCGCTCGTATAGAATACCAGCGCAATATGGCAGCTTAATGCTGCTGTGTTTTGTATGGTGAGTGTAGAGACCCTTTTTACTGGAAACATGGCATTATAGCTTAGTCCTCAGAGGTGAAAACACTGGTGAGAATCTGGAGCCCGCTTTCACAGAATACCAGCGTAAAATATTTCGTATGATGAGTGTTGAGAACCGGAGACCCTTTTATTGTAGACGAGGCATTTCATCTTGATCCACAGGGGTGACAATGCATTTTGATCTTAGTGAGGGATGAATGCTTCAGGTGTACTGAGTGTTCGTTTGTCACAGTTACTCTATATAAAAAAACAAAGAGGAGCGGGCTAGTCAGATAGCCAAAAGAAGCCTTTAGCCAAAAAAAAGTTTAGATGGCACATTGTAAAAAAATCTCTCTGCTGGGAAGAACCAGCAAGCAACTCAGCGGGACGTAGTAAAGTTGCAACACATCTACTACTAGATGACCGATCCCCAATACATGCCTCCCGAGCGTACTTATGAGGTTATCGCTACAAAGTTATTTTTAATTTGTTTTGTGGTGTTAATTGTGTAACTTGTATGATTTAAAAAAAGTACCTTTGAGTTTCTTGCTGGTTGTTACCAGAACGGAGGTCTTTTTTCCGAACCAGTGGTAAATTAAACAAGAGTGACTTGGAATAAGTATTATTTATAATCTGCTAGCTGTTACCCTGCGCGCTGTTGCCGCAGAAAAAAATATTGTCTAAATATCGTTTCAAATTTGGAAGACATATTGTTTAATTATGAATGATAATACATTTATTGAAGTGGTGTGATATGTTACTTTCAACTAAATCTGTCGCTATGATACGCGCGTTGCCTACTGTAAGTTAATTGTACTATGCCTATAACCTTCGTACAAGTGCAAGCAATATGTTGACATAGTTTTATCGCAATCTGTTGAACGGTATGGCAGCGTATATAATACGAACAAACAAAAATTAATTTTTATACATTAGATATTGAATAAAAAAGTTTCTTTTTCTGTTTCTGAGACGCTCATGTCCAGCAGTGATCTATTACGGACTGATGAAGAAGATAATATAAACTTTGTCACATTATTCAACAATGAAACAAATTACAACTTGAAAATCAAACGTCTAACTTCACTGATTGTAACTAAATTATGCAAACTTCTCTCCTTTTCCTTTATAATATAACCAAATTTATTCCAACCTACAAGTAGGACTGCTCACAGAAGATGTACCTACATCGTACCAATTAATACATATCAACGTTATTATACTTACGTACGTTATGCTATTGTCTAATTGAATATCGTATTTCAGATATATCTCAGTAACTTACCAGCTTTAAACTTTGACGGCACAGTGGCGCAGTGACTTAGCAAGTAGTTTCGGCGCTGAGAGCCTCGAGTTCGAATCACAAAAATTAAATAATTTCACATTGTGAAGTCGAGATTTTAATTATTCTATACACTTAGTCTTAGCACCGATTGCAAAATGTGAAATTATTCTTTTATTTTTAGTTCATTGAAGCCGGCTATTATTTTTTATTAAAAGTTATTTTTTCTATACACTAGAATAGAATACAACATTTGTATTCAATGTGAATTATCATCAATCCTTAGTGAAAGTATTTTTTAAAGAATAAAGAATAGGTGGTACAATTGCTTACAGTAAATTATTTTAAAGGGGGCAAACGAGCATGCGGCTCACCTGACGGTAAGTGTTGACCGTCGCTGCAACTGCAACACCAAGGAAATCGCAAGTGCGTTGCCGACTTTTAACAAGAGAGTAGGCTCTATTCTTCAAGATCGTATCCGATATCGATTCCACAAGAAAGTTGTGCGAGGAAGAAAATCTCTTGTAAATCGCACAGTAGTGGACCGCCAATCATCCAAATGGTATGGATGGTATAGCGAGTTTTGTCGCGATGTGCGATCTGCGGTTGCCAACCCGCTTGCCAAGCGTGGCAACTATGGCAATATATCCCCCATGAAAGTAACGAAGAGACGGCCCCCAGTCCCCGGCGGTCCCGCTATTCCTGCCTACGGTGGCGACCATGGTAACGGCGGTGCAGGGGGTGCTAAGAATCTCCGGTGGAGGTTCGGTTGCCACCTACGACGACTCGACCTGGCAACTTATAACGCACGCACCCTGAGGACTGACGAGAAGATCCTGGAGCTGGAAGAAGTGATAGACAAGTTGCGCTGGAATGTCATAGGATTATCCGAAGTCTGAAGAGAGGGGGAGGACACAGTAATCCTCGAATCCGGCAATTTGTTCTATCACCGGGAGGGTGACCATCTGTCCCAAGGAGGTGTCGGATTTATCGTCCACAAGTCTCTCTTTAACAACGTTGTAAAGATTGAGAGTGGTTGACGAGGGTTGCGTACCTTATACTCAGAATCACAAAACGGTATTCGCTGAAGGTCATACAGGTTTACGCACCAACCTCGGTACACCCCGATGAGGAAGTGGAGGAAATGTATGAGGATATCTCTAGAGCCATGCATTCCTCCAAAACTCACTATACGCTGTTAATGGGAGACTTCAACGCAAAACTAGGTACAAGAGTGAACGGTGAGCTGAAAGTAGGGAATTTCGGAATTCGGAACCAAAGGGGCTAGCAGCTAGCCGACTTCATGGAGAAAGAGGGACTCTTTATCATGAACTCTTTCTTCAAGAAGCGGCCCCACAGGAAGTGGACCTGGTCGAGCCCCGACGGTTCGACAAAAAATGAGATTGACTTCATTATGACGACCAGACGACAACTGTTCAGTGATGTCTCAGTGATCGCGAGGGTGAAAACCGGCAGCGATCACCGAATGGTGAGAGGCACACTGAACCTTTTTTTTTTTTTTTTTATAGGATAAGAGTGACAAACGAGCACACAGTCCACCTGATGGTAAGTGGTTGCTGCGGCCCATAGATATTTACATCTATCCTCTATTACAAATCAAAATGTAGATGCGTTGTCACCCGTGAGGACTAAGATGGAATGCCTCATTTCCAGTAAAAAGGGCCTCCGGCCACCTGCACTCACCAAGCGAAACGCAGAGGTAAACCTCTACTTCACGCTGGTTTTCTGTGAGGTCGTGGTACCACCCCGGTTCGAGCCGGCCCATCCGTGTGACAGCAAAAGCTGCCGCGTGGCTCTACCACTGTTAAAAAGATTAAGTCGTTAAGTTGGAGAGGTCACGTCTAATGAAGTCAACGCTCCGTCCCCCTCGTGCCATCTAATCCAAAGTCCCGAAACCTTTCAGCTCGAGCTACGAAACCGTTTTCAGTGCCTAGAAGATTGCAATGCAGTGGGCGATATTAATAACAAGCTCGTGGAAACTGTCCATGCGGTCGGAGCTAAGTTTTGCAAGCCCCACCGCAGAAGAACACAAAAACTCTCTGATCACACTCTTAATCTTATGGCTGTTAGAGGGGATATGAAACTACAGTCTTCAGTAGATTTAACAGCATACAGGCAACTGAACAGACAGATATCCAAATGCATGCGGCGAGAATTAGAAATGAGGATATCCGCAGTAGAACCAGAGTGACCGATATAGCCCAACGGATTAGAAAGCTGAAGTGGCAATGGGCCGGCCATATAGCTCAAAGAACCGACAGCCGATGGGGAGAAAAGGTTCGCGAGTGGCGGCCTCGTACCGGCGGACGAAGTGTAGGGCGTCCCCCCACTAGATGGAGTGACGACCTGGTAAGACATGCAGGAAGTCGATGGATGCAGGTGGCTCAGAACCGTGCTTTGTGGCATTCCTTGGGGGAGGCCTATGTTCAGCAGTGGACTTGTGAAGGGCTGTAATGATGATATATATATATCTGTGTTACCAAACGTGCCGCTTTATAACACTCGATTTTTGTCTAAACCGATATGAAAAACTTACTTAAACTGAAAATAACAATAAACATAAATACTGAAATTTAAAGATATCCAAAGTAATGATTAACCTACACTTTCCTTTCCCTACTTGATCACCATTATTATTATTACCTATTGAAGTCAATACTGAACAAAAGCCTCCCCCGTAGGTTGCCTCATAGAGGTGACATTTGACATAGTTGCCATGTTGGCTGGCAGGTTAGCAATTGAAGTTTTTTTATTATTTTGAGTTATTCTCAGAAAGATGCTGCTGTCCAACACCTGTTTCAGTTTCAGGTAGAAGATTTTCTTAGGCCTTCCCTACATGACGATACACGAAGACCGCTCATAACATGTAGGTATGGTTACTACTCTCTTTCTTGATTAATAGTTGTTGGTGTTTAATATCCAGGTAGAATTTAAGATAGAAAACGAGTTCAGGCAGACCCGTTCCTTGTTGCAAGACTAAGTACAAGAAATATCGTTATTTAAACTTCGAGGGTATCTAAATAAAAAGCTAGAGTCTGCTAAAAGCTGCAACATTATATGCGCAGAGTGGAAAGCATCTTTAGAATATTTCAGACAGGAAGGCTTTCCGGAGGCTTCCTGAAAACGATACTCCGCTCGCCTCGCCGACGGCGCTTCCTCGTAAAATATCTTTCGAGACTTACTACTTCAAGTGCTTTATTTTATATTATATATAGATAGAACTTGCAACTTGAAAGGCAAGTGACTACTTGGACGACCCTTACATAAGAATAAGGAAACTTGAGGAGTTTAAATGGTACAATATAACTTCCATAGGTAATTATAGCTATACCGCAGTAAGATCAGAGTAGCTGACATAGCCCAACGGATTATTAAACTGAAGTGTCAATGGGCCTTTCTATAGCTCGAGGAAACAACAACCAATGGGGAAGAAAATTCTCAAGTGGCAGCCCCGTACCGATAAGTGACAACAGAGATGACACCTCTGAGGACTAGGATGGTATGCCTCGTTTCCAGTGAAAACGGTGTCCGGTTCTCTACCCTCACCATATGAAACACGGCAGTATTAAGCTACTATTTCACGCTGGTATTGTGGGAGGGGGTTTTCCCCGATTGAGCTGACCCATTCGTGCTACAACCAAACCATGACTTCAAAAAACAAAAGAGAATACTTTTGACATAGGTAATAAGTTCTAAAGTACGATCTTTAATTTTTAATGCACTGTCAACCGTAATTCAGTAGGTTATAAACTTTGTTCTTTTCGCAAAAAAAAAATACTTCGAAGACATGTGAAGTTCGCTAACACGCATTGGGGTAGCGCGGCCAACATTACCAAGCCCTAAAACCCTCTCGGAATGAGAGGAGGCCTGTGACTAGCAGTGAGACTGTAACTTTTAACTTCTTTTTTTAATTTAGATCGATTAGAAATGATAAACACTTATTTGCATACGGTATTACTTGACATATTCAATCTTTTACCAAATGAGCCAGGGAAAAATATGAGAGCTATTTTGTAAGGCTTTTCTATACGACAGAATCAAGGTTATCTCCTGTGATGTAGCGCTTGAAAGAGAAATGGAACGAGTATTTACATGCACAAGTCACGCTATTTGTTTACGTCGATGTAACTGGAGTTTGTAGCGAGAAAATGAACTCGAATTTATTACATTGCAGATTGTTTTACTGAGTTTCAATTTCAACTTATTGATGGTTCCACGGCGCAGTGGATGAAACAAAACGGTTCGGGTTCAGTGCGGAAAAAATCGTTGTTATCAATTCAATTCCATTCCTAATGATTTCTTATATTTACACGAAGCGTTTAATTTTACTTGTATTTAATTACCGATGTTTAGATCCGATAAAATCCGTAAAAATAATTCTATTCGACAACGAAACGAACTGTTGTGAAAGACTGGAGCCTATTACAGGTTTTATAATAAAAACCTGAGTTACAGGTCATTAAATAAATGAAATTTACAGCGCTTAGCCTCTCAACTACCACAGCATGTCTATCCAGTATATGACAGATGTGGAATATCTAGGCAACGGGGAACAGCGCTGAGTGCTAGATTGCGTATTGCTTTGATATTATACGTAATAGGGTTACGCTGCAGCTATTTAATGGTTGTAGCACGAATGGGTCGGCTCGACTAGGGAAGGACCACGCTCTCACAGAACACCAGCGTAAAATAGCAGCTTAATGCTGCTGTGTTTCGTATGGTGAGTGTAGAGAACCGGAAATCCTTTCTACTGGAAACGAGGCATTTCATCTCAGTTCTCTATTTTGATTCTTTATTGAGGATAGATGTAAATGTCTATGGACCACAGCATGCATTTACCATCAGGCAGTCTGTGTGCATGTTTATCACCCATGTTACACATAGTTTATATAAAAGAAATTGTAATCGCTTATTCGCCTGTCAACCTTGGCGATTACGGAACATCTTTTTTGCAACGGAAGAGGTTCATGATGAAGAAGGAAGGACTCCTTTACGGGTAGGTATCACTCATTTATCATTTCTATCGTCAATTAGCAGTGCCTACGCTGCGGCGTTTCGGTCGGAAGTGTGTAGAAAGTCAGTATAAGAACAGGTTGTGAAAAATTCCAATTTAATCCTCGGTGGTGACAACGCATCACTAGCCTTATTTGTTTCAAGTTGACTGAGAAAATAAACAAGTGTAACTTTAGACGAATCTTAGGAGTTAACGTCTCCAGTTTTTTTTTTATAGAATAAGGGTGACAAACGAGCACACAGTCTACCTGATGGTAAGTGGTTGCTGTGGCCCATAGACATCTACATCTAGCTTCGTTTGCGAATTAAAATGCAGATGCGTTGTCAGGCATGAGGACTAAGATAGAATGCCTCTTTTCTAATGAAATGGGTCGCCAGTTGCCAGTTCTCTACACTTATAATACGAAACACAGCAGCATTAAGCTACCATTTTATGCTGGTATTCTGTGAGTGCGTGGTCCTTCCACGGTCGAGCCGACCCATTCGTGATACAACTATACTATTAATATAGCTGCAGTATGTTTTCTACCATCTTTCTTGCTGAGGGGCGTATGGCGTTTGTGGCTGCGGATTTGAGCGGAAAAAGCCTTCTCGTGGCCCTCTTAATATGCGACGAAGATAAAGCAGCATGAGGTTTTAGTCAGTGCGAGTCTGATGTAACCCGGCTTTTGTCCATGAAGCGAGTAATACGCACCCACCATGATAAAAATGGACAGTGATGTTAGTAACGCGTTCTTACTGGTGGAAAGGCGGTGCCCTTTGAAGTCGACAGCTTAACATATCGTAAATCTACTGCTGACATGTTTTTCTCTCGTTGTTTTTCGAATTAGAAACTACGGCAAAATCCCCTCGGTATGAAGCAATCCGTATGGTAGGCCTAAGGTAAGAATTATAAAACTGGCGGTATAAAGCAGAATCGATCGGAAGCCATGGTGTCCTTCCCTTACGCTCCATACAACATTTTATCTAAGAAAGTCTTATACAATTAACTTTGTTTCCCATCTCCACGGAAAGTTCTGGTATATAGGTTAAACAACGCTGGGCGGCTTCACAAACAATTGCCCATCCAATATCCGCAATCAGTGCGGTAACAATCATTCGGAGAGTCGGAGGAACCCTCGTTACACCGGCATCCGGTTCCGGTACAGCAGCGGAACCGAATCCGCGATACCGTATCTACCGTACTTCGGGAACTTTTATTTTGAATGATGGGTTTTCGTTGCCATTTTTAAATGAAAGCTATTGTTATCTACGAGCTAATAAATTGACGACCGCGCGTGAATGACTGCGATATCCGATCCGATGTGCCATTATCAAGAACCAACATTTGTATAAAAATATAATGTTCGTCCTTGGATATAAAATTGGCTTGTTACTCATGAGATATAGTATATTGATATTAATACTATCATTACCACCACAGCCCTTTAAAAATCCACTGCTGAACCTATGTTGAGACCTGTGCCTTTACCAAGGAATGCCACAAAGTACGGTCCTGAGCCACCGGCAGCCATCGACTTCCTGCATATCTTATAAAGTCGTCATTCCATCTCATACTCTATATTTCGTTTTATTTTTTATTTTTATATATGATGAGGGTGACAAACGAGCATACAGTCCACCTGATGGTAAGTGGTTGCTGTGGCCCATAGACATCTACATCTATCCTCTATTACAAATCAAAATGTAGATGCGTTGTCACCCGTGAGGAGTAAGATGGAATGCCTCATTTCCAGTAAAAAGGGCCTCCGGCCACCTGCAGTCACCAAGCGAAACGCAGAGGTAAACCTCTACTTCACGCTGGTATTCTGTGAGGTCGTGGTACCACCCCAGTTCGAGCCGGCCCATCCGTGCGACAGCAAAAGCTGCCGCGTGGCTCTACCACTGTTAAAAAGTTTACCGGTACAAGGTTGCAGTTCATGTTGGTTACTCTAGTTCTACTACGGATATTCTCATTTCTAAGTTTATTAAGTAAACCCTGAGCAAAGCCCTCCCC
This sequence comes from Parnassius glacialis, assembly GCA_033319125.1. Lineage (NCBI taxonomy): Eukaryota > Metazoa > Arthropoda > Insecta > Lepidoptera > Papilionidae > Parnassius > Parnassius glacialis. Next base: position 1,098,376 of record JAVANC010000025.1, on the reverse strand, counting down.
ATAGGTAGATTAGCGGTCTTTCGCTTCCTCACACGGCCAGCAGCCGTATAGGTAAATATTGGGTTACACACGTTGCCACTGAATATCAGGGCTGGGACGACACATCTTAGCATTTTCTGAATGGCAGTCCTATTTGGACCATGTCCCATAAAACAAACTTTAAGGTTAGCTATACGCCTTTCTTATTAAGTGGCGAAGCTTGCGAAGTCACTTATTGATTTCACGATGTCTGTCCGTGTGTCCGTTTGTCCGTCTGTCCGTCTGTCTGTCTGTCCGTCTGTCCGTTCGTCTGTCCGTCTGTCCGTCTGTCCGTCTGTCCGTCTGTCCCACGATTATCTCGAGAACGGTTTCGAATTTTCAAATTCTGTTTTCAGCAATCGATTACTGATCACCCAGGCATCTGAACCTCCTATTTTGATTTTTTTTCCGTTAGAAACCGCTACAAAGCTGATTGCTTCACCACTTTGCTATGCTGTTAGCTTGCTAGGTTTATTTATTTTGTATCTATCTGCATTTGGGGGACGAGGCTGCTCGCGTCCATAGGGAATACTTGAAATCTGACTCTCTACACGTGTCCCCAGGGTAGTGCTATACGAACAGGACCAATTCCGGTGGTAGGTTTTGGCCGCTGGCTTTGCGGTTAACAGCCACCAATGCAAAGTCTTGTCGCCAAATGACGTTGTCATGTTCCGGCATGATGCTTGGTGAAGCCACATGGAGAATATGTCTGAACAGTAGCGTTGTGTATGTAAACCGGGTGTCGGGTGCTTGGTCGTGGAGGGTAGCGGGATCCGAAGCACGGTGTTCCGCTGGCCAACCGCAGGTAGTTGGGGGCCCAATTAGTGAATTAGCTACTCATGAAAGGCTGCCCCGCCAACTGGCGAAATTCCAGGTTGGCCCCATCGTGCTGGTCAGCGCCCGGGCGAGAACACCCGATAGTTCTCTTGGTTTATAATATAATTGTCATAATTATATGTACTAATTTTATTATCTCCATGTTTACGATTACAAACGCTTAAGTTATTTAGATTTAATATTGTGTTCCCTTATATAACTATTCATTATGTAAATCAAGGTTGACTGTAATGGGCTTAATTTGGTACCTACAATTTGTAAACTTTAGGAGTTAAACTGTTAATAACTGCTAAAAAGAAAAAAAAATTAGCCTTGTTTTAGTATGAATTTTGGGCTTTGTACTAATAGGATTGATATTTTGATGCTGTGGCTCATGGACATCTACAGTTACTCACAATTAAGAATTACGAGGGTGGATTGAAAAGTACTCGGCCTAACCAAGAAAATAAACACATACTAAATCAGTTATATTTTTATTTTTCTACATAATCATCATCAAGTTCAATACACTTTTGCCACCTCCCCTTCCAAGCATTTAGACCGTTGAAAAAAATGATTCTTCCTTAGAGTCAAAATATGCGTCTACAGCTGCTTTGACCTCGTCGTTTGTCGAAAATCTTTGACCTCCCAAGTGCTTTTTTAGGTTAGGGAACAGAAAGAAGTCTGATGGTGCCAGATCAGGTGAATACGGCGGATGCGGTAACAGTTCAAAGCCACAGTTGTGAATTTCAGCCATTGACTGTACTGACGTGTGAACACGGGCGTTATCTTGATGAAACAGGACTTTTCTTCTGAGCATTCCTCGACGTTTTTCTTTTATTTCCTCTCGTAAACGACGTAGTAAGGTGCAGTAGTAATCAGAGTTTATAGTCTGACCCCTTTCAAGATAATCAATTTTTTTTTATAGGATTAGGGTGACAAACGAGCACACAGTCCTCCACCTGATGGTAAGTGGTTGCTGCGGCCCATAGACATCTACATCTATCCTCGTTTGCGAATCAAAATGCAGATGCGTTGTCACCCGTGAGGACTAAGATGGAATGCCTCATTTCCAGTAAAAAGGGCCTCCGGCCACCTGCACTCACCAAGCGAAACGCAGAGGTAAACCTCTACTTCACGCTGGTTTTCTGTGAGGTCGTGGTACCACCCCGGTTCGAGCCGGCCCATCCGTGCTACAGCAAAAGCTGCCGCGTGGCTCTACCACTGTTAAAAATCAATCATAATCACACCTTTCGAGTCCCAGAATACTGAAGCCATCATCTTATTTGCCGACAAAATCGACTTAGCCTTTTTAGGGGGTGGTGAACCAGGTCTTCTCCACTGTTTTGATTGTTGTTTTGTTTCCGGTGTACAGTAATGATCCCATGTTTCGTCTATAGTAACAAAACGATTCAAAAAATCATCTGCATCGGCTTCAAATAACTCCAAAACAGTCGCGTGAAATAGTCAATCGCGTCCTTTTTTGTTCAACTGAAAGCAGTCGCGGAACCCACCTCGCAGACACCTTGTGGAAACCCAACTCGTTGACAATGATGTTTTGAGTTCGTTCATAAGAGATGCCTATAATCTCGGCTATCTCTCTAATTTTTAATCTGCGGTCTCCCATTATTAAATCAAGTACTTTTTTAATATTTTCGTCAGTAGTTGACGTCGAAGGCCTTCCAGAGCGGGGTTCATCTTTCACACTCTCTCTACCACGCTTAAATTCTGCTATCCATTTTTTGACGGATGAATATGACAGAACACAATCGCCTAATGTACTGACCATGTCATCATGGATGGCTTTTGATGATAGCCCCTTCTTATGGAGGTACTTAAAGACGGCACGCTGCTCGATTTGCTCCATTCGCGGAAATTATGTCCGATTACTTTGTTAATAAATTTATAAAATCACAACTAATTATCGCACACGTTTCGAACTTCACACATTGAACTAGTCTGAACTGAACTTAATAATGTGGGTAGATTTGATTTTTAGAATTGAATGGATCTGTGTTAGGCCGAGTACTTTTCAATCCACCCTCGTAAAATGCAGATGCGCTGTCACCCTGAGATTGAATGCCTAGTTTCCAGTAAAAAGGGTCCCCGGTTCTCTACACTCACCATACGAAACACTTTAAGCTGCTATTTTACGCAGGTATTCTATGACAGCGTGATCCTAACCCGGTCGAGCCGATCTATTATAACCAACCATAACCATAATATAGCTGCAACGTAGCTCTACCACATGCAAAGTGACGTGTAGAAGCTAAGTTGCGGCATCTATAATTTTGTATTATAAAACCATCACGAGATAATTAATTAAAGAGGATTAGTCACAATCCTAAGCTATATCCACCCTAACGAAACAACCTATACAATATTTAACAGAGATAAATGTGACAAATGAAACTCGTGTAATGACAGACAACAAATTATTTATTTCACGATGCCAGTTATCACTAAATTGAGCCATAAACACAAAATTATAATAATTTGAAAAAGGGGAACCGCCAAAGAAAAAGCAGTCTTGTGTTTATTTACTTTCAAGCTAATACAGCTTGAAAATTTTTTGAATATCTGAAACTAGAAATAACGTAGAAAGAACTATATGCATAGGTGAAAGGGTTCATATTTGGATGCATGGAAGTCGTGCATTTTTCGCAACAAAAATCCGAGGTGAATTTTCGCTCAACTCTCTCGTCTGTACTCATCCATTACTAATAGCTTGCATTTAAAGTTGTACATACAATGTATGGGTAACGAAACGACCACAATTTTATTGTCAAATTTGTAATCCGCAGGATAAAATGATATCACTACATTTTAAAGCATCGAAAATTATATTATGTGGTCAGGCAACACATTTTATTTTTTACAGTACTTATCCAGCTGTCCATTGAATCTACGATATTATTAAAAAGTCTTCATATGATATAGTAATAATAATAATAATGCCCTCCAGACCGGATCTTGGTCCCGGCGGCCAGCTATCTATATATAGAATTTTTTGACAGTAAAGATAATAATCACTTATTTTGACCTGACCCGGGATTCGAACTCAGGATCTCATGACCAGCAACCGCGTTTGACGACAACTAGACCAACAAGTCATATTGTATACAACGTAATAGGTATAACGCGTTATACAGTGTCATTTTTCAGAGTAGCCAAATTTCAAAGTTAAGTTCTAATCAATACTTAATATAATAAAGCGGAAGAGTTTGTTTCTTTTTTTGTTTATTTCAACGCGCTAATCTCTGGAACTACCAGTCCGATTTGAAAAATTCTTTTTGTGTATTATAGCCAGATTCATGTGGAATAGTATACGCTATCTAGCATTTAGCTATATCACTCAGCTAGCCTCAAATATGGATATTTGTTAAGCAAGTCAGAAGAAAAAGCGCTCCCGAGATGATTTATCCGCGTACGCTGGTGTTATGGTTAGAGATACGTAAATACAATGTTCTAAAAAATATAGTTCTTTACTCAGTCTAACAAAAAGCCTGCAATACTATATGTCTATTTTTTAAACATAAGTCATAATTAGGTATTTTGTGAACAAAAAATATTGAAAGTTAAAAGTGATTTATAAGCGTTATTATTAGACATGGCCTATTTATTCTTACGAACAAAACTTACTTCATCATTAAGACAATTTTATGAAGATAAACTTTGTTCTTTTTGGGTTATTTGGACGCATAGTTTAAGAGATAATGTAAAATTAAAATAATTCAAGACTTGGCTGGGCGCGCGAACGACGCATAAATCCTAGCTGCCCGGTGAGAACTGCGAGAAGCCAGTATTGAAAGCTTCTACGAGCGAGGTTAGTTCAATTATTATATCACGAATCATTTCATGCCTACACACTTTTCATGTATCGTTCATGTATCGTGTACGGTTTTATTTAAAACTGGAAAAAACCACGCTTCGGGACACTTTTTGGGATGTGAGGGGGAGGGAAAGTGGATAAAACTTAACTTCGCTCTACGTCATACAAAATATGCTGACAGATAAAAGTACTCCATTAATTATGCCAAATTTTTTCATACATTGCTATCAAATAAAATATTTAATTACAATTATAAAATGCTTGAACTAGGTGTCATGTCATGTCGCACACCTTGGACACGTGATGACGCGGGTGAAACCGCGGGGCACAGCTGGTATATAAATAATGATATATCGTTATTGCAGTTTTTAAAAAGGCTTTTAATTTTATTTGCAATTATCCCAAATTGAACGTGATTTTGGTAGGGACAGACCAGTCCCACGTTCGCAACGTATGCAACGCATTATGACATCTGAACGCTTGATTTTGTATGAAAAACTATACACTAGAAACACATCGTATGCAACGCAATCACACTCATCCGACGCAACGTCGATCTGCGATGTCTAGAGGTCGGCGTGGAAAGGTGGAGACGATGTCCGTACGCAATCCCACTAGTGTTGCCAACTTAGTGGATTTTCCATTAAAACTTGTGGTTTCGACCCTCCTTTTAGTGGAGAAATATCGCTTTTAGTGGTGCAATATTTCTCCAGTTGGTGGTTTTTTCTAGTGGGCCAGTACTCAGTAGAATTAAGTTTCAATTTGTTTAAAGATGATCACTTGACTGTTAAGCCACTTACGTTTCGAAGTATATATCTCCGTCATTTCAGGATAATTTACTTTTACTGTGTAGGCAAAAATGATTCATCAGATATGACGTGCGTCAGACGATCCATACCAGTTAAATTAAAATTTGAATTATTAGCGACTTTTATGATTACTCTGTAATAAAAAAGCAGAGGAATCTAATGAAAAAAAAATCCTTTATATTTTAATTATCTTTAACTGTCATAATAAGAGTACGCTGCGGTTTGAGGTTGGCAAGAAATTGCTGCAACAAAATGGAAATTCCGATAAGCGTTGTAAAACAAATTATACCAAAAAATTATATCAATCTGAAATCGAAGTTGATGGTATCGACAAAAATGATTCATCTGAAGAAGATGATTTAATTAAAAATAGCAGTTGATTAAATAATAAATAGATATTAACTTGTTGATTTATTAATTATACCATATAAATCTATTGTTTATTAAGATAGAAATTTCATATTTTGTTACATAGAATGTAATAATAAAATTAACCTATGTATACCTATTTTTTCTTTCGTAAAAAAACAAAAAATTATATAGTAGAAAATTTAGGGACTACGAGTGTAGGGTTGCTTTTTGTTATTGATTTTCTGATGGTTTTAGAAGTTTAATCTGGCGGAGAAGTAGTTTACTTGTTGGCAATACTACGTACGTTGCATACGTAGCTCAAGTGTGTACACTAACGTAGGAGCATTGAATAAATAGAGTATATTGAATAAAAAATTTTGTAACGATGGCAAATTCCTCATTTTTACGTCCAGTTTTCGAGTCCAGCAAGTAGTACAGTTAACGAAATTCGAAGAATTTATCAACGGTTTCGTTGCAGAGTTGCCAGATGACGTTACATCCGCATTATGAAGCTTTCAGTTGTGCACTGGAGAATTAACCGAATTCTCCTGCATTTTGCAATAAAGGCGTATTTTGCACGGGTCCTTGTCTGTGTAACCATTTACTAATATATATATATATATATATATGAAAATTTAAGATTAAACAGTCTACCATATTACCATTAGTTATTACATCAAGTGTTAAATTGTTATGATATTAATAATACATACAAAAGAGAAAAGTTTATGTAAATGAATTATCGTAAATTTACATTATAATTATTGATAAATGTTTTGTTTTTTAATTATTAGATAGTATTTAGTTTGCACACCGCAAATATAGAACATGGCTGTATTTATGTCGAAATTATTAAGATCTATTGTAATATATATATTGCAAACTAATAAATTAATTTAAATTTGAATTCCATAGAGAAATCTTATTTCTATTCGACTTAGACCAAAAGGAGGGGATAATTTGAAAAGTCTGTATGTGTATCTTTACGTTTTCGTTCCACTTCTTTTATTTTTTCACCATAAAATAAATAAGACTGTTATCTAAATGAAAATAATTCAAATAACGTGTATTATCTTATTTTATCCCCCTTAACTTATTAACTTATTTTATTGTTCCCCCGTGACCATGGATGCTGTAAAGTAGGAAACGTTGTCTCCGGTTCTTTAAACTAAAAGCAGAAACACACCCGCCATTATCTAGTATTTTAAGCTGGTATTTATTTCTGTGAGAGCGTGGCCCTTCCCCGGCCGAGCCGATTCATTCACTACAAAACAGCTGCCGCGAGTGTGTTCCAATAACGTAAAATGTTATTGTTTATGTGAGTATCGTAGCTTACCGGTTAGTTGTATCTGACCTTTTTGATGAATGTCCAAATCTCTTACCTGTAACAAAAATAACACATTTTTAGAATTCATTTTTTAAAGAGAAATTGATTAAGACAGTCTTAAAGTTAATTCATACGGTGATGCTTTATTACTAACGGTGAAACTGAATTGTATCATTAAACGCTTAATGTTGTAAAAAGTTTTTTAATTAGAGTGGTATGTGGCTAGTGCAGCACATGGTCACCCGTAGATGCCTTTTCGTAGAGACGATAATTTAAAATTAAAAAAATTTTGTACAGCCGACTTCAATATAAGCGACTTCAATATAGGTTATTTAAGAATAACTCAATAACCATTGCTCTGACCTTGATCAAATTCATATGGGACCACACGAGAACTATCAGCTTTCATATAAAAAATAATCATCCAAATCGGTTCGCCCAGTACAAAGTTATGAAGTAACACACATAAAAAAAAAAAAACACACTCGAATTGAGTACCGTCTCCTTTTTGGAAGTCGGCAGAAAAGGCATCAACCCAATGTACTTGAGACTATTATTTAATTTTTTTTGCTTCCGTTTATATGTTGTTATTGTGTGACGAGTAAATCATTAATTTATTCAATTTATTCTAGTGAATCTAGAGTAGTAAGTACATTTGTCGACGAACAAACCAATTTTCGTAGCAGCTTATCATTCGAACACGACCTTCTGTCTCGCACAGGCTTCCGCGGAGAAATAATGCGATACAGATAATAGAGAGAGGGGGTGGGGGAGTGCCAATTGTTGTGCCACGTAAATCTATTCGAATATTATTCGTTCTTTTTTGTTGACAATAGAGCAAATTGGACAAAAATTGGGCATTCTTTTATTAACTTCCCGCCTTGAAAATTAATAATTTTCAAAAGTAGGAAGTTATAGATTTTGGTCCGACGGTTTCCAAGCTGAACGTCAGGCCGTGTGTGTGTGTGTGTGTGTGTGTGTGTGTGTGTGTGTGTGTGTGAGTGAGTGTGTGTATGTGAGTGTGTGTGTGTGTGTGTGTGTGTGTGTGTGTATGTGTGAGTGTGTGTGTGTGTGTGTGTGTGTGTGTGAGTGTGTGTTTATGTGTGTGTTTGTGTGTGTGTGTGTGTGTAAGTGTGTGTTTGTGTGTGTCTGAGTGTATGTTTGTGTGTTTGTATGTTTGTGTGTTTGTATGTTTGTGTGTGTGTGCGTTTGTGCGTTAATGC